>VWZZ01001028.1:249248-351524 GCA_013399095.1 Psophia crepitans | reverse complement strand
AGCGGTGCCCCCCGCCCGCTCCCACCGCCGCGCCCTCCTCGTTCTCGCCCCGCTCCCGCACCCTCCGCTCCTCGCCTCTCCCGCTCCCCTCCCTCCCTCCCTCCCGGTGGCCGCACGGACCGTTCCGGCCGGTAAAGTGCAATACCGGGCAGGGAAGGACGCGAGGGCGTGGCGAGGCAGCCGCCGGGGGGAGCGAGGGGCAGGAGCGGTGCCCCCCGCCCGCTCCCACCGCCGCGCCCTCCTCGTTCTCGCCCCGCTCCCGCACCCTCCGCTCCTCGCCTCTCCCGCTCCCCTCCCTCCCTCCCTCCCGGTGGCCGCACGGACCGTTCCGGCCGGTAAAGTGCAATACCGGGCAGGGAAGGACGCGAGGCCGTGGCGAGGCAGCCGCGCTCCGGTGTTCCATGTCTGGGTCTGCCTCACTTTACGGAAGTCACTAACTATCGCTGCGGCGCATCGGTCATCAGCCGGGCAAGACTGGTTTGCTCTGATTTGGGCTTATAGTTCTTTATTTAACGGAGATTCGCCGGCGAGCGAGGACGCCAGGTCTCTGAGCGTGTGGAGTCCAACTTCTGACCGTGGATGAAAGAGGGATGCTGAGGTGGTGTGGAGACAGGACTGGTAAGAGCTGCCAAGGAGCAGGGCAGGCGAGAGCAGCAGGGGACAGGTGATGGGAAGGAAGAGCGGAGAAGGAGAGAGGGAAAGATCAGTTTAAGTCTGAATTATTTATTATTATTCCTGAATGCAGCCTCCTGCCCTGGCTAAGGTGTTGGTTGTAGGTTTGCGATGCTGAAGCAATAGCTCATTTTCTTGTCCTGGAGAAGGGCTCTCTCCTGCACGGTCCCCACCTGCCTGAGAGTCAGGGACACAGAGGGAGCTCCGGGAGGGACCAGTGAAGTTCATCCCACACTTTTCCCCCCTTCATCCCCCTCCTTGTCACTGCTGGCACATCAGCATGCAGGGTAGGCTCTGGTGTGTATTTAATGACTCCATTTGCCAGTGTTTCTGTTAGCTCGCACCGCCTTTCTCCAGCCTCGCTTCACAGCCTGCCTCCCTGGGACCGGCTGGGTCCATCTCCCTGCTGCGTCCAGGCGAGCGGACTCTCCGGGACCCGGGTGCCGTTTCCAGCTCGGTTAGGCAGCGAGAGCAAAGCTCCGAGCGGTACTGGAAGGGGAGGGGGCAAAACGAAGCAAGCTCAGGCGAGAGAGGCAGGGAGAGACTCCATCTCAGCAGTAATGAGGGAGAAGCTGTTTAGTCATCTCTATATATATACTTTCACAATGATGATCACATTTACTGATTGCTTCTGACTGCATTTAGAGAGGGAGTCAAGAGGCAGGCGGCACAGTTCACCTTTTATCCTGAGGAGTGACTGCTCCCCCTTCCTTCCAGTTCCCCAGATTTAGCCCTACTTTTGGGCGCCGAGAGTGTCTTTCCTTGCCAGGTAAGGCATCGCTGCGAGCCGGCAAGATGGGGCTCTCGGGGCTGGCTGGGAGGGAGGGCAGAAGTTTGCATGCATTTATCCTAAGCCTGTTGCTTTTGCTCCTAAATCTCTCAAACGGACTGAGGGAGTGAATGATGTGCAGAAAGTTTGAATATCTGACGCGATTGCGAAGGGAGAGGAATACGTGACTGACAGAGGATATCTAAGCTTTGGCTGACATGTTTTGCTTTAAAGCAAATACATCTTTTCTGTCTGAGCCTGACCCAACAAGGACAGGAGAGGAGAGAACGAACGATCTCAAGGCTCTTCACTCCTTTTAGCAGCATCTCAGCAAGGAACTCACAGTATATTTATCAGTCGTATTTTAAATCATCCCTGTCTGCTGCTAGAAAGGGAAACACTATGCGATTTCTGGTTTCTTTCTGCTTTCATGAAACTGCGAAGAGACATTTACTAAGTACGGCATTGCCGGTGGGAGCTAATGTGGTAAGAATCCATCGTTTATTTCTTGACCGTTTAGGGGTGAATAGAAATAACTCTGCTCTCGAAAGTTTTCCTCCAGCGCTTTACTGAGCTACCCGTGCCTGTCAGGTTTTTGTCTGAAACTGGGGTGGAACCACGGTGCCCACGGAGCGGCTGCAGCGCAGACGACCTGAGGGAGCCAGCGGTGGCCAGGGAGGGACTCAGATGGGGTCGGGAGTCCCGGGAGGGCGACAGGGGGCTCATGCCACAGCCTTTTCTGCCAGATTTCCTTGCACCATTTCACTGTCCTCATAACTCTCCAAAGAGAACAGACTCCTGTCTCTATAGATGTTGGCTTTTTTTTAAGTCAGAAGGAGGCAAATTGTTTTATTTCGTGTACCAGATCTTCTAAATGTCATCAGCAGGGTACTGATCTTTTGTTAACTAGTTCCTTTCAAATTACAGGCAGAAATTACGGTAACTAAAATTAGAAGTCAGTGTATAGCTAAATATATGCTTGTTCGAATTAAAGTGTCTCTGTTTGCTGTGCGAGCTGAAGAGGCTCTGTCGACTGTACAGTATAATTTGAGCCTGGCCAGTTGCTTTCCAGCCCGAAAAGACTGGTTAGCAGCTACCAAAAGCCAGGCATGCAGAAAAGGAGGATTCTTTCCACATTCTGTACATAAACTAGTTACTTCATATTCTTTTTTACACAGCTTAGTTTGTGCAGCTCTGAATTACAAATCCAGTCCTCTCTCTCTTGATTTTCTGTCTCTGACTTTGGGGAGGGGTGGAGTTCCAAGGACTCATGCACCAGAAAAAACAAAACCTCTGCGACAGGAGATTTCATTACTCTTCTCCCTCTCAGCCCTTCAGGCAATTTAGAGCTGAAAAAAACTCTCTTTTTGTGTATTTTGAGGATCAAATGGAACAGATTCAATGCAACTTAGAAAATCAAGCTGTGTGCACTAAGTTTTCTTAACCAGCCGCATCTCTTGGTCACAGAGAAATGGGAACTAAACTGCCACAGAAGAACACCTCTCTCCTTCTCTTTTGTTTTAATCTCCTGACCATTTCATAGCCGAGGTATTTATAGCTTCCCCACATATACTGCCAGCATGGAAGGACCCATTTTATCTTTAAAAATTGATTTAAAAATGTGTAAGTCACTTATGAGTTACCAGTGCTTTATTAGAACAATTATATGTGAAGTATTTATAGTGCCTCAGCAGCTAATGTAGGTAACCTGGAATTTACAACCAAAGTTATAAAAGTACAGAAGAGATTTCTAACCAGGTTCCCCTGAGAAATCAGGGGAGATGAGGATCCAGGGTACTGCAGCTGGTCAGGTCACCGTGTATCGCCAATCAGTCCTGGTAGAATGGCTGTGGTGGTGACGCTAATTGAAATTAAAAAGCAGAGAAGACAGTTTACCAGCAGGGAAAACAGGCACAGGATGCATTCTCTTGGTCTCTTGGTTCTTTGCCTGTATATATCTGGTGATTAGTGAACGAAACGGTTCTCGTTTTGCTGCCTCCTGCTCTGCAGCCCTGTCCATAAGGCAGTGCTTCAGCCAGGTTAAAAGAGCCACCGCTGCGGGTAGGGGAAACGGGCAGCGCTGCCCTCCGAGCCCAGCCAGCCCCCGGGGGCTGCTAAAGACCGGGGCATATTTTCAAAGTAGCGCAGAGAAAGTTTGCAGCGCTGTGCTCTGCCTCTGCCTCGCGCAGACCAAAGAGCCTGGTCTGCAGGGCTGTCAGTCTGGCACTATGACAGCAACAAATTCCCTCTGCAGGGGGAAATGAAAAAGTAGTGCATAGTAATATTGAAAAATCCTTTATAGGAAAATACTGTGGGACGTTTGCTCCAGTGCCGTGCATGCAAGCAAAGTGTCTCCTCGGGATAAGCATCACTACGGGTTATTATATGTTCCGTAATTACAGAACCTCTTGCAGCAGCAGCTATCGCTTGCACGAGGGATTTCGATTGTCCTTTGGATAGTAAAATCGCACAGAAAGATGCTCCACATTACGGTGATGAACGTTAATGTGCCCTGAAGAGGCAGAGCATTTCTGTGAGCAGTTTAGCCATTTTCACCACGGATTGATGCTGTCATTTTTTATTCAGTATTTTGATGGCCCTTTGAAATCAATAATGCTGCAGCCTTACTGGGAGGAATGGCAGCCTTCATACGATTAAAAAACTTCAGCATACAACTGCCTAGAAGGATACCGTGTAGAGGATACAGTTAGGTCTAGAGGGCCTGAATCAGTGGAATCAATGGCATTTCCATTGATAAGTCAACTTTTGATAGGGCCCCTATGCATCTTGTATGTCACTGGCATCTTTCTCTAGGTAATTTTATGGTAGAATTACAAAAAGATCAGGAAAGTGAAAGTAAATAAAAGTTAAAACAAAAGTTAAATATTGTAAGACACTGACCAAAGACCATAAAGAAAAAGAAAATTCACAGCTAGATCAAAACCACAATAACTGCTCTAATTTCAAGAGAACGTTGGCTTCCAGTGGCTGAGGATCTGGACAACTTGGGATATTTTTTCATCTGAAAATCAAGCCTGCAGTGAACATATTTCATTTCAACCTAATAGTCCTTCGGCTCTTAGGCTGAAGGACTTCTGCCTCTGTTAGCTAGGAAATAATCAAGGCATCTTGCTGCTGGAAGAAAGCTGTCCAAGTTTGGAGGCTTCCCTCATTTTGATGTTCTTGGTATTCAGTTCACAGCTCAATCCACCAGCCTTCGCTGTTGGGGTTCCAGCTTACTGTTGCTCAGGTATTCCAAGCAACGTTTCCCTGAAAGTCAGAATTTCCCTCTGTCTGGTGGAGCGATGCAATATTGCATCCATCTCTAAATGAGAGAGACCAGCAAAAAACTGCTGCTGAGGCCAGGTCTTTAATTAAAAGTGAAAGAAAACTAATGAAAAAAAACCAGAGAAGATTCGCTGTTTCGTTCAACTGAAAATGTTCTTAGTGCAAGATTCCTTACGTACCGAACTGTCTTAAGCTTGGAAGCTCAGTCCAGCCGTGGCTTTTCACGGCATACAGTTCCACTGGGTGAACTGCAAGCTGATTTCACTGGAGTTCCCAGCTCTTTCTTGACAGCTGTAGTTAAACGATGAGCACACGAGGCTTACACCTGGGGAATTATGGATTAGTCTTGTTTGTAAGGAAGCAAATATAAATTAGTGTGTTTATGCTACTTTAAAAATGCTTTTAATGAGGAATCATTTGCTATTCAAAATTTCAATCTATAATAATGCCATAACCCCGCCGAGCTGATTATCATGTGCCTTGTTTAACATCATTCTTCAAATGGGAGATGAGGGCAAGCCAGTTGTTTTAAAGTCACGGGTATGTACTGATGTGGGACTCTTTAACACAACGGGGCAAGACACCCCGCTTGACTGTGTCTTTTGGTTTTGTTTTGTTCTGTGTTTTAGATGGAACTGATCTGACTTCCAGCAGGTCCCAGGAGCAGCCCAACTGTCTTCTCCAGTAACAAGGCTTGGGGTCATCATGGCAGCAGGAGTAGCAGCATGGCTGCCCTTTGCCAGGGCGGCCGCCATAGGATGGATGCCAGTGGCCAACTGTCCCATGCCACTGGCTCCAACGGAGAAAAACAAGAGGCAGGATGAGCTGATCATTCTCAACGTGAGTGGCAGGCGTTTCCAGACCTGGAGGACTACACTGGAGAGATACCCAGACACTCTCCTGGGCAGCACCGAGAAGGAGTTCTTCTTCAACGAAGATACTAAGGAGTACTTCTTTGACCGGGACCCTGAGGTCTTCAGGTGCATCTTAAATTTTTATAGAACTGGCAAGCTGCACTACCCCAGGTACGAGTGCATCTCTGCTTATGATGAAGAGCTTGCCTTCTATGGGATCCTCCCTGAAATCATTGGGGACTGCTGCTATGAAGAGTACAAAGACAGAAAGCGGGAAAACGCAGAGCGGCTGATGGATGACAATGACTCAGAAAACAACCAAGAAGGGTCCATGCCATCCCTGAGCTTCCGGCAGACCATGTGGCGAGCCTTCGAGAACCCCCACACCAGCACCTTAGCCTTAGTCTTTTACTATGTCACCGGTTTCTTTATTGCTGTCTCTGTGATCACTAATGTCGTGGAAACTGTCCCCTGTGGCACGGTGCCTGGAAACAAGGAGCTTCCATGTGGGGAAAGGTATGCTGTGGCTTTCTTTTGCTTGGACACGGCTTGCGTGATGATTTTCACGGTTGAGTATCTGTTGAGACTCTTTGCGGCCCCAAGTCGCTACAGATTCATTAGAAGTGTGATGAGCATCATTGACGTGGTGGCCATCATGCCGTACTACATTGGCCTGGTGATGACCAACAACGAGGATGTCAGCGGAGCCTTTGTGACACTAAGGGTTTTTAGGGTTTTCAGGATTTTCAAGTTCTCTCGCCATTCCCAAGGCTTAAGAATCTTGGGCTACACGTTGAAGAGCTGTGCCTCCGAGCTTGGCTTTCTCCTCTTTTCCCTCACTATGGCAATCATCATCTTTGCAACTGTGATGTTTTATGCAGAGAAAGGGTCCTCGGCAAGCAAATTCACCAGTATTCCTGCTTCCTTTTGGTACACTATTGTAACCATGACAACATTGGGGTGAGTATTACTTTTTCTTTTACTGAGCAGCAGGCAAGCATGTACTGGGAGTTGACTTCAGTTACTCCTAAGCGTTTTCCTGGGTGCATGTTCGAAAAGGGGCTGGAACTGCTAAGGGCGTGACTGTTCTTACAACTTCTGCAATTTATGCTTATGTGAAGTTGCATAAAACAGAAAAAGCACTTACACCCACTTGACAAATGCTTGGCACAACGGTAAATGAGTGCAGGAGGAGCAAGGCTGTGGAGTAGCAGGTCCTGTTTCACGCTCCTTCTGCAGGAGAGGAAGGTTAACATGAGTGCAAGGGAGCTGGCAACTAGAGCTTGTGCTTTGTTCAGCCATTCATTCGAGCCATAGATTTTACACAAAGTTGCTGATGTCTATGTTGTCTCTTTTCGCGATGTCGGTCATTGTTTCTTCGCTTGATGTGCCAGGAACTATGGATTTGTTGAATTCGAATGGATGTTGTGGGATGCTGTGCTGAGTATAGTCGGTGATCTCCAGGACACAATCTGGTTTTTCCTTAACTGAGCAGGATATGGGCTTCTTGTCTGTGTTTAGTTGTGAGTTTAAAAAATAATATGAGTATGCAGTAGCAGTTGCAGTAGAATTTCAAACGTTCCCATGGACAGGTACAAAGATAATGATATCAAAGCAAGGGGAATGTAGCCTGGAGGGCGCTTTTCCCCCTTATATTTCATTTCTGTCTTACAGATGTTTCTACTGAGATTATAGATTTGAGCTTCTGTTGCTCTGAACTAAAACCTTTGTAAGCAGAATGACCAAGCCCTCACCCTGATGGGGTTATGTAAAAGAAAGCAGGCATCACGGCTGCTTCAGGCAGTCACAGAGTTACGCTCGAACGCAATCTCTTAATTCCACACATCAGAGCAATATACTAAGTTTATAGTTTCTTTGCAAAGAGTTTTCCCACCAGAGAGTTCACGTGGTTTAATATTCAGATGTAGACAGTTCTCATTCTTGTAATATGGTGACCACTTTTTCTCTAAACTGCTTTTGATTTTAAACACTTCTCTGTGCCTATTACACATGAACAGGCTCACAGTAGCACTTCTAAATTATTAAAATCATAATTCAGCTGTCAGAAAGGCGCAGAATCTGAGCACGTAACAACTGCGAGTCTGAATTTCTTCATTAAGTGAAAATGTAGAACATGTTTGTCATAGTCACCAAAGGATCTCTTTTCCCTCCTCCTTAACGTCTAAGCAAAGTTGGCAAGTTCGTATGGCAAAAGCTACATCCCTTACCCTGGAAAAGAAGCCAGTGCTTACTCAGAAACCGAAGCTGGGTTTTGGATCTCTGTGGTTCAGCTTTCCGTATTCTGACTGGTCCATACTGGTTGGTTCCCACCTGCCTGGCCCCACCATCATATCTGAGCAGCTTCAGAGGGAGACCTGTCCTGGGTGTCCCCTCCACAGGGGAGAAATGCCTGAAAATCCACTTCTGTTTTCTGATTTCCATTTAATAACGATCGCACCTATCTTTCTATCTACACGCGCTTACGCACGTTGACACGTACGTCGCTGTATCTTTGTGATGGGCAAGTTGGGGTCAGGGGAGCAAGCCCGCTCTGGGAGACACACGCAGAACGTGCTGCAGTGAATTCGCTGTTCCCGTCAGCGCAGGGACTTGGTCTTGTTCTCTTCCCCTTCCTTCCTGAACGCACGGATAGACAAACCAGAGTGCTCCTGAGGACCTGAAAGGGTTCTCAATCTTTGTGATCACAGAAATTAGAGATGAATGAGTGCTTCAAATGAGTTGACAAGAACTTTAAAAATTAGATATTTAAACACGGCTTTCTAAGAGTTTATTGGAAAGGGACCTATAAAATGCTGTCAAAGCCTTAAAGCTTAAACTTCTAGTATTACTGATGTGGGATTTTTGTTGCAGGATTTTAATTAAAATAGGTGTGTCTAGCAAACAGGCTATCAGCTAAGTTTAATGTCATATCACAGGCTTACAAGAACCTCAGAAAGCTCAGTAACAGCAGACCCGAAGAGCCCCTGTGCTCTCTGACAACACCTATCTGCCCACGACCACGTTCAGCGGGTGCCGAGCGCTCTTTTACCCAAACACCTGAAGCCAAACGCTCTCCGCTGCGTTGCCCAAAACCTGTGCTAGAAAGAGAAGTTGCTACCATGAGCCATAAAACCCTACTGCTAGAGCAGCTCCGCAGAGCCCCGGCCAGGGTCCAAAGTTGCCTCAACTTTGTGGAGCTGCGCAGGACGGCGGCGGGGTGCCAGCTGCGTGGGTGCAGGGACAGCGCTGGTGGAGCGAGGCACCAGCACCGCGACCACCAGCCTGTGGCTCCTGCAGCAGCTCTCGCCCACGGCTTGGCATCACGGCACGGAAAGTCATGAACCCTAGAAACAAAACTTTTGGCCTCAGGTCATTTCCACCTTCCTGACTCCCACCGTGTGGGGTGGGTGGGTGGTTAACATCTCCTGGCCCCCTTCGCTTCCCCACACATCCTTTCAGTTTTGACAAACTGGCACTCTCATACAATATTGCACATACATCCCCCTTAGAATCCATTTCGATATGTTTGGAAGGATCTTGTTACTAATGAGAGTACCGGCAATTCCTGTCTCGCAGACGTTGCCAAAAATGCAGCCAAAGTCTCTAAAGTGCTTCTTAATGCATCAGACTTCGCCTCGTCAGTGGGTGCCAGGTCGCTGCATTTCAGCAATGCTCAGAGCTTTTACGAATATCTTCTATATTTCCTGCTGTCTGCCTTTAAAAACGCAGCGCTTAAAACCAGAAATGATAAAGCACGACGATTTTGAACTCAAATCTATATACACACGTATCTGTTTGTTTGTTTTGAACACTGAAACATTTAAATCCGGGTAAGTGAACATTTCCCTGGCACTGGAATCCCACCATCGCTTGTGACAGTGCTTTATAAAAGTGATTTGGAACATGCAGGATAACTGTTCCCACATCACTAAGACATTAAAAAATTAGCTCCATTTATATAAAAGGGAAAGTTTACTTGCAACAAACAAACAAGGCCAGCATTAGCAAACCATCAACTCCCCTACTGTACCGCTGTTATTCCAGATTCCCAAGTATCTTCAGGATACAACTGAATTTACAGATTGACCCATAAATGAAAAGCAATAAAAGTGCACTTTTCTTGTAGGATAAGCAACGCATAAAATAGAATAAGTGCTGCTTCTGGTGGGGTTACAATGCAAATCAGGTTTGAGAAATGCAGGATGACTTGCAAGCTCCTTAGGTAATTAACAATGCAAGGAGATAGGTACAACAGCTTTTCTGCAATGGGAAACAAAGCAAAGGAATTAAATTATACTGACCCTGCATCTCTGATCCCTCTGCTGTGCTCATCAGCCCTGGTTTAACAGAGGCTGTTTTTAATTTAGCATGATTTAAATTTTGCTCAGGAGGTTTTATAATGAAAGCATTATTCTTGGGTGCATCTTAAATCAATGTGAATTACTGAAACAACTAGTCAAAATTAATTCAAAATCAGCTATCCAATTCATGCAGAAACATTTTTCTCAAGAGGCCAACAGCTACCCATCCTCTCTCCTGCCCTCATCTCAAACACCAACACAACAGAGATCAGCTTTGCCAGCACCCCCTCTGTGTCCTGCCGGAGGTTTTGACCCCCAGGGACCCTCTGGCTCGGGAACGCAACGCTGAGCAGCATGGTGCTGGTTCCCATCGTTAGCATTCGCATCCCTGACTTGGTTTTTAGCTAACTCGATATGCAATAGCCACTGGTTTTACATCTACATAGAGACAGTTTAATTACCATAAATTTTGTTCCCTTGTTACCAGTGTGTTGGTTTTATTCACTTCTAAATAGTGTTTGGTTGTGGACAGGGCAGCCTCACGTTTTGCTGCCCATCAGCGTGCGTCTCAAACCCGGCTGCAGTACGAGACCTCTCTCACGCAGCTGAACCCCACACCATTTTTGCCCAGAGCACATACTTTTCTAAGCTTTTTATAGCTGTTTTCATTTCACCTGACAGCGGCAGTACCTTTCAGACTCTTGGGAAGGGTCTGCGACCTGCAGCGTAGGCAGCAAATTGTGCAAACCGAAGTGCCACATCTACCTGCACCATCCCGGGGCACGGAGGGGTTCCTGAGGGATGCAGAGCACCGCAGCCGTGCCCCGGCTGGGGGATGCTAGAGCCGAGCACCAGCACCCTGAGCAGGCGGCCTCAGCACGCCCCTCCCTGCCAGAGCTGGGAGCAGGCTGGAGCAGAGAAGGGTGAAAAACCTGCAGGGAATCGGCACCGAGATCTTTGGGCCATTTTGTGTCAAGAAAGCAGCAGCTCCACAGACCAAGGAACAGGGGGTTTTGATGGATTTTGTCCTGGTTTGAGCTTAGGGGTGTGCTGCACGACTCTCCTACTGCCTCACGAAGGCTGAGCTCCCACAGCTCAGCACCCGCGGGGTGGTCCTGAGAGAATCTACCTTCTGCCTGACTGTCTCCCTTACAATTTGCAAGAACATAATGGTTTCGAGATCACCACCCCCCTTTCAGGTTCGGCTGCGCTGGTCAGTGAGTTTGAAAGACACACATCAGTGCACTTGGACAGCACAGCCCTACCTGTATAACTCATTTACGGAACCAGGGTAATGCGAGGAAGTCAATAAAACAGATGTGCTGGCCTGGTTATGTCAACAGCCTGACCTGGAGCGAGATCTGAAATTTCTCACCGTTTTTATTAGCCGAGTGCTTTGAGAGCAGGGAGTCGGGGGTCGGGGTCCGGTTCGGTTTGCCTTGGTTCGAGCTGGTACCCTGCGGTTCTGCAAAACGCGGGTCAGAGAGTGCGAGAGAGAACTGACACCGCTGAAAGAAACATCGTTCTTTGTTTCGCTTTTTTCTTGGGCTTTCCGTTTTATTGGTATTCAATCATGGACGAGAAAGGGGATGAAATGTAAGCAGAGAAATAGCATGTGAAATACTTGCTGCCAAGCTGTTGACAGCTGGACTAGCATGAACTTACTGAATACTGACCACGTTCCTTGCAAATGCTGCCAGCTACCGTGTGAACAGAGATCTCTCTGCAGTTATTCCTCCAGCGCAAAGTACCGAAACCACTCAGGCTGGCAGTAACCTTCATTCACCCTCCTTCATGCAAACTAAGAGGAGTTTGCAAAGTAAAGAAAATAATAAATCATCCCTGGAGCGCTGCCATTCCCGGCTGCTCCGGAAAGCTTGCCGTTTGGCCCAGTAATCGTATCGCGCGTGTCAGTACTTCAGTGACTGCCATTAAACCGAATCAGGAAAAAAACGCTTTAGCAGAAACACTGCTTTGCATATTTAACGTCCCGGCTGGGAAGATGGATGAGACGTGCGGTATTTCCTTTGTAAAGCAAGGCGCTAAAATTTCATCACTCCCGCCACTTCCCACACAGTCAACAATTCCTGTATCCACCGGCCAAAGGACTGCTTGAATTTCACATACAGAAAGTCCAATCAAACCGTGAATTGATGGAGCTACACAAAGAAGCCATTTTCTTGAGCTTTCGTTCTCTTGACTCCAGCTTCATCTCATATGAAATGTGTATCAATTTTCTTCTCCTAATGGATTTACAGACATTGTGTGCAAAATGTCTTTGTGTTGGAAACTACAGATGGAACCTTTTCCTTCGCTAGCTTGATGTAAATCTCAGGCAAGCATCTCATTTTTGAGCCATTTGTATTCACCAGGACCCCAGAAGTATTAAAATACCTTTATGCATTCTCAGAGCGGGTGGAATTCACTAGATTTCTCTTTCTTAAAAACAAATGAATTTACCTGGCCTTAGGCTTTTTGTGGCTTTGGATATTTGCAATGATTTGCACGTAGGTGCAAACACACCATTTTTAATGTGCAAGACAAAATAACTTTCCTTTAAGGTAAACTCCTCGTGTGAGAAGTGAATTATTTTGAATAAGGCCAAGTAACGGTACTGGCTAAAATTATAAAGCGGCTGCTAAATGTACCAATGGAAACCTTGGCAGAGACGCATCTACAGCAACTGATTTAAGACATTTTTCTAAGCTCCTCTTCCCTTCCCCCCCCCGCCCCTCTTTCTAGCCTGCATCACAGTAAGTGCCTGAGAAACACAGATTAAAGATAACACTGTGTTTTCACTGGAGATGAAGGGAAGTGATTGGCTTGCTGACTGGATGTGAGCTATTTTTAGTCTCATAAAATGATAATTTCATAACAGCACTGACCCAGTAAAAGTAATTAGTTTACCCAGATCCGCTGAAAACGAGGGACAGAGTAGCCACTGCCAGTTGGAAAGCAGGGAAAGGGGAAGGGAAGCTAAAGGCCCTGCAACAAATTAGCCCAAACTAATTACGTCTCTCAGCTGATTACAGCCCATACCGCCGGAATCAGCTGGCAGCACGAACTGGGGAGCAGAGGGAGTTTCTGAGCAACCCACGGCTCCGCAGCCGCCGGCCCCGGGTTAGTGCTGCCCCGGGCAGCTGCCCCCGCTCCCCGCAGACAGCATCCGTACCCCAGCGGCCTCGGCACGGATTTCACATGGGGCATCTGAAACAGGAAACGAAACTCTCGCCCTGCTTTAGTATTAGGGAAATAACAGGAGACGACTGCAATATCGAAAGGGATCGGTGTGTTCTGGGTGGCTGAAGTGTGGGAGGACCTGTCACCAAAACAGCTTATTTATCCCAGGCACTGGGGTGGGACCACCTCATTACGGAAAAAACTACAAAAAAGTGTAAGATAAACACAGAAACTTTTTCTCAGCACTCGTGCTTGCCACCCATCACACTTACAGCCAGACTCCAGTCTCCCTTGACATGCATGCTGTTACCCAGGCCATTCCGTACGGTTTCAGTGGAAGCCACCTACTTGCATTTAACACAGGCCATTCGTACCAGCCCCTACGCAGGGAGGGAGCTGCCACAGCGCGTTACCGAGGCCGTAGCAGGTTCGATTATTTTTAACGCAGCACAAGCCTCAGACGTGGCGATACCGGGACCCAGCAGCTGGCTGTCGCGCGCCCCGTGGAAGCACTCTGGCGATGCGTTGTGCCTGACCCTGGCAGGCACAGCACCCATGGGTGCCTGTCAAGGCTCGCCCAAGGGTGCCGGCAGCCGCGGCAATATCTCCTGGTTGAGCACCGCGGCTCGGTAGAAGTTGGACAAGAAATGAGCTACAATCAGGTCGTTTATCCACTGCCCTCCCACTCGCTGCTTCGACAGCCAGCGCAGAAATTCTCTTCTGTCAAATTCCCCCACATCCACTGTGAATTTATCAGTGTTTTCCTTCAGCACAGGCAGACTGCTGGATGTTTTTCCTGCGGACCAGGGAGACAGGCAGGGCTCACCGAGCGCTGCCTTCCCCTGGACAGGCAGTGCCCGCAGAAACAGATTGTACCTATTTAACTATTTACCACTGCTACATTAGAGCACATTCAAGGGCTGTAATTCACCTCTTAAAGTTACAAGTAAGTGTGGAAGAGTTATTTTAAAATCAATATCCAACAGAATGCCATTGTTCCAACATTAAAACCTGCTGGGAAATTACTAGGAGGCATGTGGCAAGTCAAATCACTGCCTGCCAGAGGAGGAAACAATTCATTACTCCTTTAAAAGGTGCAAGTCTTTATTGGCTTTTCGTTCTGGTTTGCAGCCTCAGAAATGACGCTGGAGCATCTGGCTCTTTCTTTCTCTCATTCTTTCCCGATTTCACTCTTTTGTTCTGGCTCTACACTGTGGACTTTTCCTTACTTTCTGCACGGGGCCGTGAGGGGTTTGGGGCCGGGGACGAGCGCTGTGACGGCACTGTCCCCGCGGTCCCTCTCCTGATGGAGAGCGGCACTCCGCATACAAATTATCTCTCACCTACAAAAGCATCTGCAACAACAACAAAGCCAAAACGGGCAGCCACTCAAAGCCATTTTTCGAGCAGGCTCTTCACCGCTCGGGTTCAGGAGAGCCATTGAGCAGATCGCCTGGGGAAGCCTGCTGCTTTAATCTTGGCCTGCCATCTGTGGCAAAATTAAAACACAGATCAGCTTTAGCTTTTTGCCTTCAGGACTTCGCGAAATTTGGCTGATGTACATCCCCAGAAAGCCCCTGAGAAGGGTTGTTTGCTTCCAAAGAGAGTAGTCCTGCAGAGCCAGACTACGGCCCCTGAAACATCAGCTTAAACAGAGATGCCGGGGTCTCGGCGCAACCGTGCTGGGGAGTCTCCGAACAACAAGGTCAAATATTTCAGGTCGTAAGCCTCACACGTACGGAGGGAGCAGCCGCGGGAACTGAACGTGCACCACGTACAGGCCTGCGAACGCTCTGCAGCAGCGCCACAGAAATAACGCCCTGGCACCCACAAACCTCGCCCGACCTGCCCCGCAGCGGGCAGGAGCGAAAGCTGTCGCCTTCACTTTTCACGGCTCCTGGTAACCAAACAACACATCCTCACATCGTGAAATGCCTCACCTTTTTATTACGGGTAATTATTTCTCACGTCCTTACTGCTTTACCCCTTCTGTACATGTGACTCCCCTTTGCCATCTAAAAGGCACAAACTGCTGCTGTTCTTCTCATCTTGCCTGGAGACACAGGGTTTCACATCGATGTGAAAACAGCAGATGACAAAATCTTGAGTCACTTTCAGCCTTTAACATTTAAATGCAGAGGCTTGAGGTAACAAGATTTCACCCCACAATCAGACAGCCCCTTATTCTCTGCACTAAGGAAAACACTTCTTACAATTATTTAATGCTGCGTATTTCTCGCCCAGTTGCCGCAACCCTCGCTGCCATGTCAGTATGGTCTTTTGGGGTGTAGTTTGGAGGCAACACGTCATCAACGGCACACGCTTTTTTCTATATTTGTATGACCTGGAGCACAAGGGAGGCACCCTCCTTAAATATTAATTACAGTCACTACGATAAGAACAAAAATAGCACTTCATTTTTCAATTGAAAAGGTTAGTGCAGGCCTGCCATTACTGCAAGCTAATGCTTGGCAGAAGTAAGCTATCTGTGCAGGGAAAGCTGGAACGAGAGGAAGCTGCTCTGAGCCACTTTCTGCTGGAGCCCATCTACTCCAGCGCCTTAGCGTGGCTCAGGAGCACTCTCTGAAAGCAAACGCGGTCACCCCGGCCGTGCTGCAGCCTGGCTCACAGTGCAAAGAGGTTTCAGAGCAAACTGCATTCCGCCTGGGTGAGACGCGACCGGGCGATGCGCTCCAGGAATGCAGCTAATGGGATCTTACTGCTAATGGGCGTTCAGCCCGTGGACCGGTCTCGGACCAGTCCAGAATCGATCCTCCCCGAGATGTGTACAGTGGGGATGCTCGGTCCCCTGCACCAGCTCGGCTCAGCTGAGCCGCACTACCTGCCAATGCAGATAAAAACTTACTCCTTCCCTACAATTCCAGCACTCACTCTCAGTTATAATCCTGGTTTAGTGTTTTTTGAGGTTTACATAGTTTCTTGGCCTTTTGTCACCAATATTAAATGGAGAAAAACTCCAATTGCTTCTTCCTGCCCCTTCAGAGGGAAGACAGGAGCAGGCTGCTGTCGATTTAACAGACTCTGACACCTCCGTTACTCCACTGCATGAGAGCCTTTTCCTAGTAATCAGTGTCTGAAATGAGTAGAAACGGGACTTAAATTTACCACTTTGAACATGAATCAATGAAGCATTATTGCCAGCACACATCCTTCACTGTCACACGTTTCAGTTGTGCTGTTGGCTCAGGAAGATTTAAAGCCCCGTCTCCCACCCAGCTTCGCACCTGAGAGATGCCCTTTTTATCAGGCTCGCTCTCCGACCCCTGCACGATTAACCAACACGCGAAATCCCCAGCTTCTGCCCGTGCTTTCAAACTTCCTGCAAGACCCCTGGATTGGGTACAGATGGGCAATCACGGTCAGCTCACAGGAGGCAATCACAACTTTTCCTTGGTGCCTCTTTCGTTTTCCTGCCTACTTACATCTGCCGAACCGTCTGTTCGTCAATCCGGGGAGCATCCATCATGTAACAGGATGAGTCCTACTGAGTCAGACACTGCTTCAGTTCATGAAATGAGCTGGCATGATATTCTAGCCTTGGCACACTAGATGCAAAAGACTTCAGCCCTTTTAGATATTTTTCTGCTACAGAGGAACAGCGGGCCAGAGTAAATAATAGAAACGTTCATTCAGCAAGACAGCGGTTGAATGAAAATACGTAAACGAGATGAAATTAGGTAAAAGTCAACTCTCCTGCTAAGGGTCAAAACAAGTAGTAAGCTGGGCTGAAGGATACAAGATTTTGGGCTGCAGAGGGCTGAGCAGGATGAATTCCACCACTAATGAGCTTAGTGAATAAGCTCATTACCTAACGAGCTCTATTGAACAAGCTTGATTTCCAGCCTAGGGAAAGCCTTCTTGAACAGATAAAACAAAGGTAAACAGCTCCATCGGTTTACACACAGAAGACATATCTGTAGCTCAAGAGCAAAGTCATGGTCGTTGCCAGATTCCTTCCTGAAGGTGTAAGTCTCAGGGTGGATCAGAAAAGCAACAGACGGTACAGGCTCCTTTCCAGTTTTGCCCTTTCCTTACAAATTCTGATACAAACAAGGATGCACACCAACATGACTTGTTAGAGCACATGTCCTAATGACACTCCTTTGGTAGGAATATGACACAGGACTGTTGCACTCTCCATGAGAGACACCACAGAACTGGAGTAGGACTTCAGAGGTTCTTTCTGACCAAAATTATTCTATGCTGTATGAACAAATGCTCCTGAAGTGGGCCATCTCTGTGGATCTCCATCTGAAACCCCAGCCTTGCTTTCATGGCCTGGGAAGGTACGTCAGAGCAGATGCCGATTTAGAGGTCTTGCCAAACGGCCCAAAGGAAATCCAACATCCCCACTGTCCTGCGAAAGGTGCTGTGGACAATTTATTGACCTGAAAGGTAGAAGTCTTGAAGTATCCAGTCTGTCAGGAATGGTCCATCATGTACCATGGGCTGCTCAGCAGAGTTTGCAATTCTGTCAGCTTGCAAAGGAGAAAAGGAGATTTCAGTAGAGGAGGAGAGATCTACAGATGTTGGAAGCAAAATCTTTAAATCTTAATTTTGTCTTCTACTTAGTAACGCTTGCGTTTATTTTTACCATCCTTTTCTCAGATTTTCAGCAGATCCTGAAGTGTTGTTTAAACTCCAGCTCCTATAGCTGTGCAGTTTCAGACACCACTGCCACTGTCCAGCCTTTGCTACTGCCTGAGCAGAGCTAAAAAATGAAGGTTTTATAGACGCTTCTTTGGGGTTTGGTTTGAAGAGGAAAAGCAAAGGAAAACGTCTGAACTTTGCAGTGAAAAATAACTGCTAATTTGGGGGGAGATCAAGATTTTGAGGAGGAAACAGGTGCTTAGTCTTTAAATATATATATTTAAACCTATGCATGCCTTCAAGTGCACATCACAGGGTAAACAAACATGCACGCAGCTCGCTTGCACATGTCAGTGTACATTCACAACTGCAGCACCGAAGTCTGGCAACAAATGTACTGTGAACTGAAAATTAATTTCAGCAGTTTTTAGGATTCCTCTTTTTGCCAGAAACAAAGCAGGCGGCTGTAGCTGCGTCCGGGGAGGTTCCTTCGCCGCTGCAGCACATAAAACCCATCGCTCCAGCGAGGCTGTGGCTGTGCGTGTCCTTCCAGGACGGCTTCACGGACAGCTCTGACAGCCCCTCGCAATTCCTTCTATGGAAATAACTTTTTAATGGCTCTGCCCACCCTGATCACAGTGTGCATCGGGAGTAACTTCATTACAGTCCATGAGTCACACCAGTGAAAAATGAGCATCACTGACAGCTAAACTGGGCTCTGTGGATTTGAATAGGTCGGGGTGTAATTTGGGAGACACGTTATGCACTGCTTTTATGGGGAAGTCATTATGGCAAGAGAAGCCTTCTGGTGTCAGGGCCTCCACAGAGCTGTATCTCAGCCATCACGTTTACCCGTGCTTTCCCCGGACATGCCCCGAAGAGCGGCGATTTCCAGCTCGCAGTACTGGGTGCACTAGAGTTAAGGCACTTAAGAAAACTGTTGGATAGAACTTGTGTGCAGCCATGAATAACTGTTTCCCTGGCAGTATCAAAACAGAGTGGGCAGCCAGCACATCTACTACCTATAGCACTGGACTATACAATAAATTAAATCCACCCATTAAATCATCACAGAGGGAGAGAAAGGGCATTTATCCGAACATCCGTGCATACCCTGCAATGTGAAATACTTAACAATGGAAATTATTGGCAACTAAAAGCAAGTCAGACAAGGATTTGTGGAATTTTGTAGGAAATGAGCACAGCTAACGCGCCCCGCGCTCGCAGCAGCAGCAGCAGAGAACGTGCAGACAGAGGAGCAAAACCATCAGCCGCAGCGGCGCGCAGACAGGCGCACGGGATGCCAGGCGGCCGGTAGGCAGCAAGAACAGCTTTGCTGAACTGGGTTTACAGCATCAGACAGCGTGACACAAATGAATGCCGACAGTGTTAGTGCAACACAGTAAAGGAGCAGGAGGTATCTGCCAGGGCCAGTTGAGTATCTCCAGGTAGAAGTGGGCGGACAGTCTCCCTTTACCTTGATGTGTCCCACTGAATGGATTACTCTTAGCTTGATCGCAGCCTCATCGCTGGATTGCAGGGAAAGATCCGCCCCTTTCTCTGGCGGTCGGCAGCACGTTTGATACAGGATACCATAAAACATGTTGTAGAAGTAGGATGTCTTGTGTCCTGCATTTCTGGACAATGTTTCTCCCTCATGAGCTGTCACAGTGGCTTAGTGTAATGGGCTTCTGAAGGCCAGATATAACTGCCAAGGGACAAGGTGAAGGGGTTTTTAGACAGCTGCGACCATTTGTCTCATCCACTCCTATCACCAGGGAAAGATATAAATGAAAGTACAACAGCTTCTCTGCTGCTGTGCAAGCTCTCGCTGTGACTCAGGACAAAAAGCTTCGTCTGAGCGTGGCAAAATTATAACTTCGTGCTTCCCATAGCGACCTTCAACAGGCGTTTGGGAAGGACCCGATGACCATTAGCTGTATGAATGTCTGTGCCAGGATTCTCAAAGTCAAGCAAGATTTAGATTCTCACCTCTGGCTGTGAAATGACAAATCTAAACTTTTCTGCACTTTTTCCGGACACGCGAATTGCCAACACCTGGGCAATGGACTTTGTAGATGGAAAAAACCCTGATACACTGAATCCACTCTATCCACTCTACCCTCTGATACCCTCTGCCCCGCTGTGCTGAGACCCCCCTGCAGTGCTGCCTCCAGCTCGGGGGGCCCCAGGGCAGGAAAGACATGGAGCTGCTGGAGCGAGGCCAGAGGAGGCCCCGGAGATGCTGCGAGGGCTGGAGCCCCTCTGCTGCGAGGACAGGCTGAGGGAGCTGGGCTTGTCCAGCCTGGAGCAGAGAAGGCTGCGGGGAGCCCTAACTGCGGCCTCCCAGTGCCTGCAGGGGCTGCAGGAAAGCTGGAGAGGGGCTGGTTGCAGGGCAGGGGGGGCCAGGCCAAGGGGGTGGGTTTGAACTGACAGAGGGGAGCTGGAGCTGAGCTGGGAGGCAGCAATCCTTCCCTGGGAGGGTGCTGAGGCCCTGGCACAGGGTGCCCCGAGAAGCTGTGGCTGCCCCTGGCTCCCTGGCAGTGCCCAAGGCCAGGTTGGATGGGGCTTTGGGCAGCCTGGGCTGGTGGGGGTGTCCCTGCCCATGGCAGGGGGTGGGAACTAGATGGGCTGTGAGGTCCCTACCCACCCAAACCAGTCTATGACTCCATGAAACTCCAGCTATCTGGAGTTTAATCCGGCAAACATGCACAGTCAGATGCCCCTCTCATCCCACACCCGGATTGCTCCCGTTACAATTCGGCAGCAAGGCAACATCTCCACCGCACAGCTGAAAGGCCAGAGGTCCAGACAGAAGGGGACCTGACGGTGGTCACACCGTGTGTCAGTAATCAGCTCAAATGACTTACTTCCAAGTGTGCAATGCAATCTAAATAAAATATCAAAGAACTTGATCTTCTCTCACAGATAAAAGGAGAGAATGGGGGTAAAAAAAATCACACAGAATTTTAGATGATGGAATAAAAGATGTTCTACAGGTCTGTGTTCTCCTGCTTCATAGGGAAAGATTGAAACTGTTTTAGCAAAACGCAAACAGAAGTTGTTTCTCTCCCAGATGCTGATTTATTATTTAATACTAAAATACTATAAATAACAAATCTGCAGAATCATCCAGCCAGGAAACACATGCACACATGGAGGGAAACACACACACCTCGCCAGCCCCTGCCAAAGGGTGTCGTTCAGCTCAGCCTGCGGACGGGCCGTTGCCGTTTTAATAGAGGATAGCCACACACTTTCCAGCAGAGGAACCAGTTCGTCTGTGCGCCACACGGTACGTGGAATTAGGAAGTGGGATGTCCCTGTCCCAGGCACCAGAGTTCTTCAAAATTTTACCCAGCAACTTACTAAAGTGGAATATACGTCCTTTGTGACAAGTACTGCACACAGTATGCAAAGTGCTAAACAGCAGCAAAATCAGTCCATTTAAGTGACGATAGAACGCAAGGTTTTGAGCTCTTACAACAGAATCCATTTTAAAGCACTTAGATACATTTTAAAAAGAAAGCATTTTAAAGCATTTAGATACACTGCTCTACGGTAATATCAGATTTTTAGCAAAACCTGCCCTACCAAATATAGCCCAAACACTTAGCATAACAAACCGTAATCACGGGAGTCAGTCTGCCATCTGAGATGCAATGCATCCTGCGGATCTTGTTTTCCACTGTGCTGGTTTTGGCTGGGATGGAGTTAATTTTCTTCCCAGGAGCTCCTATGCGGCTGTGATGTGAATCTGTGCTGGAAACAGCGCTGATAACACAGGGATGTTTTCGTCCCTGCTGAGCAGGGCTTGCACAGAGTCAAGGGCTACTCTGTTGTAATTTTTTATTTTATTTTATTTCAATTATTAAACTTTTCTTATCTCAACCTACAAATTTTCTCACTTTTACCCTCCCCATTCTCTCCCCCATCGCGCTGCGGGGGGGCGGGCGAGCGGCCGCGTGGGGCTTCCTGCCCGGCTGGAGTTAAACCACAGCGTTCACTTATCTTTTCAATGCAATTTTCTCTCCCGCTCTGTTGAAGATCAGGTTGAATCAAGAAAATAGAAGTAGCATTGTAATATATCTTGTGGCAAAAGACTAACGTTGCTTCTAGTCAGTAGCCACAGAAGTGATAAACCCAAGCCAGATTTGTCTATGGGACGGGGCCCTGAGCCCCAGACACCGGGGCCCCACGGCCCGCAGATCTGTCACGCTACCTTGTCCCCAGACAAACCACTTCATCAAGAGTGACCACACGGCCACAAACACAGCAGTGATTCTAAGTGTTTAGAACTGTGTTTTGATCCATTTCAGAAGCGTTTCTTGGTTTTCCTAAATAACGTGATCCTTCACAAAGCACAGCCTCTGTCTGCCCTTCAGCCACAGAACAGAGATTAAAAATACGGATTAATACGAACCCTGGAGAACATTTGTGCAGCTCTGCTCAAGCTACCTGTAACTACAGGAGGAAAAAACCCCCCAACAACTCAAATCTCTAATTGCCTGGAGAGACTTTTCCTGTAAGACTCTTGAGCATCCCAGGAGCACGCCAGGGTTCCAGCCGACGGCGTGGCCGGGCTGCGCCGCGCCAAGAGGCAGAGGAATAACTGCAACAAATCACCTGCCCAGCCAGTGGGCAGAGTCCAGCCTTGGCATCTAGAAACACTCACTCTGCCTAATCGTTACTCATTGTGTATTTTTTCCCTTGTACAGCTCTGTCACTGGTTAATAAAATGTCCACTCTAAGCAACTCCAGGCAAGACACGTAATGCAATAGCTGGAGAACTATTCCACACTTCCACAGCGCAGGAATAACGGGCAGATGTCATGGCCTTTCTGTGGAAACACGGTGCAGAAAAGAAATCGAGTGAGCAGAAGCCACGGGCCACAGCGCAGTGCACAGAGTGGGCTCAACCTTAGAACCTGCCACCTGCGATTCTGAATCCCACAAATCCCGGGAGGGGATCTGCCCTCAGCCATAACCCTACATGCCTCCGGCCGGGAATAAACCAGACTGAGTGGGTGTGAGAAAGGTTCTTGAGGATTACGTGCAAGATGTGAAAAGCAATCACACCACTACAGACGATAAAACATAGCCATAGAATAGAATAGAATAGAATAGAATAGAATAGAATAGAACCATTAAGGTTGGAAGAGACCAAAAGGCTGAAGGCCTAAATGATTGGGCATTGATGCAAAGCAATTTTTAGATGTTACCATTCAAACATGGTAGGAAAGAAAGTCCCGCTTGCAAAAAACCGGTACTGAGTGGTAGAAAACAAAACCCACTGAGGAAGGACATGGCAGGAGCACGGGTCTCTCTCCTCTGCCTAGCAAAGCTCATAATTTCCAAACTGTTTTCCTGTCTTGGTGTTCAAACTTCCACATAATTGAAGGGGCGTTTGGTATGTGCTGGAAGATAGGTCTGTGTCTGAAGAGCTGCAGCAGAGGATGTGCCCCCCAGTCAGATACAACAGGACTTATGTATCGTTTGTCCCTCATTCGTTTCTTAAAAGTATCACGTGTGGACTTCATAAAATTATCATATTTTTTTTAGGGCATAGACATGTCAAAAAATTGTTCTTCACATGCTGCTATACTCAGTTAAAGTTGATCTGAGACTAAGAGAGGAATTCAGCACCTTTGAGATGCGTATGCTGGGCGATGCTCTTCCAGGCTGCGTAGGGGCCGATGTGCAACTGAACAATCTGCATCCTGGTCTAATTATACAGGTGAAACATGTCAAGCGTCACAAGGGGTGGTAGGAAGCAAAGTCCAAGATTTCAGAGATTGGGCAGGTGAAGAGATGGCATGCAGCTGCCAGGGAAAGTCCTCTTGTCCTCCACAAGTGCCCCGTGGCCGGAGATCACTGGCAGGGAACGCCACGCCGCATGGCAGCGGCACAGCCTGGGAACCAGAGGGCTATTGGCTTTCTGCCACCGTGAATAATGGCCTTTGTCAGGAACGATCTATTTAAAAACGAAGCGCTGCTCAGGGTTGTCTTTCAGACACCCACGACTGTTTACAAGGTATCGCAGCGGTGCAGGGGCTCCCACACGGACGGACGGGTCTGCCCTCGGCTTGTGGCCGGTCCCCGACGGTGAGCAGAGGGCAGGACACGCCGCCCCAGACACGGACCTGCACGGCAAAACCTGCAGGTTCCCACGCTGCCATCGGCTCTCCCATGGATGTGGTGGAGGGGGACGCCGGAACAAAGCAGAACTGGTTAAATGTAAAGTGCTTATTTCCTGCCCCAAAGGCTTCGACTGGAGTGACCAGAAGTACCAGACTCAGCCGCCCTTCACCCTGTGCTCGGGGTGAGGAGTTGCCTGGCAGGGAGCGACACCCAATTCAACACCACTTGTCTTCCGTCCCATCCAGATGTTCATTAGTGCCAGTGCAAGCTTAGGGGGCTAATTACTAAAACTGAAAGTCTCTTTCTTAGAGATGCAGGGAAGAAAAGAGCTGCTAAGGGCCAGATATTTCTGCTGCCTCTCCTGCTGCTTTTTTTCATATTACGCATCCTCCCCAAAGGTCCTTTTTTTCCTTCCGAGTCACATTCTGCTTAGCAGAGCAGTGATTTTGTTCTCCTCTTCAGGGACTGTTTTAGAAAGAGGGGAAGTGTCTGTGCTGCAGCCACAGCAGGTGACCCCAGTGCGAAGCTGTCTCACAACTCAACTGCTACGGCAGTTGTAGCGCTGCCACGTCTGCAACCCCGTGACAGCTCTGCGGAGCAAACAGCTGGTGTCTGAGATGATTTTGGAGACGTGAGATGATTTCAGAGACTAATGTTCTCCCAGCTCACTATTGACACATGGGACGGGTAAATGAGATTTACTTTGGCATCTCATTCACTTCTCAATCCATCTTCTCTAGTACTTTTCTCCCCTCCAGCCTGCACATGGAAAGGTCAATCAGTTTAATTACAGATGTTAGACGCATACGTGCCATTTGCAGCTCTGCTAAGCGTGCTCAGGCGACAGGAACTCTGTTGCACACTGCTACTGACTTCTGCACCAAATATAACGGCAACAGGTTTCCTACTGCAGCAAAGAATCCTCCCCATGTGGCCACTGGACCGATAACAAAGGAAATAAATCACCCAAGAGTAGCGAGTTTTAATGACATTTCTACAGCTTCACCAAGACTGTCAGAACATGCTACAAATATTTATTGCAGTTCACTACCTTCCTCTATAAACATTGACATCTCCATTTTACAGGTGTAAAATCCAAGTCAGCAAAGGCCTGAACCTCTCCTCCACAAACCACGCAATAAAGAATTCCCTGCTCCCCCTTTGGGGCAGCAGCACGTCTTTCTCAGCAGAGCAGGGGAAACTGTGCCATCCCTCAGACCATCACCTGCACCAGAACGGCGGTAGCGCAGCAAGCTGAGGGCAGCTTTGATCAAATCACTCGGTTTCTTTAAAGACCCCGACTTCCACAGGAGGTGACAGAACAGGTCGCCTCCCGCAGACAGGCAAGGGCTGGCACAGGCACGTTCTGGCGTTTGTTCAGAGAGTCAGTCCAGCACTTTTCCACCTGTGGCTTTCTTGCTAATCCCTGTCACATCACCGCAGAAGAAAATTCTGCTGACAAAGCAGGTAGTTTTGTTACCTGTCACGGTTCTGTTCGGTGCTCCCAGATTCAAGACCCTTTGAAAAGCAAAGGCACAAACCCACTCAGGGGTTATAAATGGTCGATGGAGACTGGCGTGCGGTTTCTGTCCCTGCAGAGAAACCCACAAAATTCTACAGGGGTCAAAACAAACGCAGAAACGCACAAGCACACAGCAGTCGCCTTAGACTTCGGCAGTGATTTTGCAGTGTGCTCCAGGAACTCGTACTGCAGTATAAACTTCACTTTGAAATAAAGGACACTTTAGGATTTTTAATTGCATCCTAACCTTTCATTAATTGGGCTTTATGCAGTGAGCAACATCACAATAATAGGTCTGCAACCTCTGTGCAGAATGCAAATGGGCCACAATCACGGGAGAGCACCTGAGCGTGCCGGGCCGCCAGCCGCTGCGGGAGCTCCTGGCCTCAGCCAGCACAGCAGAGGCTTCCTAATTATCCAGTGGCCTTTGTTTCACTGGAATTACTTTCAAAACAAGCAACATCTGAAAAGCATTCCCCACACACCGCGCACGTTGGCATTCACTCATCAGAGAGGCATACAACAGCTCGGGAAAGCGATGGCTTTCAGCCGCTCTGAAAAGTCACATTTTAAATTTATTTCCATAATAATAAGTCTAGTGAACAATTTTGTCAGAAAGATTTATTTGCATACCTCACATTTATGTTTCCATGTCATTTTCGAACTTCCCATAAACAGTGGGTTTTATGGCTAATAAAAGTAATAGTCCCAAGGGCAGTAACTTTGTTTATGGCTCCGGTTGCACGCGCGCAGTCCCCTGCCTCTGCATCTGTGCCACAACGCCCGGGGGACCGATCCTGCAGGATGCTCAGCACGGCCCTGGCCACATCCGGAGCCAACCTGGCTCTGCCTGCAGTGCTCAGAACCTGCAGGATGGGGCCATAAAGCACGAACTCAGGGCTTGAAAGACGCGGACCCCGTCTTTGGTGAGAGAAGGGAGAGCACGCGCAGGAGAGGCTCTCCCCGCAACGCACAGGGATGGCCTCTCATGCCCGTGCCTCAGAACACCTACAGCTACGAGGAACGGGCAACCACCATCCCAAAGCCAAGTTTCCTCCCTCTTTTTTGCCAGGGTCCCCAACCTCAGCTTTAGAAACAGAATTTTGTCATTCTTGTGCCGTCCCCTTTGCAACCCCCAAGCTGCAGCGGAGCGGCCGTTTGCCAGGGACAAGCGCAGCTGCCCGAGCCCCCTCGGGAACAGAGACCCTCCGGGGCGGCCAAGCGCAGGGCTGCAGGAGCCGGGAGCAGCTGGGGCACAGGACCCTTGCTACAGCAGCCGGGGCCCCCCAACCCCTCTGCTCTGCGGCACCAGGAGGGGCCAGGATAACACACAGACCCCGTACGTGCCCTGTGCGCGGGGGGGGGAAGGTTTTCCTCCCACATTTTAAGGCTGAGATTCTCAAAGCCTCCAGGAGAGCCCAGGTCTCCAGGGCAGTGCTGAAGCTCCCCTCCCGGGACCCTCCCCAAACCGCGGCTCCGGGCAGGGCGAGGGCTCTGGCACCGGCTGCGCGGGGGGCGCTCGGAGGAGCCAGCAGCACCTGAGACCCCTCCCCGCAGCGGGCTGGCTGGGAATGCTTCCCAGCAGAAACTCGTTGTCTCCTGGGGATTACAATGCCATTTGTTCTAATTCTTGTTGACATTTCATTTCACACACTATTATTTCACACACACCACGACCCTTCAGAAGGGTGAAACAGAAATTTGCTTTAGAAGAGAGAAAAATAATGTGTGCTTTAGGACAAAACAAGCTCATGATTTATTTTTCTGATATAGTTAACATATACGGTGCAAAGCATCCAGCCAACCTTACACAGTGCTGCTCTGCTGTACGTAAAACCGCACTTGGTGACCGGCAGCAAAGCTGCTAACCTAACACCACATGCACAGCTCCAGGCTGGGCAGAGAATGGATGGAGAGCAGCTCCAAGGAGAAGGACTTGGGGTGCCGGGAGATGAAAAGCTCAACATGAGCCGGCAGTGTGTGCTGGCAGCCCAGAAAGCCCCCCGTGTCCTGGGCTGCATCCAACCCAGTGTGGGCAGCAGGGCGAGGGAGGGGATTCTGCCCCTCTGCCCCGCTCTGCTGAGACCCCCCTGCAGTGCTGCGTCCAGCTCAGGGGGCTGGTTGGGACGAGATGATCTTTGAGGTCCCTTCCAACCCTAACTGTTCTATCATTCTGTTATTACTGCCAATTTTAAACCAGTCATAGTATTTCTAACTAACCTAACCTTCCCCTGTTTGTAAGCAGAGCTGAAATGCTTTCTGTAAGTACCCAGGTTTGGATCCGCAATAATATGGTACTGGATAATGGAAGGACAAGTGTAAGGGAACTTAAATGAATCATTTTTTATTTGACCAATTTAGCAATGACATCTAATATCAATCACTTCAGGACTGGGTCTGTAAAGTAAGCAGATACCCTGACACATTTTATCCCTTTCTTTGAGCAATATAAAATGACCTCAGGAGATGGAACAAGTTGCTAAAGGTACCTGCGAATCTCCTTTGCTGGTGGAATGGAGCCAGGAGGGAGAGGGATGTCCTGGCCCAGGCATGCTGCGGCAGAAGGGCACATGGGGATGGTGGCTCCAAGACAGGACGGACCACGGCCCCCAGCTGTGGTGGGATCAAGGAACACAGAAAACCACAAACTGATGTGCACAGAGCTGGAAAATCCAGGAGTAAGAAGGGCTGCTATAAAAACACAGCTCCCTCCTGCCTTCCATGGGCCTCAACTCCCAGCGAGCTGCATTTACCTTCTGCAGTGATTAAAGCTGAGCAAAGTCATTAATACTGAGACTTTCTTTGCTGTATCACGTTAAGAAATAGACTTTCTTACTTCAAAAAAACAATGACTGGCCGAGCTGCCGGCGGCACCGCCGCTCCTCTATCCCAGTGCCTGCCAACAAATGCTAGGAACTACTGCGGGGAAAAAGTCTTTTGAAACAAGGAAGAATTTTGAGGATAATGTGAACTTTTACTTTCTCAATTTTTAAACTAGGATTATGTCATATAATATCCTTAAAGATATTCCCCAGGGCCAGTCACTTTTACAGTGAATAATATCTAATCACCCATTTCTTCCCATATAATATACTACCGCCTTCTAAATTTGTCGATCTAATTAGCTCTTTCCCCTAACACTCAGTATGATTAAATCTGTATTAAAACTTTCTGTGCAGCACAAGAGCAGACACACCTGAGCATTTTCTAAATTTAGCAGAGGACAATATTTAATGGGTTATTTTTAATGGAGGCTGGAATTGCTGCATAAATGAATTCTGATTTGAATTTCCTCAGCCTCTTTATTTTTTCCTCAGGTCCCTTAAATTGTATATCAAGCAGATTAGAAAGAATAATGGGGAAACCTACCTGCTACCATCCATCACGTATCTTTCAGAACTAAATTAACAATGAGCACTTTATGCAAAAAGAGGTGGAAGAAGCTGGGTTTCTTTATCCTTCAGCTTCATCATTTTATAAGACGTGTCAGACTAGACACATTTGGACTCATCTCACAGTTTCCATGCGCTTTAAACAGGGCAAGCATCAGGGCTGGCAACAATTCCTGAGGATTTTCCTAACTTGCGTTTAATCCAAATTTTAGGAAGATTTGCAGGCATTTGGGGTAATTCAAAGGCCCGTTTGCGAATGACGGAGCAATAACCTGATCTCCTTTTCACAGAGCGTATCAGAGTTACTGTTGATGTGAATCATCAACGCATCACAAATCATTAAAAGATTTGCCACGGGCTCTGCAGACTGAAAGTGCGAAAGCAAAGCCGCTCGCCCCGGAATTTAAATTGCTCGGTGTAACTGGCAGCTAAAGAGGCAAAGCAGGAAGGATGGAAGGCCTGACAGTACCAGCTCCAAGAAAAAAAAGGGGTAAAAATCTCTGATGGGATCTCTTCCAGATCCCCTCACTGTCATTCATTAGGCAGGGAGACGGGAAACCACACGCCGGCGTTGCTGAGGGCTCTCAACCGCCTTCAGAAAACCCCACAGAAGTCTTTGCGCGCCGCTAATGGGAATACTTTCTGTTGCAGTGCAGGAATTTATCTGAATCGTGTTGTGAGGGTTGAAAGTCGGTTCTTGGCCCATTTAACTGTACAGCCACCTCTTTCATTAGAGTCCACTGGCACAAAGATAACCAATTCCATCTTCATAACTACAGACATCCACAGCAGGAGACAAAAAGGTTGTTTCTTACGGAGGATTTGAATTACTTCAATTATCGTGTCTGAAGCCTCCTGTTCAGGGAAGCGCGAGGTTTGGGAATACTTTAGAGCAATCAATTGTGCCTGATTGGTTATATTCAGTAAAACTGGATGGGAGAATCTTTTCTTGTTCCCTTTAGGCAATACGGGCTCAAAGACTTGTAAAATCTCTGTGCCCCCTTCACGGCTGTCACTTCAACAAAACAAAGGCACAAGCTGGAGAAAGGAGAAACTAATACTCTGCGTGTATTTAGGCTGCTTCTTCCCGAAAGAAGAGTTTATCCTCACACGTCATGCACTGAACTCAAAGAGCTGTGCTAGGGAGGTCAGTGCCACCCTGGGCAGGTGAGGAAACCGAGGCACGCAGTGGCAAGCGAGCTGGGAAGAGGAATGACTTCTGCTCATGTCCTAGGGGCAGAAGGAAAGGAGATGCAGGATGTCCCTGGGCAAGGCTGTACCCAGTGTCCAGCAGCGCAGAGAAGCAGAGCGGGCAGATGTCGTGAACCCATCCCTGACAAGGGGCAGATCCACTCCCAGAGTGGGTTCACTCCCCAAGCAAAATCCAGCCAAGCTGAAGTTTGACCTCCCGTAGGAATGAAGTTCTCAGGACTAATTAAAATGCACTTTTTCTTTCTCTTCTCTCTGCTAGTCAATAAGATAAACAATAGGCTAGTGGAATACAAAGGACTTGCTTTGTGCAGTTGTGGATTCTCAAAGATGCTTTACAGCATTAGACAGCAAACACAAAAGCTGAGCTGATGATGCGTTTGTTTCGTGTTCCTCTGGTGTCACTTCTGGCATGGAAGAAAAGAAACATGTTTCCGCCTAAACGTTTCAAAATGGCCAGAGGATTTAAAGCAGATCCTCATTCAAAGATTTGCAATCCCGTCTCTGGAAGGCATGCAGAAAAATGGGTATGCCTCAAAAGCCTACAATACACTAATGTTTTTTACATAATCCACTCCTATTCAGCCAGAGCTCCAACTTACATTTCATCTGAAGCACAGATAAGAGTTCAGACTGGTTTAAAATTCCACACTGAATAGCAACTCTTTGCTGATTTGAGGCCACCGCTGCAACGTACTCTCATCTCCAGAGATTGTAGCTGACGTTAAGAACTCTACCAAACCTCTGAGCATCTTACTGGCTCCAAGCTTATTCATTTTCCTAAAAGTTTCCCCTAAGAAAAGATTCTTTTTCTCTTCATTTCCACCTTTGATCAAAACCCTACCACCTAAGGCAGACCATCCTGTTAAACTAAAACCAGATAATACTTTCAGGTCTGTTTCTTCGTTAGCCCACAAATCTCTTCTGGGAAGGGAGAAGAATTGTTCTTTTTGAGTGAAACATGTATTTATGAGCGCTACAACAGTCCTGCTCGTGAGAGCACTGCGCCACGCTGGATCAACAAAGCACTTAAGCACACATTTCATGTAGGCAGGTGTTTGGGTCTGGCTGCATGAATTGTAGAATCTCAGACTGGTTTGGGTTGGAAGGGAGCTCCCAGCCCATCTAGTTCCCACCCCCTGCCAGGGGCAGGGACACCCCCCACCAGCCCAGGCTGCCCAAAGCCCCATCCAACCTGGCCTTGGGCACTGCCAGGGAGCCAGGGGCAGCCACAGCTTCTCGGGGCACCCTGTGCCAGGGCCTCAGCACCCTCCCAGGGAAGGATTGCTGCCTCCCAGCTCAGCTCCAGCTCCCCTCTGTCAGTTCAAACCCACCCCCTTGGCCTGGCCCTCCCTGCCCTGCAACCAGCCCCTCTCCAGCTTTCCTGCAGCCCCTGCAGGCCCTGGGAGGGGCTCCAAGGGCTCCCCGCAGCCTTCTCTTCTCCAGGCTGGACAAGCCCAGCTCCCCCAGCCTGTCCTCGCAGCAGAGGGGCTCCAGCCCTCGCAGCATCTCCGGGGCCTCCTCTGGCATCGCTCCAGCAGCTCCATGTCTTTCCTGCCCTGGGGCCCCCCGAGCTGGACGCAGCCGGCGTGTGTCCAACTTTTCATCACCCAGCACCCCCAAGTCCTTCTCCTTGGGGCTGCTCTCCATCCATTCGCCACCCAGCCTGGAGATGTGAAGCAAAGCATGGCCCTAAGCAGGTTGCCACACAGACTGGTTTAAGCATCAGCTCTGCTGTACTCTGGTCTAGAGCTCAGCCCTTTCCTGGTAAGCCTCCTAAGACAGCACCACCACCGCTTTAAAGAGCGAGACAGAGAAAGTTGCAGAAAGTAGTATCGTGCGCTCCCCGAGGAAATTAAAGTGGTCCTGCTGGAGCTAGTTTCTGCAAAGGAGAATGAAAGATGCTTGCATTATCAGTGAAGTATAAGATATTGTGAAATAGGGCTGTGCTTTTGCAGTTCACGCCCAAGCTAAAGCTCTGTCTTATCTCAAGACAGCCTCGCAGCCTGCTGCTGTGTTTGCTTTGCAAAGAAAACGAGGACATAAAAAAAAATGATGAAAAAGACTTTTTTCTTTACTTAAGTGTCACCTGAAGGTTTAAATTTAGTAATTAGAAGTCCCTCGATGCTTCTGCGTGAGTTTTTAAATATAGTCATTAAAAATAAAATAAACCCTTAGCAAAATCCACCTTACATAACTCCCTCCACAATTTAAAAATAACTTGTACAACTTTCTAGTACTCAGTGTGCATCACAGCAGTTATGGGAGAGGCAGGTACCCCGACTGCAGCGCACGCAGAGCCCACGGCTCGGCACCTTCCCCGCCGAGATCTTCCTGTGCAAGAGCTTTAGCGTCCGGGTGCAGAATGCCCACAGCGAAGGGGGTAAGGCAGCCTCCCCCGACAGACCCGACCCTCACTGCACACCAACCCTGGCTCTGGGGGTGCTGGGGGAGGCACAGCCCGGATCCCTCCCTCGCTCAGCTGGGCACCGGGAGCGAGGGTCCCCCCTCGCCCCACCAAACCGGCCTGGCGGGCCCCAGGGCTCCTGGGGCAGCGAGGAGCAGGCGCATGGGTGCAGCCGTGCTGCGGGGATCTGGCTGTCGCTCTGCATGTGGTGTTCCCTTACTCACTGGAAGCACATCTAACATTTTAAAGAGCTGGTTATGTCTGGAGCTAAAAGCAGCTCTGCATTGTAGCTTGGCTCCTGGCTAACTGAATTACCAGAGAATCCTACATCTTATGTTATTCTGGTCCAATAAATATTAAAGTCAGGGGAAAAGCTCGTTACAAGTCCCAAGAGTATAAATACAACACAGAGCTATCTTTGTATTTGTGCCGAAATCGAGCAAGGCATTAATAGCACTTCATAAAATCCTCCGTGTATTGGTCTGTGCAGCTCTGCAGCTCAATCCTCTGCTCTGTATGGACCAGGTACGAACGCTCTTCTGCTCCAGATAAAGTTCCTGAGAAATTCTCAGAAGCAAAAACTGGAAGCCAGTAAGAAGTGCAGAGTGGAAAGAAATGACCATGTGAGAATGATAAATGCACTGGAAAATAAGGAGAGCGAGGATATATATCACCATAGGTATATAAATCACGTAGATGCATGATGAATCTGTTATGCCAGCTATGCCTGTTGAACTGTTAGAGCAATGCTAAAATATGATTGAGGCACATGTGAGAAACTCTAGGCAAGTCTCCCAGGCCTTCATCCCTGTCTGGAGTAAGTTATTACAGCTGTACTCACCTAGGTTTACATTAAATTAGGATCTAGCCAGTTTTAGCTACAGAGAGAATTATTGCTGAGTGCACATCAGGCAGAACAGCGTTAGGTTCAGGCACACGTTTATGTTCTATTTCCCAGCTGCGGACTGTCCCAAGTCCAAGTCTATCCACTACCTCCAGCTCCCTCCTGAAGATACACGCACCCGCTCTGGGTGTGCAGGAGAAGTCCTGCAGATGAACGTCTCCACCCCACAGCGCAGCCCTGAACTGAACCCCAGGGCAGGAGCTGGGGACCAGCGTGCAGCAGGCGAGGAGCATGGCTGGACCGGGCTCAGGACCTGGCGATCATCCCGGGGGTGAACAGCACCCCTTGGCGTCTGGGTCCCGGGCTGCAGAGCCGGCTCTGGCTGCTGGAGCTGGCTCCGTGTTTGTTTTCAAGCGAGGAGCCAGGTCGGACAAGACCCCGGGAGTGCTGCCTGCCCCGGGCAGCGCCGCTGCCAGGCTGCTGCGCCGCTGCCCGCCGTCCCCAGCCCGGTTTGCTGTGTCACTGCGCAGCTATTTATAGACTCACGGTTGTATCCAGGGAACCGGAGGATGTTGACTAGTATTCTTTTATGAATAAAACATGGATATTTTCCTGGCTTGAGATGCTAAGAGCTGCTTCAGATTTAACGTTTTTCTCTCTGATTGGACTCAGCAGCTGAGCCAGTTATTTGTAATTCAGACACACACACAAAAAAACCAGGATTTGAGACTTGGCCTAAGAGAATACGTTACAAAGGCTAGGTCAGTATGTCCTTTGCTATGACGAGACGGAACTATTCTGTCAATATTATGGAAAAAATGATAAAACTTCAGGAAAATTTACTTTTTCTCCAGATAGTATCCTTTTCTCCAGTTTTTCTTTCCCCTGAAGTCCAAAGATACCCTTGTCAATTGAGCACCAAACTTTTCATTCTGAAACTTCTTTGGATAATACAGGCCTTGGCAATTTCTGCCTATCTGTAATTCTAAACGGAATTTAAACAGAAGGCGCATCCACATTTTGTCCAAATACTAAACTGCAGAACAGGAAACGTCGCTCACTTCCCTTGCCTGCTGCCACGCAGAAGCTGATTTTAAGGGCAGGGGCTGCTCACTCTGTCCTGAATTTGGACTACTTGGATGAAATCCAACATCATCCAAAATCCTCACTAGCCATGGAAGTCTAACGGGGACCAGAGCAGTGTAATAACACAGACAGACAGACAGGCCAGCAATGCCCTTGCAAAGGCTGAGGCTCCTCTTTTAGAAACATATTCAGGGCAATCACAGAACCACAGACTGGGTTGGGTGGGAAGGGACCTCACAGCCCATCTAGTTCCCACCCCCTGCCATGGTCAGGGACACCCCCCACCAGCCCAGGCTGCCCAAAGCCCCATCCAACCTGGCCCTGGGCACTGCCAGGGAGCCAGGGGCAGCCACAGCTTCTCGGGGCACCCTGTGCCAGGGCCTCAGCACCCTCCCAGGGAAGGATTTCTGTGGGAAGGGCAAGACTTGCTCTTACTGATGTGCCTTTATGCTATTCGGCCTTTGCAGGGGGGAAAGGAGGAGTCTTGAAAGGAATGCAATGCAATTTATTCCTACCTACAGCCTTTCAAGCATCAGCTTAGCGAAGGGAAGGCAGGCAGGGTGCCTGGATGGTTAGCTTTAATCAACCTAGCTTAGGAATCAAAAGCTCTGAAGGCACTGCAGCACGCAGCCCAGCACGTGGCTTTTCAGCGGGTTAAATGAATCTGAACTGAGCCCTGTGATGTGGCAGCCGGGCTGTTTCTGGGACATCCCAGCTTGCCAGCACCAAACCTTCTTAGGGGTCTCTGCACTGCAAGGGCTTCACCACAGGTCTGTCCACATCATCAGTAAACGAGGTCTGGAGTGCACCCAACCACACAAGGAATGGCCTTAATGTTTCACCCTCTCCTGGTTAAGACACTGAGTGTTTTGATTTGTTTCCTGCCAAAACCCTCATTTCTTGCCCCTCCTTCTTGCAGTCACACATTTGCTAGAAAGCACCAGACCCGATAAACGCTCCATGATTCCAGCTTTGTGCCATTCTCATGCTATAGAGTTAAACCAGCATAAACCCCACAGTTTATCAAGGACCTTCTGCACCAGGTCAGTGGACAGACAGACAGAGAGAACAACCAGGAGATTCGCCGCCTCTCAGGCACAACACTTCCCTTTGTTGGTCAATACGAACACGCATCCTGTTACCTGCAAATTACCGCGTCTACCCCAACCTCCCTCTCCCTGTTGAAAAATTAATGCCAGGTTTTCTGCAGTGACATCCGAGATGTGAAATGACAGAAGGAAGGTCAGTCTGGTGGATGTGTTTCTCCATGCAGTTTTCAAGTAGGTCAAGTAATATAGGACTTAGCATCACTCTCAAAGTAATCATAACTGGAATTAAATTTAGATTTCGATAATGAAGGCGCTTGAAAAAGTCAAAACTCCAGGTCTGTTTCTGTGCCCCGTCTCCCCTACAAGAGCGAGCCCATGACTCTGCAGTCACCTCAAAGGACCGATAATATACAGATAGCACCAATGCACCCAAGAGAGGTTTTTAATTTTTGCCACTGTTTTTGTCAACCTCCCTGGAGGAATCACCCTATGGTTAAATGTAGCACTTTCATGGCACTTTCACCATAAAATTTCAGTTTATCTATGACCTCTTATACCAAACATAACCTTGTAACTGCTTCTGCAAGATGAATAAGTACCATCAGCCTCGGCTTTTACAGCCGATGATACTGCAGCACGGGACGATGAAGTGAGCTGCCCAGGTGTGCACCAGCGTGACATGACCGACCCAGAGACAGCACAGATTCTCCTGGTACTTATTCTGCATTACTCAGAAAACATTCTTTTCGGGTTTAGAAAGGCTTAGGTCTGATGTATACCTTTCATGGCTCACTAAGCTGCTTGGTTTGAGTTGGATTCCCAAGAAAAATACCAGAACAGTGCAAGAAGTCTGTGTCTCAGTGCTCCAAACCATCATACACCAGAAACTTTGCAAGAAGAAAGCCTGATCTAATGAGATTAGCCAGACTACTGTTTTCAGGGCTAACCGCACGGAGGAGGAACAGGAAGAAAAGCACATTACTGACTGATAAATAAAATAAAACTCATTTTCTGATTTATTCTGTAAATCAAAATGCTAAAAGAACCTCTAAGGCTGAGAAAAACGTAACATGAAATCAATGTTAAAGGCCATCTCAGCATCCTTTTATCTAACCAAAATTGTAAACACACTGCTACATTCCCAAAGCACAAAATCCATTTACACTTTGCATACTTGAAAAGAAGTCTAATGCATTTTGAAAACCACAGACTTAACTGCATGCTTCTCCCATTTAATACAACAGGGCTTAATAAGATTTGCAGGAGGCATAAAAGGCAAATTGAACCCTATAGCTGAACATGCGATTTCAGGTTCCCAGCAGAGAGGGAAACCTAGTGATGGGGAAAATGTAACACCAGAAGGGATCAAAGCAGGATAATGGATGACCAGAAAATACAGGGAAAAGTCAGGAAATGCAGACTCAGCGCTCAACTTCTTGCAGTACTTCTCCAAGCACTTAGCAGGCGATTTGGAACAATGGCACAGAGTCACGTTTTCAAACCCAGGTCCTGGAAGGATTTTATTTCTTGTGGATAACTGCATTTTAGAGCTACCCAGGCTTTGTTTGCTGTGGGTAACCCAACTGGACAGCCAAACTCTGAAGGAAAAAGCTGCTTTGGCTCTGCAAGCTAACGCTGCTCTTGCAAGCAAGCACGAGCACGGCCTGCCTGGAGAAGCTGGTCCCTACTTAGGGAGACTTACACGTCGTCATCCTACTCTGGCCATTACCTAGTGCAGGTCAGTACTTCTACCCGAGAAGCGTAAGGTTAAATTTCTGAATATGATGAGAAAAGAGGAAACTCAAAGCACACAGACACGATCTTACAGACGAGTCTCAAGACATCTAAGACTTGTAGTCATTTGAAGTCATCCCTGTAATTACCCATCCACTCCATCCATGGATACCCCTAACATTATCCAGCGGCTTTTGATCCGTTACTGACATGCCAGTGTCCTGCAAAGGCTGCAGAAGCACCAAATGGTGAGTTCATTATCTTAGAGCCCCCCTTAAACTCTGCCCTGCTATCAGCACTTGCACTCTCACAACTTCCGTGAAGCCCACAATGCTGGAGAAGCATAAGCGCAGGTAATATTTTCCCCTTGGCTTAAAATTAGAGAGGCAGACATTCAGCTTAGTTTAAACTGGTATATACACAGCAGAAAGCTGAGAGCTTATCCACAAGTGGTCTAAAGCGTGGCACAAACTCCAATGACTCAACACAACAGATGCTCTTTATACCTGTCTGACTTTCTGCACAACGTGTGCTTTGATCCAAAAGCTTTTATGGCAACACTTGAGCCAAAGACCGCTGAGGAAAACAGAAGGACTCCTGTTCACTCGAGTAAGCCCTGGTTCAGGCTGTCATATGGAGGCACTGAGCATCAGTTTTGGAGTCAGCAACGTAAAATGTGCACACTCAAAACTAAAATATGCCTCCTGCGCTGTCACCATGATAAGCAATGTTAATTCTTTCCCCCTACAAAAATACCTGTTAGCAATGGTCTGGGACCAAAGTATCACTCTAGGAAATCACTGCACATTGCCTGGTCGCTGCCTTGTCCTCGCTGCGGATGTCGGGCGTTGCCAAGACAACCTGCGAGGAAGGACCGTGCAGGGGCTGCGGAGAGCGTAGGTGGCCAGAGGAAAGGGGCAAGGGGTCGTGCAGGTTGGGAGCAGACTTCCACGGAAAAATGGGGACACTGACTTTGCAGGGGGCGTATGAAGTTACCAGGGATACCACTGATCCCTTTTCCCTGCCTGCCTGCCCAGGGGTGTGCCGAACTCCCTGGTTCCGACACAGAAGTTCTGAACTGGGCAAATAAAGGCAGAAAAACCTGGGTTTGCTCTGCCAGCTGCCCCACAAAGGGGAGAAACCCAGCGGGGCTCCGTTCCCTCCCCTCGCCCCGCTCCTCTCCCATCTCCATCCCGGATCCAGCAGGTGTTTCCATGGCAACGCCGTGTAAAGTGATCCTTCCCTCTGACATGGGAGAAGCATCGCATGGCTGAAAAGAATTGGCTTGGGAAAACCTGGAAATTCAACTAAAAATAGGAAAGGCAATAATGGAAGGTGATGGTGGAAAGCTGCCCGGGGACTTCAAACCCTCCTGGAGGTCTCGTTAGAGGCTGAATGCAATTTGCTGTTTCCCTTTCACTCTGATGAGAAGAAAATGATTTTTGTTTTCTTGTAAGATGGGAAGCATCTCTGGCAGCGTTGGCCCTTCATTCAAGCCTACTGTTAGTAATAATTCTCCTAATTCTATTTTATCGCATGGAGATGGTTCTGAGGGACCTAGAGAGCAAGGAGTGAGCAGCAGCGCCCCAGATCCCCCCTAAGGAACGGCTTCACTTGAAAGCATATACCATTACAGTAAACCCGTGTAATTTGTGCTCTGATGTCCTGCACGGCTTTACAAGTGACAAATCAATCATGATACAAACATCCTTTGATAATCAGTGTGGTTACATTAATTATGATAAATGCTTTTAGCAGCTGCAGCATGCGGACGCAATGCATAATTGCACAGGAATGATATTACCCTACTTTTCTATTCCTGTCCCGAAGTACAAAGTCTCTCAAAAATTGCCATACTTCCATAGCCGAATGCAGAGTTTACAATCCACTCTTCCAAGTGTTTAATCGTAGAAAATGCAGGGCCCATTAGTATTACTGTTATTAAATATTAAGCAATATTTCTTGGGAAAAAAACCAAAAAACCAAAAAAAAACCCAAAACCCAAAAACATTACCACTCTACAAATTACAAATATACAGGAGGACGATATCAGTTTCCTGACCCAGGGGATTAATTGTAGCAGTTGTTGCACAGCAACACGGTACAGCGGATTAGGACCTCACCTAATGAATAACACTGCATCCAATTGAAATTGCAAGGAAATTTAGCCTGGCAGAATGCAATTACAGAAGTCTAAATCTGATTTGATTGCAATATTTCTGTATTCTTAAAAAGTGCATCTTTAACGCACGGTAAAGAGCAATAGGTGAGGAACGTGTAACTCCCAGTGGTCTTTAGGACACAAGAGGGCTGGGGGCTGAAAGGTTTCGAATTAAAGGGACAAATTCAACAAACAGATCAATGGAGACATCTTCACATAATTAACCTTGGGGATTCAGTGCCACAACACATCACCGGGAGCAAGAGCTCAGTTTTCTTCTCAGAAAGAACGAACATTTCTATCATAAACAGGAATTGATGGTCAAAATAATACAACATGAATGTAGAAAAGGTTGTAAGTCTTTGGAATTAATAGAGAACGGTCCTCGGTGGCAGGTTTCCCCGCTGCCTGCTCAGGGTCTCTTTTTTCTGAAGCAATTCACGTTTGTCACTGCGAATGACAGGATGCTGAACCGGACGGATTTCTGGAGCAACTGCTCACCAGAGTGCTCTGTGTTTATGTTCCCCCTCATCCTAATGATGGCCAGGGGTCAGGCCCTTGGTTTTACATCTTATCGTCGTGGAGCTTTACGAGAGCCTTTCAGAGGATTTCGGTAACGCAGAACAGCGACGTTAATTGTGCAGGAAACCGAAAGCACGTGGTTCAGCGCTTGCTACAGCTTCTGCGGTATTCCTGCAGTAAAGCTACCGCCGGGAAAGGGATTTTAAGTTCAGCATCAGTCTAGAAAGACCTTAGTCTTGGAGAGTAGAAAAGTCAGCATGGAATAAATATTTGGGTAGACTCTGAACCGGCACCGAGAAAGGACAGGAAGCGTGCAGGAGCGCTGCCGGGGGAGGGCGGCCGAAGGGCTCCTCAGCCTTCCAGCCCCTTTCTCGCCTGGCACGGACAGTGCGGCTGAGATGATGGAGCAGTTTGACAAGAGCCTTGATATTTTAGCACCATTAGAAATCAAAATGATTTCAGCCTGGCGTGCCTGAAACAGGGGAGGAATTGCCCTACAGACCACACAACCTGCCGGGTCCAAGCAGGAGCCGCGACGAGGAAACTCCCGTCAGGCTAAGGCCAGCGGAGCCTGAGTGTACAGCAGCCTGGGGGCATCCTGATGCCCCGGCACGAAGCCCAGCAATGATTACCAAAGGAGTAATATTTAAAAGCATAAAGATAAGTGGAAATTCTGCTTAAAGGACTATTTAGAGAGGATTTTCCCCCAGAATTTGACTTTTTCAGACACAGAATTGTCATAAAAATAATGAGGGCTGTAATAAATTCTGAGCCTAAACATCCTATTCCCAACACTTCACACTGAGACATCCACTGTACAGGTTAAGGGATCCATGTTATTGACCTATGTAGAAAAAGACTTTGCAGAAGGATTTACAAAAACACTAATAACGTGTTTTCGGAAAAAAACCACCCCTTTAGAATAAAGGAGACTGAGTAGACACAGGTCCAAGGAGCCTCCTGAAGCACCTCCATCAGGTCCCTTCTGCTGCCTTTTACAGCTTATTCTCTAGGGTCTGGCCAGAGCCTTTTCTTTTCTTCTGCACGTGAGTCCTCCTGAGGATCCCATGTCCTCAGGTCCTCAGTGATCCAGTAGCCTCAGGGGCTTGTCCCCATCTTCCCCTCTGGTACTTCCAGGGAAGTACAGCAGCGCAGTTCCAATAGTTCCATCGCTTTTTAGCAAAGAGGGGTTTAACCCTGTATTTTCATCAATTTTCCCTAAACCTGTTGGCATTAAAAGATCTGAAAATAAACCCTCTTTCATATTTGGTGTGGTTTTGGAGTCTGATTTAGAAATGGTTTGAGAAGAGCTTTTTTCTTCCTTTTTAGCCTTTATATCAGGCATTTTATCTGATATATGATAAGCTCAGATGAGTTTAAACTGATTCATCCTATTTTGTAATGTTTAAATGTACTTTGCTGAAGCTCCATCATAATGTCACACACTTATAAAATGAATAATTCATCCTGCCCACCTCTTCTGAAATGCCAAAAGGATACTGCGCCTTACCAGAGAGAAGCAAATACCTTCACTAAAAAGTACACAAGGAAACAATATAATTTAGGGAAAAATACCAACCCTTGCTGCACCGCTGCAAATCTCAATACCGCGATCTCACGTGGGAGAAGACATAGAATGATAGACTGGGTTGGGTTGGAAGGAACCTCCCAGCCCCCCCAGTGCCACCCCCTGCCATGGGCAGGGACACCCCCCACCAGCCCAGGCTGCCCAAAGCCCCATCCAACCTGGCCTTGGGCACTGCCAGGGAGCCAGGGGCAGCCACAGCTTCTCGGGGCACCCTGTGCCAGGGCCTCAGCACCCTCCCAGGGAAGGATTGCTGCCTCCCAGCTCAGCTCCAGCTCCCCTCTGTCAGTTCAAACCCATCCCCTTGGCCTGGCCCCCCCTGCCCTGCAACCAGCCCCTCTCCAGCTTTCCTGCAGCCCCTGCAGGCACTGGGAGGGGCTCCAAGGGCTCCCCGCAGCCTTCTCTGCCCCAGGCTGGACAAGCCCAGCTCCCTCAGCCTGCCCTCGCAGCAGAGGGGCTCCATTCGAGCCTGAAGGGAGGCAGAAGGCGCGTTCCCAGGGAGGGGTCAGGCCGGGGGTTCAGCTGATCTCCGCACTAGGCACCGCCGGCTCCGGGCTTTCTAACAGGAGTCGAGACGTACCTGAGAATCACTGACAGGCGCAGATAAGACTCTTCTAGCAAATGCCTGTCAAGGAACCGTGTAAGAAATGACATTGATTTTATCCCCATGCTGGTGCTATTTCAGGGAGATCTTTGTCAGTTCTATATTTAGCTGCCGTATTATGTACCTTGCTAATCGTCAGGTAGAGTTGTGTCAATTTTGAACCCAGCAGGGATCAGGTTAAGACTCCGGAATGAATACCACTCTGTGCGAAACTGGGCTTTGCCAACCGGAATAAGACACAGGTATAATGGAAGAAACCCGCAGAACTTCAAACAACAGGCAGCGGAGTTCCCCGCAGCACGATGGTTTCCCACAGCCTTCGTGCAACGGCACACTCGCACCCTGGGCTCACCGGGGTGAAACCTCCCACCCAGCAGCACCCTCCCCAGGCGGGGGGTAGGTGGTCTGTGGGATGCTCACGGCTCCCAGAAACACCCCAGCAGCCCCAGGAACACCCTTACAAATGGCCCACCCACTGGGAGGGGGGGAGCAGCCTGGGATGGAGGAAGAGGAAGGTAGCAGAAACCCCAAGCTGGGTTGGGCACAACCGAGGGCTCCGCCATGCCGATAAATGCGTTATGCGGTCTGTTGTTTGAGAGCCTAAATCTTCATTTGTATTTTATAAATACTTCATGCAAGGGTATTTTTACTAAATCATGGATGAGGCACATGACAAACCCTCCACTGGAGATACTAAAGGCACCTGATCACTTTAGCTGAACACTGGGTGCCGTCGCCCACACTCTGGGCAGCACCGCTGGGGACACCGGGTGCTATCACCCACGGCACACCACTTCAGGCACCGCCAGGGAGAGCAGGGCAAGAGCAGACTCGTATCATGCAGTCTTGCTTTTGTGGAAACAGGCTTTCAAAAAGCCAAATTCAGCTCTGCAAACACCTTTTGGGTCTGGAATAAATACAAATTAAAGCAAACTAAAAAAAACCCCTGTAAAACTCCACAGTCATTTTCCATCAAGAGCCCCACGCTGCTCATCAAACATTGAAGAGCAGTCTGTGAATATCTGGAAAAGTGACCTCATTGTCATTCTTCAAATCTTCCCTTCAAGCCTCAGAGCGCAGCGATGCTTGCAAAAGAACATGAGTCTGGAGTCCTGCGGCCACATGTTTTCACATTCACCAGCATTTTTTCCACTCCCGACTATCTTTCCCTATATAGTTGAAATGCAAAAGGAATGTGTCGGCGGAGCCCCCGTACACTCACCCAGGCTCTTTCTACAGTAACTTGTGCAGGGAAAGAGAGAAATGAGCCAAATGTTTTAGTAAGTCTTCCAGAGTCTTAGCTACAAACCCGAGGAGCTGAACCACACGAAGCATCACTCTGCTATGGACATTGCCCAGACAGACGTAATTGTCGGCACTTTGGGGCAGGACTAAGTGAGAAGCGTTTAGACACCAGCTGAGGACTCTGTAATGCCTTAGAAATGATTGAAATAAAATGACTGAATCTTCATTGGTCTCTAATTAATCTCAGAGGGCTGATTATGAGTGCTCTGAACCCTGGTGAGAAACTAATGTGTGTGTGATCCCTTAAAAAGTAGGGTAGGAAAAAACAAACCTATAAAACAAAAGGTGTGGCCTGAAGTTGGGCAGCGAGAGCTGGGGAGGGCGCGGAGGCACGTGCAGAAGATGATGGTTACGTACAGCTCTGAGCAGGAGCTCCCGCGAGAACTCACTCGGGATTGTGTTGTTTCTAACACAGATCTGTGGCAAATTCAATACCCGCGCACATCCCAGCTCCCGATCCGCCGGAGTCACGCTGCTTTCCTTTCAGACGCGGGGTGCCCCTCGGGGAGCGTGAGCAGAGCCCCGCCGTCAGTACAGCGGCTCCCTCCTGGCTCCGGGCGGTGGAAGCGGTGCGAGGCCCACCCTGCCGCCAGGGAAGCGAGCTGATGGCGTGGGGCTGGCACGGAGGGGTCGGGGAGGAGAGGCACGAAAGCTCAGGTCTCAGCCCCCGGTCAGGCTCCAGACGGCTGGGAAGGCTCAGCAGTGAGGTGGCTGCTGAGGACTCACGAGGCTCCTATGGCTTGTGAACAGACCTGGGAGCTGCTGCAGGAACGGAGGCAGGCTCCTGCTGGGTGACTTCTCCCAACCCGGTGGTAGCATTGGCTGAAGCGAAGGCAAGTCTGGAAAATACCTTCCTCCAGAGCACGCTGTCACTGGCAGAGCGTGCCTCTGCGTGCGTCGGAGGGAAGGGGCGGCGCGGCGCATTTCGGCAGCGGGGTCTTTTGTACAGGATGGGAGGTGGAAATAACCGTGCGTCAAAGCAGATATTCAGCGCTATACGTCGCGTGCCCCGGGTAGCGTGCCTGGTGCTCACCCTGCTCCAAGTGAAAAACGAGCCTGTCTCGTCCCTCCAAGGGCTGAGACGCACCCGTGGAAGGAAAATTAAATCTCCTGCGGCTCCTCTGGGAGGGCAGCCCTGCCTGCAACAGCATCCTGTCGTCTCCATGGTTGTCTGGCCCCTCCAGAAGGCAAGTGCTAGGGACCTGACTTCTGTCCAAAAGCAAAATCTAACAGAGAGCATATGGCGCAGGTTTAAGCATTTGGCTACTATCATAGCTTGGGAAGAAGAGGTGGCAGCAAGTTTTGGATGCCAGTGAAAGCTCAAGTTCCAGCCACAGCAAGTCCATTCTTGGGGGATAAGACTTATTTAATGTGACAAAATTACCCTTCCATGGTTTCACATTCCTTGAAGGAAACTGTGATATGCATCTATCTATTTATCTCTCCCTCCCTATGATTGTGCAGCGTTTTCCTAAAGCCTATGGAACCGACGGATGGGGGGATGTCCCTTTTCTGTGGAACCCATCCCTCATAGACCAGCAGTGTCATCTATAGCTGTGTATAATGGAAAGTTATTAATTTCAGAAGTCTTGCCAGACTCTGGGCACCTGAATGTCCAGTGGGAGAAGCAAGGCAGAACGCACTAGTAAACACACACAAGACAGGCCATAGGAGACCTGGGGCTCATGAACGGCTTTTAAGGCAAGAAGGGAACATTGTGATCACCCTGGTGCTGGCGGTTCGGCAGGAAAAGGCAACGCACCCATCTACTTGTAGATTTGCTGTAACTGGAATTTGCTTAGTTTTGAAAAACTATCAAGTTTGGTCACCTCTTTTTATTAGCAGTATTTACTAGGTGGCTTGTTTTCTGCTTTTTGTCCAGTATCAGGCTGCTACGGATGTTGTCAATAGTTGCTAAGAGACAATTCTCTGCTCCAGAAGTCTCACAGTTCAGGAAAGGATTCAAAAGTGGAAAGGACCCACTGTGCAGATGAGAACTAGGGGCATAGACCGACTCCTGAGCTACACTGAACTTTGTTCCTGACTCAGCAAAGCAAATCAGCATCGATTGAACGGTGCTTACAGTAAAGCAGGTGCTTAAGTGCTTTGCTGGATGGCAACTGGGATACTGAGGGTCTTGATGGATTCAGCCCAGTGTTTCCCTGTGGCAGTTAAGTCACTTTTATTACATTTTACTATAATTCTGTCACTTCATGAAGAATATCAAGCTCTGTCTCCTACTAGCCATCTGCAAAAAGAAGTCAAATAAAACTGTAATGAGTTCTCACTGCAGAAATCTTTCCCACCATCCATGTTTTGGGCACCTTTGACCTCATGTCTCCATAGAAAATGACCTTTCCTACACCTCAGGGCTGTGATCTGTTAACACCGAGTTTTACATTGCATTCCTATCCCCTGGGACATGACTTAAATTTGAACCAAGACAAGGGTAAAAGGTGTGAAAAAATCCAGTTATAGCTTCTTTATAAATGATGATTCCATTTAAGAACTAGAAAGTACTATTCAAGAGAGGATAAGAGACACCTTCTATAGGAACGCATAAATTTAGGCAGGGACACACAGCTTCCATGACTCACGGGAGGATTTACTACCTATATTGTCTCTTATCGTGCCTGTTTAAAGCTCATCTGTTGCAAATGGTTTCAAATTAAATTTCTGGGGTACAAACACGCAGAAAATGATCTGCTGACTCCGGTGCTAACCTAAGGGTTTGGCTGTGTGGGTTCAAGGTGCTCTTCTGCTCCGGAGCCTACGTGACCACAGTATCTTGTGCCTCAGTAAGGGCTGTGAGTCATCCGGCTGCTGCGACGCAGATGAAGTTAATAACAGAGACAGGGTAAACATCCTGTTTTGTTCTTAATTCACATCATTGATTAAGATGTGGCTTAATTAACCAACCTTCTCTCCCTATAGGACAGTCGGTCTATCATCACTTACCATATGTAAAACACTACAGTGTCGTTACACACCATTCTTTACACTAAAAAGCCGTATCACGATGTCACCACGATAACTGAACCCCCCGTCAGCAACCTGGACAGAAACACCAGGGATGTAACGGGTCAGAGAGACTTCGGTACCCTCTCAGCTCCAGAGCTGACGCCTCTCCCGCTCACACGTGGTATCGAAACCACACGTGGAGCAGAGCTAATTCTTGCTGAATCATTCAGAGGCCTTTTTCCTGCTTGTAAATTATCCTCGCCCTGGCTGCTCTCCTGCCACATGCATTAGCACGCAGCATTTCTTAACCAACATCGAGCAGGCAAATCCTTGCCTGTGAATTGCTGTCAGCTCTTCCCAGTGACAGCCCTCTCATCCGTAAGCCCGCGACTCCGGTGGGATGCCTGGCATGCCCCGACTGACTGCTCACAGGTATTTACGCAAGCGTTTACAAGACCCTTCTCAAACACCCCTCTCAACAGCCTGGATGCAGTTGAAGGCACCTCGAAAGATGTCACAGCGCAGAAGAATATCTCGGCTGCCACTGCAGCACGTCAAAGGCTCCATCCGCTTCCCTCGCCCTTCTCCTCCCACTTGCAAGTGGGTGCTGGGACCCCGGGGCTGGGGGAAGCAGCAGGTCTGGGCACATCACAGACCCATCCTGCCGGTCACGCCAGGGAAAACGATGGGAGGTGGTAAAGGCTCGTGGCAACCAGAGTAATAGAGAGAAGGAGATTTTTGTGTTTGACAACTAGATGAGTAATCACGCTGAATTCCCTGCTTCACCTAATCCCCTGCTGAGTCACTGGGTCCCTGCTCATACCCCGGGCTGGGTGACTCCTCTCTCGGAGGCTGCCAGGGCTTTTTGCCATATGGCAACAAGGAGATTTGATTAGTTGACTGTTTCCTATTTGTTTTAATTACTAGTTTATTAGCCATATGTTAAATTGCACATTTCAACTACTCAGCAGCGTTACTGGAAGTCAGAAGGTATCTGGATGGGGTTCCTGTTGCCTCCTGAGCTAAGCGAGTATTTGCTTTGAACAGATGTCACCTGGTGGGAGCACAGGAGTGCTCTCCCTTGTCTCATCCCATCTCACCTCATCTTAGCTCATCTCTTCTTGTCTTATTTAATCTTATCTGCCACCTCTGCCGACGTCAGGTGGGGAGCAGGTCTAACCTCTGGCTGCCTACCAGCGCTGCTTGTCACATCGGAGGATGCTGATGGGTCTCAGCATTCCCAGGCTCTGAGGTCTGCTGTAGGACACCCAGGGACCTCCAGGGAGAACCTGCCCCACGGGTAATCTGGTGTCTGAGCAGCAGAATAAGAGAGGCTTGAAACCTCAGCACTAATCACATCGTGGTGTTTGCGCCTCTTTGTTTCTGTGCTCCCATCAATCAGTCATATAAAAGTTAATGGGAAATAGATAAAACAAAGTCATAAACAGCAACAAAGCAGATTCGGTTTCAGACTCACTACAATACCCACAGAGAGCCGAGAGCAGTTTCCACCCAACCCCGGTGCACAAGCTTTTATCGCAGACAGATTCTCGCACCCAGGACTGTCACCGCCGTACATTTTGGCAGCACGCAGCTCTTTAAGAATAGCTAACCAGTTATTAAACAAATCCTGTACACCAGCCCACTCCTTGTCAGGAAGCCACTGGAAAGGTACTTGCAGCACACAACTAAAACCACCCCCAGAAGCAGCTGGGCAGCTCAGGAAACGTCCCGGGTCCGGTGGTGCCTCTGTGTGACCACCCATGGGAAGAGCAAACTACCCGTGCCTGGCCCGTGCCTGGCCCCCCCCACCGGCCACTGGACACTCAACATGTTTCTTCTGCCTTGAAGAGAGTTGCATGTTTAAGTTTTCAAATAATAATCAGATTTCTCCAAGGATTTGCCCAGGGCTTTTCCCGCTCCTGAGAGTCTCTCAGTGACCAGCCCTGATGGCGTTTACAGACCTCTATCGAGGTTCCATTTTCCAGTGCTACAGCTTCAGGCTTTACTCCTCCTGCACACAGGAACGCACGAAACGTGCTCCTCATTTTACCCTTGACTACCTTTACTTTTTCGTATTCTTACAATCTTTCTCCATTATCAGACTAGATGTCAAAGTAATTGCACAGAATTAAACACCAAATTCTGGTTTACTGGCGAGGTTAATTTGTTTAAATTAGTTTCATTTTGTTCCTGAAAGACTTGTGAACATCATTTTATACAATTATCTCGATGGCCTCTCCACAACTATTTCCCTTCTTCACAGAAACGTTAAATATTTTGTTTCACGTGTGCACCCTCTCTTGGAAAACATCTTTAAATCAGTTTTTCTTGATTCTGTGCAGTTTGGAAATACAGATTCCCAGATCTTGGGATTGATTTTGTATCACTTTTTCCATCAGTTCAGGGGCTGTGATGGTCTCAAATGCAGCAGCTTCACTCAGATACTACATTTAATCAACGCGTTACTCTGATTCACTCTTATACACTTACTCCCTGTGTGGGCTCAGATCAATTTTTAGATTCTAATGACTGACACATTTTTAAAATACATTTCAGTTGCATGCTTACAATAGATCCCAGGTGCAAATTTGCAAGTGCAGATGATTACAGCCCCAAACCCTTGACATTTGCAATGCAAAGGCCAAGCGGTGGGCGGAAGAGCTCCCAGCCCTGCTGCTGGTGGGAGCAGGCTGGAGACTCCATCACTGCTGCAGCAGCTCCTGATGCTCCTGGGCTGCTCCTGGGGTGCAGAGCTGCCTCCACCCCCAGCACAGCACCACAGAGCTCCTCATACTGCCCTGGGCTGACAGCAGCGACCGACGGTCTCAAGTCCTGCTTCAGCCCCGCAGATACAAGCGGTTTCCAAGAGCACAGGGTTGAGCACGTAGCTCCGGCTTTACTAAATAACCCAGAGCAGAACAGCAACGCTGCTTTCCAGGGCTCAGTAATAGAGTTTCTCGAGCTATCATGTTCCACCGCCCTCAAAGCGATTAGTACATCGACCTATTAATACACTACGTCCTCTCCCCAGCCCGCAGGGCTGTGCTCTCCATAATATTCTCCTCCAAATAATCTGGGGGTGACGTGAGGAAACTGAGGTTATGTGGCTGTCCGCCGAACAAAAACCAGCAGCAGCATCCTCCCTTGGCCTCGTGCCAAGCTCGGTAACATTTTGTCATCTCCGCTGTGACAAAACATAGGTCCTCGCTACAACAGCAAGACAAAGCATTGCTAATGGAAGGAGAGTTTGATTAGCTGGCCCTGGAGAAGGAGTTACAGCCAACAGTGAAGCCTGGAGCTTGCTCACACTGCTCCTCCCTTGCTCACACAGAATCATAGAATGGTTTGGGTTGGCGTCTCTCCCCACAAAATGAATCCCACCCACCCCAGCGCATCTGCTGCGCGCTGCAGAGGAATCACCAGCACTCCTCCTGCAGCACAAGATGCTCATTTGCGTACAGAGGCAATGAGAGAAACCTCCCTCTAGGAAGGGATGAGGAGCTTCATATTTACTGTGCCGGGTGTATGGGGGATTATAATATCACTGGTCATGTTAGGAAACACCGACAAGTGTGACAAAACGTCAAGTTAATCTTTGATGCCTGCTGAAACCAAATATTCCCTCCGATTTGGTAACAAGTACAGATAGAAACACGCTCTGTGGCCTCAGTGTAGTCATAATAAATATTTAAAGTTACTTACTAAATACACCAAGAGTCTGAACTTCCAGCTGATCATTGGGACACGCAGATTCTGGGGAGGAACATGGAAAGGCAGGCACGCCAGCAGCTCCGCCTGGGTGTGAGCAACGGGAAGTTATCCTTCAGCTGGAAAGTAAGACAAATGAGACAGTATTAAAGCATCAGATAAGAAAAGATGTTCCCTTTATTAAAAAATAGCAGTACATTCTTTACATTTAGCATAAAATCTGCTGTAATTACCTAGCAGTTGGAAAGCAATTTGCAAAGGGCTTTATTGTTCAGCATCTGTACCAAATTCTCCGGGAAACATCCACCAGGGAATAAAGTAAAATGAGACGTGCCACAGTAACTACAACATTTAAATGCTTGCACAATGGAAATTTCAGGGAGGCTTAAACGAGCTACAGTGCAATTCTACTTTTGTGTTGCTGTTTTTGTTTTGTTACTTAAAGGGCTCTGGGTTTGACTCCAGCTTCTTTTTCTCCTGTATACACACACCCACCAGGAATGCTATAATCCACACAAACCAGGAAGGTTACATTGCCCAAAAAAAAAAGCAATTGCCAAAAGAAAAAAAAAGCCTATTGCAGCCACAGAACAAGAAACATTCTGGCAGGTGCCACCGCCAGGACTTCACTATTTATCAGTGCGTGCACCTCTTCGGGTTTCTCCACTGGATGAAACAGTTACTCTGAGATGAATTTGCAAGTCATTAGTTAACTTGCAAGCTCCTTCACCTTCTCTCTTTATTGCAGAGGTCAAAACCAGAGCTCACACAAGGTTTTGTGGATGCTCAAAGGAAGCTGCGTTTTACTCCCGCTTAGCCTGGCATCAGTCTGGCCTAACTTCCCCACAAGTGAGACAGGCAGCAGAACTGCGATGGAAATACATCGCTTCAATTGTCCCAGTTTAAAAAAAAAAGGGAAAGGAAAGAATCCAGGTTCGCATCTCCCCGAGGCGGGGAGCGCAGGTGCGGGGCCGTTGAGGAATTCTGTCTGAGGGGCTGCAGCTCTCCGGACGCTTCCTAACTTCCCAGGGGACCTCCCATGTCACACAGTGACAACCACGAATTTATTGGATGCCTTGTTTATTCCTTCTTTCTTTCTTTCCTCTCTGATTAAATAACATTCCTGCTGATTTAATTTCAGACCACCAAATAAAACAGGAATGTATGTTTGCAAGGAAACGTAGCTTATGTTCTGTTCCAGCCTGAAGCTAAACAGCATAAACAAATTCATCCCTTTCGGTAATGAGGACATGAGTCTTGGAATTAAGGAATATTAACAAATTCCCCGTATTTTTCTCCCATCCAGAATCATGTTTCAGGACTCTGCCTCGTGCTTTGCTACCCTCCATCATCCTGTCCAATCGGGCTGTGTGCCCTCAAGCCTCCAAGCAGGTTATTAGTCTTACAAAACGCACAGGATTAAAAGCGCATGTCTTTAAGCTCTACAGGCTGCATTTTCCTCAGCGTGATTGCCTGGATGCAAATAAGAACAGAGCTTCATTCTAGATGTTTACAGTACCATGCAATTTGCTTTAACATGCTGACTTCTGATGTAAGGCGAGTTCCCTGAGGAGGAAGTTAACGTCTATGTCCTCTTTCAGATCGGAGCAAAGCATGCTCAAATGGGGGTATCAAAGTCTTATTATTACATAAAATAATTCCCTTATTGAAGAGAAAAAGGAAAAATTCAACTAATGCTCAAAGAAACAGGATGATCTGTGAGTGAAAGGAGGCGATATATATGTGATGATGGGAGGGATGTGACTGTGTGCTCTATGCGTTGGTAGGAAAGCCAGGAATAACAGAGAGCAAGGAGAATCAGACAGACATTTACAAAAATCCTAGACTTTATTCAGTGAATTATTTAAAGTCTATTTCTGATCTGGCACAGGAGGTCACTTGATCTCCAGAAGAGAGCAACAGGAGCCCCATCACTTCTGCCATTCACAACTCGAAGGAACGAAGTGGTAAGAAACACAGAGCACAGAACCATCGTCCCACAGCTCCAGGGAAAGGACCATTTGACCTTAGCAGACTTCCCCTCTTTCTAGTATTTCCATCTTGTTCATAGCCCTGGGAGTTCACAGCCTGAACTACCTTCACTGGCTAAATACTGATGCTTCTGCACACATGGACCAAAGCTGTGGTCAGCTTCTTCGTGTCTGATGGCTTAGGTGTGCCATCACAAAGAGCATCAAGCTGAGTGAGGTCTTTGAGACTCACCAAACGGTACCATTAAATCAGAACAACCTACTCTTGAAAGACTCATTTGTTAAGGCAGTACGACATACTGAAGAGGAAGGCTAGATGCTGTCCAGCAAAGCAGCCTCAGGAGTTCACCCCCGGACCATGACACATACGAACAGTGGGACAGACAAACTTTGTCTTTATTACAGCCTTGTCTAAGAGTTGGAAAAAAGAACAGAAATACAAGCTGAAAGTGATGAATTACATCACACGAAGGTTAATGACTCTAATGACTTAGCCAAGGTGTCACACGGTATAGCGCAGCAGTACTTTGGGAACACCAGTGTCCCAACCCAGTTCTACAGCTGTAAGATCATCCTTCCTACTTTGCTTCAGAGTGCGCAGACAGATTAATGGAAAAGACACCTTCCCCCACACACCCTGAGAGCTTCTGCAGGCCTGGCACCTCCAGCGAGTGCCCTCTTCACACGGTCTGAGCGCAGTGTTCATAGAAAGTGGAAATAGATCTTAGGACCAAGGTTAATATCAACAGTCCAGTCTCCAGGTCTGCTGTCCGAGGAGGGGTTGAACTCACGCTGCATTTGCCAAACAACCCCCCTGCTCCCCCATCTTTCCTGACGTCATGGAGGGGTTTATTCCTCCTCTTTCTAAATTCTCCTTGGTTCCCTGTCCTACAAATACCCTTGACAACAAGCTCCGTGGTCAGAGAGGAATCTAAAAACGTACAGGCAGTTTACCTTGTTCAGCACATTCACAGTGGCTGGGTTTGCCCATAAATAACCGTCCTGCTAAAGGTGAACATGAACAACTTGAGACGTGGAGGCAGACAGAGAGAATGAGTTCTGGGCAAAGCCGAGACACACAGTTTTTCTCACTCCTATTCAACTGCAGCAATTTCACTTCTCTGGGAAGAAGGGAAAAAAGCTTCAAGCATGAGATTATTACATTTTGTACATTACACCCTGATAGAAGCTAAAAATAGACTCTGACGGTTGCTAAGTGCGTTTCAAATGGCTTTCCTTAGAGGTAAAAATGGGATTTTATTTGAAAAAGCAGAAGGTGGGATTTATACCATCTTGGGAAAGAGCTGAACAGAAAATCGCCAGTTGTCGGAATGAAAGAAGCAGGGAGTTTGATATTCCTTCTCTTCTCATGAGAGAACAGTACACACACAAACTCAGGGCACTTCTCATCCCTTTTCTTGACACAAAACCACAAGGTTCTTATGGATCCTACCGCACCGCGGGGCTCACCCGCCCTGCAGACAGCACAGTAAAAACAGCCACACTGGCTCCAGGCGGTTTCACTTGGCTGGGGAAGCTCAGAGCCCCTGCGAGGCCATTTCCCTGCTCCCCTGGGTACGCCTGGCAGACTGGTTTGGGTGGGAAGGGAGCTCCCAGCCCACCCAGTGCCACCCTTGCCATGGGCAGGGACACCCCCCACCAGCCCAGGCTGCCCAAAGCCCCATCCAACCTGGCCTTGGGCACTGCCAGGGAGCCAGGGGCAGCCACAGCTTCTCGGGGCACCTTGTGCCAGGACCTCAGCACCCTCCCAAGGAAGGATTGCTGCCTCCCAGCTCAGCTCCAGCTCCCCGCTGTCAGTTCAAACCCACCCCCTTGGCATGGCCCTCCCTGCCCTGTAAACAATCTGTGGTTAAGATGAGAATACTGCTCCAGTCCTGCACTTTATAGGAAACCAATGCACGTGTGATTTGGGCGATTGCTGGGGATGCAGGACACCAGTAAGTGCCTGGGGGTACTGGTTCTTCATTAGCTATGCTCATTGTAACAATTAGGGATGGACTCAGAGTGCATCAGGGAGGCTGACGGGTTTTTCCCTGTTCAGGAACGTGCCCTGCGCCCAACATCAGCGTAGAACAGAACATTTCAGTTCCCAACATGCTCATTGTTGCTTCAGTTGAATCGCCCTCCTTTCGGGTTCATAACACAATGGTAAAGATAGAGAAAAATCTATTTCAACAAAATGAATTTGCCTCTAAAGTTTCCATTATCAGATCAGATTTATAAAAGAAAAGCAGGCAATTAAACGCAAGTGAATGTTTCACAAACAAAATCATTGAGGTTGAGGCTCTGCATTAATATGACAAAACGCAGGAAATTACAAACTTCTGACTGACAATTTATCCCCACCCGCCCCTGCTCAAAGGCCTCGGCACGTTATTAATGACCCACTTTGTCAGCAACTGCCTTAACATTAACACGGTTTTCTCTTTTTACTGTAGAATTTGGGACGTTTTTTATCAAGTACTAGATAAGCCTTAGTCGCGCTGAAGGTTAGAGAGTTTATTGGGAAAGTAACGACGTTTTCCTGACGCGCTGGTTAACAACCCGCCGGCGGGTCTTTCTCCGCCGTACGCAAAGGCACAATGAGAACCTCATTACAGCAAAGCCCAGGTAGCTTGAGTAATGTCTGCTTCTATTTATTTCTTTCTTTAAAATGAAAACCAGGGTTACTTTTCATTCCTGACAGAATTCTCCATTTCCTATGCAAGTCGGCGTATGATAAAATAGCAGAATATTCACCAGTGTCAAACAGAGGATTTCAGCAATAAGCTTCAGCGCAATGTGAAATATTGTAACAATTATTCCTTGTGATCAGGACGTTAATCTTCCTTTTTCAAATAAAATCCAAGGTTATCAGTATGATCTAGCAGCTTCTCAAAAAATTTCAAAACATTATTTCTAATTATAAAATTCCTGTTTTGTGAGTCCGTGGGTTCACTGTGATCAAAAATCATTGACATAATTTACCTCAGAGCCTCCCGCTTCCATTCTGTGCGGCTTTCTGACTTAACAAAAATCTAAATTTACGGGTGTTTAGAGATAGTCTGAATAACATACATACACATTTGTGTGACTATGAATATACACACAGAACCACAGACTGGGTTGGGTGGGAAGGGAGCTCCCAGCCCACCCAGTGCCACCCCCTGCCATGGGCAGGGACACCCCCCACCAGCCCAGGCTGCCCAAAGCCCCATCCAACCTGGCCTTGGGCACTGCCAGGGAGCCAGGGGCAGCCACAGCTTCTCGGGGCACCCTGTGCCAGGGCCTCAGCACCCTCCCAGGGAAGGATTGCTGCCTCCCAGCTCAGCTCCAGCTCCCCTCTGTCAGTTCAAACCCTTCCCCTTGGCCTGGCCCCCCCTGCCCTGCAACCAGCCCCTCTCCAGCTTTCCTGCAGCCCCTGCAGGCCCTGGGAGGGGCTCCAAGGGCTCCCCGCAGCCTTCTCTGCTCCAGGCTGGACAAGCCCAGCTCCCCCAGCCTGTCCTCGCAGCAGAGGGGCTCCAGCCCTCGCAGCATCTCCGGGGCCTCCTCTGGACTTGCTCCAGCAGCTCCGTGTCTTTCCTGCCCTGGGGCCCCCCGAGCTGGAGGCAGCACTGCAGGGGGGTCTCAGCAGAGCGGGGCAGAGGGGCAGAATCCCCCCCCTCGCCCTGCTGGATTTAAGAGTCTGGATAATTTGATGAACTATCAGCATGCTAATGTAAATGTAATCAAATGTCATGACTCAGGTGTACAGGGATCACCACAGGGAAATAAATAATGAAAAGTTTGATTTTCCCCAAACTCTCGCGCACCGGTTCTGCCGAAGGTAGTGTGTGGGGTGGGACAGACGTGAGAGTGTTTCTGCCATGGCACAGGGTGCAATACTGAGAAACAGAAAGCAAATGTATGCACCATTAGTTTTCCATACTGCAAAGGTTTTCCGAGCCTCTGCAGAGGACATAAGACATAAAATAAGAGTCGTGGCATCAGCCCCTAGTCCTGCTCCGTGCACCACATCGCATCGTCCCCTTCATGAGCACGACAAGCCAACTCCAATGCACCAGCGTTTCCCCATCTCCGCTGGGTACGCTCCATCTGGTACAACCTGCACCCACTTTGTGTCATTAACTCACTTCAACTGCTACAAAACCCCTGGCTAAATATTTGGTTTCTGGAGCCTTTTATGACCCGTTTCGCTCCACTTCAAATGGTTTGGCACAGAAATAGCATCAAAGAGCTAAACAGAACTTGTTACTCATCATATCCCTGTAATCTTATAAACGGCATTCAGCAGATACAGATCTCGGCAGTGCCATGAGATTAATGTCCAGGGCCCAGCTCATGAGGAGAACGATGCTGGGTGAGCAGCTCCGTGGAGCCAAGTGTATTGCTCAAGGTGACATGACCGCATGGAAACATACTGAGAGCTGGAAAGTCACCCTAAGCTGTGACCAAAATACTGTTTGGTGCAGAAAGGCAAGAAAAAAACTGTACTTATGGCATAACTGTGGAGATGTTTTTCTGGGAACTTAGAGTGTTGCCAGACACTGGTGACCGTGGCACGTTGTAGGGCCACGGAGGACTCGTGTGATGGTCCAGAGCCCAACACGGTTTGTTTCCCATCTCATGCTTTGGTACGACAGAGCACAGGGTCTCCCTTCATCGTGCAGACAACAAATTTGGGAAGAAGGGGAACTGAGGAAAACCCAAGAGAGGATTTCACATCTCGTAGCAAATCCCTGCACGAAGTGACAACATCCGGACTCCAGAACTCCATCGTCTTTGCAACCTGTAGTGCTTGCTGGGCAAGGGAGGGAATGAGCCAGGAGCAGCTGAGCTTCCATCAGCCCCCACAGCCCCAAAGTTGGCCAGTGACCCCCATTCCAGAGGCAAATCAAAATCTCACCTGCATGCTGGGGCCAGAGGGGATGGGACTGGGCCACTCGCCCTTTGCTGGGCTGGTGCAGACAAAGCTCCAGGCAAGGAGTGGGAGGCAGAGACTCAACTCCCAGCCGTGCACAGGACACCAGGGTATTTTTATGCATTCCCCTCCAACCAACAGCTTTCTCAGCCATATGATGCTGATAACAGCCAGCATTTTCTCACCTCAGACAGGGACTATGAGACTAATGTGACTAATGTCTGAAAAGAGCTTTGAGGCAGCTGGATGGGAGCACTGGCATTATGATTAATTCCACAGACTCATGTGGATTATAATAAGCATGAAACCAAACCAGTGCGCAGAGAACATATGATATTACACTGCTGTCTTTGTGGGGTTTTAGCCTTTCAGCATCAACTCAGAACCAGCAAGAGAGGGCTACATATCACTTGTCTAAGACACTTAACAGCTCTCCATGCCATCCCAGGGAAGGGCACATAACCAGAGCTAACAGCAAACATTAGAGAAGCCAATAGCACAAGTGACCACAAATCCAGACCAAGGCAAGAGCCTGAATCCCATTAAGAGTTCAAAGACAGTCATGAAACCAGTATGGCACCCATCAGGGTTGACAGCGGGGCCGTGACAGCATTCACAAGGAAATAACTCCTCTTGCTGGGATTAGAGGTGTGTCACAAGCAAGAAGAACCCCTGGCTTGCCTGCGTCCTGCCAGGTTCAGGTTCCTGCTCCCAAGGCCAGGAGGCTCCAGTCAGCTGCAGCCTGAGAGGTGGAGCATCAGCTTTACCCTCCCTGAGCCAGTACTCCTGCTCAGACAGCCTCTTGTGTCTCCCAGCTACAGCCCGACCACAGGCAGCCTACAGTCCACCCTACCGGTATAAAGACGGCTGGTGGCCGTGAACACGGGAACGTCTCTTCTGCTCTACCCTTTGGCAGAGGGGAAGATACAGTCCCACAACAAGGAATTATAGCTTCAAATAAAATGCAAGAACAGGCTGAGAGAGTTGGAGTTGGGCTTGTCCAGCCTGGAGAAGAGAATGCTGTGGGGAGCCCTTGGAGCCCCTCCCAGTGCCTGCAGGGACTGCAGGAAAGCTGGAGAGGGGCTGGTTGCAGGGCAGGGAGGGCCAGGCCAAGGGGGTGGGTTTGAACTGACAGAGGGGAGCTGGAGCTGAGCTGGGAGGCAGCAATCCTTCCCTGGGAGGGTGCTGAGGCCCTGGTACAGGGTGCCCCGAGAAGCTGTGACTGCCCCTGGCTCCCTGGCAGTGCCCAAGGCCAGGTTGGATGGGGCTTTGGGCAGCCTGGGCTGGTGGGGGGTGTCCCTGCCCATGGCAGGGGGTGGCACTGGGTGGGCTGGGAGCTCCCTTCCAACCCAAACCAGTCTATGCTTCTAACACGGGTACCAACCTCACTTTCCAGTCACCGTCAGGGCTGCCTCTTGCAAGAAGCATTTCAGGACATCATGGTCCATCAGAGCAGTGTCACAACACACACTGTGTCTCAGTTACTGTAATCTTTGGCAAAAATGGTATTAGAATGGGCTGTTTCAGTGAGAGAGGGATCTCCAACACTTGTGAAACTGTTTCTTGAAAATAATGTGTTATACTAGGCTGTCAGCTTTCCTTCGTCACTGAGCAAAATACATTTCTTTCCCTCACATCTAACACCCTTCATGGAAGGACGTGATAAGTGAAGACTTTCACTCAGAATTTTGGGGTTTTTTTAATTAAGAGAAGAACGTGATGTGAGATTATTTTTCTGTGCAATCTGCAGATCAGCTCTCTGGCTGAGAATCAGTTTGTCTACAACCACCCCTGCGGTCACAGGTACCGCTGCCTCCGTGCATGCCCTTCACGGCAAAAATCAAACTGCAGCAATCGTAAAGATTAGAAGATTATGAAGACGCACAAAATGCGGCGTTTACAACATCCGCCGGTAATCCCACGCTCCTGCCCAGCTACAGACTCAGTGAAACGTAGTCAGAACACGCATTCTCATCAGAGTTCCTTCCTTCCTGGGAAAGGACAGATATACGGTGCACCTTGCAAGAGAGATGCAACAGAGCTTTAAATAACCACTTACAAACTTTCCTTCCAAAGAAAATTATGAGTCTGTTAGAGCCAAGAAAGCCCAGGCCAAGACTGATAAACCAGGACTGCCTTCTGCATTTGTGCGGAGGGAATTAAGGAGTTGTGAAAGTTTTTGGCACAGCAACCAGGAGGAAAGGGAATTCTCACTTCTGCTTTTACTGAGATTGTCCGTTTCAAAAGAAAGAGCTGTGGTTTGGTCCCAGTTTAAGACACGCACGATTTGATTAGGGTCAGAGGAATCACATCCATTTGCAACGGGGGTAATTTAGCACGGCAACTTTATTTCTAAAGATTTCACCTGCAGTCCTGTATGAAGCAAGTTTTCCTGCTGGGTTACAGCAAGGCTAGAGTCAGCAGGACGTCAGGGTTCAAATCAGGTATCTTCAGACTGGTAAGAATTTCACCTCTCTTTGGCCAGTTAATTTAAAACAGGATTAATAATTCCTGCCTGATTAGGATTTTATGAAGCTTAATTAATTAAAGGTCATAAAATGCAATGAGACCCGCATATGACAGATACCAGACAAATCCAGACTATTAGTATGTAAGTCACGCTGTGTTTGAGACGTACAAGCAGCTCTGCAGAACGACTGCCAAATGATGCCGAAGCGCCCTCCCTCGCCCCCCCGCCCCAGGGCTGCAGTGGGGTGCTTGGCTGGGGTGCAGCCGGGAGCAGGGAACCCCCAGCAAAGCTGGGGCAGAGGGAGAAAAGAAAACCCACAAAGGATGGGCTCACCACAGGCATGGGTGCAAAACACCCGTGGCCAGTTTGACTGCCGAGGGTTCATCCAGCTCCGTGCCAGTATGATTTGTACAAGTACATTAAGTGTGAGCGGGGGGGGGAGCACAGAGCTGTGCGTATCCAGGCCTGAGTGTGCACACGTACCATTCAATTCAAATGAGCTCACTGTTCTCCAGGATGTTTAATTACTAAAAATGCAGCAAATCCCCTTAAATATGCCAAATTGGGGTGGGCAGAAGGGGCTGTTCAGGATTGAAGTGGGATAAAGAGAATAAAATGCAAATCTCCCCGCAGTTTGTACTTATGACTAATACCTATCACAACAGATTCATTTGGAAACACGCTTGTGACGTTAAACTTGTCAATCCTCCCCACCTCTCAAAGCCTCGCTCTGTGACACGCCTGCGCCAGCTTCTCGAGGCCTGCACAACAGCTGCTCAGGAAACGCTGCTCCTCTGCAGCTTTGCATCCTGCCACAGCCAAGGCCCGAGAAGCGGCACGTGCAGCCAGGGACCAAGGTTTTCAGGGTATGAGCGGATGGCATCCTGAGAAACAAAAACCCGAGCCACGCAAGGGTTTATGAATAAGCACGAGGCGCCCATGCCAGCAGGTGGAGGGCAGTTCTCCTCCCTCTCTACTCCGCGCTGGTGAGGCCTCACCTGGAGTACTGTGTCCAGTTCGGGGCTCCTCAGCCCAAGAAGGACAAGGAACTACTGGGGAGGGTTCAGTGCAGGGCCACTAAGATGATTAAGGGTCTGGAGCACCTACCATATGAGGAAAGGCTGAGAGAGATGGGGCTGTTTAGCCTGGAGAAAAGGAGGCTGAGGGGCTTATCAATGCTTATAAATATCTAAAGGGGGGTGTCAGGAAGATGGGGCCAGGCTCTTCCCTGTGGCGTCTAGTGACAGGGGCAATGGCCATAAACTGGAAAACAGAAGGTTCAACCTGAACGTGAGGAAATACTGCTTCACTGTGAGGGTAACAGAGCCCTGGGACAGGCTGCCCAGAGAGGTGGTGGAGTCTCCTTCTCTGGAGACATTCAAAAGCCGCCTGGACTTGTTCCTGTGTGGTCTACTCCAGGTGACCCTGCTCTGGCAGGGGGATTGGACTAGATGATCTCCAGAGGTCCCTTCCAACCCCTACCACTCTGTGTGAATCCCTAATCTGCAAAGCTGCATTCAGTGGTCCCGAGTTAACCACACCAGCAGTGGCTGCTCCTCGCAGAGGCAGGGCTGGGCCGTTTCAATGGTTCTCACCAGCTTCCCTCAGTCCCACCACCATGGCTGTGGGACATCGAGCGTGCCATGAGGGTGGCGGCTGCATGAAGCACTGGATGTCCAGCAGCACCCCAGCAGTTAGGCAGTCACCCAGTGCGCTGGTCAGCCAGCCCAGGTGGGATCAAACACCCGCAAATGGCCCTCCAACAGGGCCAAAACCAGAGAAGGAACTGTCTGAAACTGGTCTGAACTGGTGGGGCAGCCATCTAAGGGATGACACACGTGGCCACAGCTCTGAGCTGAATAACCCCAGAGCGCAAGAGCCTGGAAGCAGGAAAGGGAGGAACAACCTAAGGGAGAAGGCAGATTATTCACAGAGGGAAAGGCTAAAGCTGCAAGCCAAAAGCAGAGATATGAGCGTACCCGTAGCCCATTTACAGTTCTTAAAGAACGAGACAAGCAAGCTAAAAAAAGAAAGTGCTATACTAGGAGCTGAACAACTTTGGCATAGGCATAAACCACCCTCACTAATTCCACGTTTGGTTAAACCTTTAGGAAATCCTGCATCTTCCCCTGGGTATCAAACACTGGGAGGCAGGATATAGCTTGGCCAGGGCTATGTAAGACACCCGAGTTAAAATAAGCTCCTTTTGGGGCAAAACTCCAACTACCTAAAAAAAGTTTCTGCCCTGAAGGAGCTGCCAGAAGACACTTCTCCCACCTTGGGATCTGGAGTGTGACGCCTCCCCTGGGGTCACAGAACCTGGCAGGAGCATCCGAGAGACATGGCAGAGCTGGGGGCTGGCAACCTGGCTGTCCTCCTCTAAGGATCCAGTCCACAGTTTCCAGCAGCTACTAAATGATTTGAGAGCCGCAGGCCTATGGATTTTTCACTAGGAATTAGAATCCTAAATCCTGTATGTATCACCAGCACAGGTGGGTGATGGATTCATGACAGCACGAGGCCCTGCTCTGCCTCCATCTCCCCCAGGAGCTGCGATTCTGGCTCTGCCGATACCCTATTTCAGGAAGTTTGTTGGTTGGGAAAGGCTCCAAACCTCTTAACAGACCACTTCTGTCTTAGTGAAATTATCAGGAAGGATAAGAGTGCAATTTATAACTATAAAAAACCCTGTCCTGCATTTGCATAAAGCCATGCCAAATCCATACATGCCTGGATTCGCGCTGTGAGGCCAGGTAGCGATGGTCATTTAGGCACCCTGCCTCACTAAGAACCCCGTACAAAAAAGCTTATATCCTGTGAATCTATATAAATACATTAGACAGAGAATGAAAACCGCAATGAGATTAGATTTCCATCTCTTAACATCTACGTACATGACAGATGGGATTAGTAAATGAACAGACCACTGAAGGAAGGAGGGAGGATTAACAATGGAAAATAAAAAAGGTCGATAATCAGTGGCAGCTCTTTGGAAAAGAGACTTAGGACAAATGGCACAAGCGGCTTCAATTTATTTACTTCGGCAAATGAGAGATGCAGAATATGAAAATGAAAGAACAATCTTCCTTTAATCTGCGGGGAAAGCAGGGCTGGGTACAGCCCGCGCAGGACATCATAGCCGCTAACGAGGAGCGAGTTCTCCGGGAACATGCTCTGACAACTCTAATCATCCCATGGCCTGGGAAGCTTAGAATCCAATTTCAGCTCCAGCTATTATTGCAGAAGTTTTAATCTCCATTCTTATGCAAACAATTTGAGGGAATGATGGATAGATAAATAAACGAACAAATGAATAAAAATCAGGCTTGCACGCTGACGCAAAGGAACTATTTCTCGTTGAGATGAGCATCACATGCTGGTGTGAGTTCGTGAATGACAGTCGGCACGAAGATGAACACGACAGGCGGAGGTTATCCTCCCGCTTATGCTGGCTTTAGACCAAGTCCCAGTTTTATATTCCAGACACAGCAACAAGGAAGCAGTGGCGGCTGTAACACTGAGCACAAATGCAAAAAAACCCAACCAGCACTGTTCCTCATTTATGTCCAGACAAAGATGATCTGACCGACGAAGTCAAAATTTATGAGCCAGATAAATAAGCAGGCGGTGCCTGATTCTACTAGACCGAGGCAACATAACACAAACCCACACTCACTGTACACAAGTCCACCTAAACATCTGTCCAGGCTCCAGCACTGACCCACAACAGATGTTCACAGTTGTGGGGTCTTTTTAAATACACATTTATATGTTTGTGGATCCTCAACTCCTGCAGCAATAGAGTCCACAGTATTTTTATTCACTGTGTAACAAGGTACTGTCCGTTACTTTCAGTTTGATAGTGCCTACATCAGCAGGTTGCTTCAGCGAAGGAAAAGCAGTTCGGATACATACTGGTCTCCATACTTTTTGTTTGGGAAGATTTTGGAGAGGGGAGGAGATTCCCACCGCACCTCCTGCACTGGAGGTGCTGGCTGAGAAGGACACGGCGGCAGAAGACCATCTTCGCCCCAAAGTCACTAGAAGAAGGACTGAATGCCAATGTCTATGTCCAGTCTCCCATCTCCCGGACTTGTGTTTTACACCTCTGGCTCCCTGCTTGTGCTTCAGTTATAAAGTTTCATCGGGGGGGGAAAAAAAACCCCAACAACTAAAAACTCCATGGCACATTTCCATTTTCACCTAAACATCACAGTTTTTCTTTTCCAAAGGAGACTGAAACTGTGCTGTCCCCTTCTGTACTCTGCATTCAACCCTGCGCTGTTCTCCAGCCAAAGACATTCTGCCCTCGGGCTCCTGCAAACCCAACACTTGTGGCTCGGAGAGACCAGCGCCTTCGCTCCCTCAGAGCCAAGACGAGAAACAACCAAGAGTGAGAAGTGCTGGAAGAGCTGGCCAACAGTTTTCAAAGCTCACGCACTTTATTGTTTTCAAGTGGTGATTCAGAAGAAAAGACAACTGAAAGTCAAAAAACGTACGATCTGTGTTTCAATCGGCTCGAGTGTCCAAGGATTTTCCTCATTTGAGTTTTAATTATTCAGAATAAAACCCACGTTTTCATCAAAACGTCACTGGATCAATACAGCACAGGAAGCTTCGAAAAAGAAACACACACCCCCCCCCGCCCCCATCACCCCGCAGGGCTGCTTTGTTTGTGGTATATCCTCTGGATTCATAAATCCCATTTCACCCCCACTCCCAACGTACCCGCTATCTGGTCACTTTTGGAACAACCCCCTCACAAACGGCCACAAAAATCAATAGAACAGAAATTACCTTCTGTGGCAACGGGTGCACCCGGGCCGTAGCTGGGCCGGGGGCTTGGTCTGGACAGCCACAGGGAAGATGCTTCCAAGCTGTAAAGCTGGCACCTTTCACTTATACTAAATCATCTCACTAGCACCAAAAGGAAATTAAAGATTATTTTATGGAATCAGCTTTTAGTCCATTCACAACTTTCTGCATGCATATTAAGACATACGCTCTCACTTTTGTCCAGACTGTAAAAAACCCACATGAATTAAAGATAACTGAAAGTTATTTAAGCCTTGTGCCCTCTGAACAGCTCCCTCAGAAGGTGAACCATTAGGTCTTGGCCTCCCATTTGGATCTGACTCTAAAACACACTTGCTGCGTGTTAGCAGATTAACAGATGAGACAGAGGGGAGTTAAACGTAGCCAAGGTGCGAAAAGTAATTATAGGCTGCGGCATCAGGCTGGGAATGAGGAAAGCCAGCGTTAAGCGTCTGCTCTAAGAGGCGCTGTCTTTACTGGAAGGAGAACAAGGCATAGCTCTTTGTATCTTAAGTAGTTGACCTGCATCTCATTCTACACCTCCGAGTGAACATTGCTCAGCCTGACTGCACTTAGAGCAGCTTTTACTCTTCTCAAAGTCTCCCTTTTTGGAGAGTCAGATTCTGTTGGAAACAAGGGCTGGACGGCAGGTCTGGTAAAACCAGCAGCAAACCAGTAACCATTTCAAAGGACGGGAGAAAACTGTGCGTATGGTGTTTGGTTTGGGTTTTGGTTTTTCTTTTCCAAGTCAATGAAGAGACACATTTGCTTTGCTTAGAAATGACCAATATTCTCCCAGACTTGTGCAAATCCAAGTCAGCCAGTCAGATGTGTCTGACTTGAAAAATAACAAAACCCTCCAATCTGCAATCCAAAGAGAAGTTCCCTCACCCCCCTAAATAAGCGATATTAATTTGAAACTTCAGAATTAGCAAGAGGAGAGCGCTGCCCGTCACCGCTGCACGCTCGCACCAGGCCGGCGGGTTGTATTGGCAATCGTGAAAAGAGTCGTTTGTAGGAAACTGGCTCAGACTACCCCTAAGCCACCTTTCCATCAAACCTGTCTTAGCGTTGTTCCTTGCTTCTTACATTGTATTCGCCTGTTGCCTTTTGCCTTGTACCGCGATTGTAAAGTCTGGGAGGCAGCGTTTATAGCTTTGTTCCGAGTGAAACCCAGGGGTCAGCGGAGTCAGGGGCGATTTGTCACTTCCATCAGCAGAGGCAGCTTTTCATCACGCATGGTGCTGCCCAGCATCCATCACACCAGAGCCGGGGCAGCCAGGACCGCACTCACAAATAACAGCGAATGAAGTCACGTTATGTGCCCTACTACCCGCTATTATTTGGCTGTATTATTTACTGATTGGGTCAAAATTTTGTGGCTGTGAACTTTATGCATCTCGACGCAAATTCACATCAAGAATGGGAGAGAGACCAAATCAGAAAATAATGTTTTACATCACTTTTTTTCATCTATTTTAAACCTGTATAAATAACTGCACAAGTCACAGGGCAATGGAATATTGTTCTCTGGGGTGGTACTTCTCTAAGGCAGTTCTCCGGTTCCTCAGAGGCAAGGCTCTAACGCGGGAATCGCACGGCAAAGAAGATCAGAAACAGAAGAAAATAAGGTGTTGGGTTTTCTCTTTCTAACAAACCAACCTCACCAGCATTCCAATGACTAGATAAACATTTCTGCGATGTTAAGGGAAGTACTTTGGCACTAGTAATTTCAGCAGCCAGAGGTTATGACTTATGCATTTTTTGGGTTCATGACTGATTCTTTATGCATGCACAAGAGCTAATTGCATCCAAGAGAGTTCTGTGCCTGTTGGTCTGGAGGTGTATTGCCATATGTTTGGTGTATACTTAATTAACACAGTGCAGCTGCACTGCTTTCCATCTGTATTATAGATTAGAATTCTATTACACATCTAGGCAGGAGTCCCACAATTCATATTTATTAAAATAATTACCCCAAGATTTAGGTGGTTGGAAGTGCTCAGTCAAGCAGCCCAGCATTGCTCTGCACAAGGAATATTGTTCAGCTATGAAGCACAGCTGAATAGCAAGGGTGTTTAAGCAGTTGACACACATGCAGTCAGAACATCAGGCTTGCAGACGGAGGCTAAAACAGAGCCTGCTGAGCGTTTTTTCCAGGTACTGGTTCTTAAGATATGAAAATCATTGAAGTGTGACTTGCTAGTATATTCGTAGTCAGCATCACATTCAGATCTGATTTTTTTTTTTTTTTTGCTTCCTGTGATCTTTTTCTCTAGGCACTGGAAATTTAATTTTAAACTTCAATTTGTGCAACACACTCATTGGTCTTTAGTACCCGTTTATGAAGCACCCATGGTTCAAAATTCATACGCCTGTGCAAATTGTTACAGGTGTAGAAGCTCAAGCACGGGTGCAAATCGCACCCTTGTGTTTCAGTAAAGTATACACTTCCAGTAACTTTCTTCCTGCTGTACAAACCCACCTCGCATACACGTACACAACAACAGAACGAATCCAGAACGCAAACACACGAATTAAACGTGACCCGACTGCAACGTTTGGATCCAGGATCCAATTCCAACCTCAAAAACACCTTTCAACAGTCTGGAAGACCGGGACCCAGGGCTGTGGTTTGGGTTTGATAAGAAGGGGACGTTTAGCATTTTCTGTGAATATTATTGTCGTGCCCAACTCTGAACTGAGGAAGTAATCTGACTAATTAAAGTCCAAATCTATGCAATTATAGACAGCAACGCATGGCTGAGAAATAATCAAATTTACTCTTCTTATCCATTCATAAAGTCATTCATATCATTTTATAAGCTGGTTAAGACTCGCACGTAGAAAAGGGAAGATTTCCAGTTACCTGGACAGCACCAAGGGCACGGCACTGCAGCTGAAGCTGCTCTCATGCTACCCCCCCCCCCCCACTGCTGCAGGTCTCAGGACGGTGTTTCTGATCCCACGGAGGTAAAGGCCACTGTCTGCTACAAGCAGGCTGGAGATCATAGAATCCCAGAATGGTTTGGGTTGGAAGGGACCTCCCAGCCCACCCAGTGCCACCCCCTGCCACGGGCAGGGACACCCCCCACCAGCCCAGGCTGCCCAAAGCCCCATCCAACCTGGCCTTGGGCACTGCCAGGGAGCCAGGGGCAGCCACAGCTTCTCGGGGCACCCTGTGCCAGGGCCTCAGCACCCTCCCAGGGAAGGATTGCTGCCTCCCAGGGAAGGATTGCTGCCTCCCAGCTCAGCTCCAGCTCCCCTCCTGCAGCTTCAGGTCATTCCCCCTCGTCCTGTCACCAGGGACACCCCAACTCCCTCAGCCTGTCCTCGCAGCAGAGGGGCTCCTGCCCTCGCAGCATCTCCGGGGCCTCCTCTGGACTCGCTCCAGCAGCTCCATGTCTTTCCTGCCCTGGGGCCCCCTGAGCTGGAGGCAGCACTGCAGGGGGGTCTCAGCAGAGCGGGGCAGAGGGGCAGAATCCCCTCCCTCGCCCTGCTGCCCACACTGGGTTGGATGCAGCCCAGGACACAGGGGGCTTTCTGGGCTGCCAGTGCACAGTGCTGGCTCATGGTGAGCTTCTCATCACCCAGCACCCCCAAGTCCTTCTCCTCAGGGCTGCTCTCCATCCATTCTCTGCCCAGCTGTGCTTGGATTTGCACCAACAGTCACTTCAGATAGCCCAACAAACAGATATCAGCTGGGACCTAAGAAATATTTTGCCGAAAGCCCCCAATGTGAAAGACCTTGCGAGTTTAGTTTCCCAGTGAAGTCGATCAATATGCATTTACTCTTTCAAGTAAGCTGGATTTTTAGGTCTCTTAGGTTTAGGGTCCATAAGTACACTGTATCTGCTCAACACGGTTCTTCTACACAGAAAAGACAAATCATAAAACAATCCACGTGTGAAGAGCCGTGGCCCTCTAGCGAAGGAGCAGTTTGAGATGTGCATGGCTGGGTCCTGCAGCAAGGTGAGGTGGCACCCACGGAGCCTGAGCCGGGCTCTGGCCGGGTGTTTCCATACCAAGTGGAATAAAAGAGCTGGGGGATGAGGTACTAGGCATTCTAATGGCATGATTTACGGTACCTGCTGTAAAATGCAGGTTTTCTGCTATTAGGCAGCCTCTTGTTTCCCGAACAAAGAACAGGCAGCAGAAAAGGACGGTTTCCAGTTTTCTTGTGCATCACACTAGATGCCATGGCGCTGATAAAAATTGCTACGACACTGAGGTCTCCAAATGTTACAGCAGGCCCCAAAGGGGAAAGTGTTGACATGTCTAGACGGTATTGAAACCAGATCAATAACATTCAGACCTTCCAGTGCCGTTCCTGCACCCTGAGCAGATAAACAGGCTCCTTGGCCTGATGCTCCTTGTGCAGCTGTACCTGCAGGGAACAGCACGGCCAGCGTCCCGGTCGGGGACCAGCCAGAGCACAGGTATCGTGGCATTCCTTCGTGCGTCGGGTGAAGCGAGAACAGCGATTTGGGGGGGAGCAAACTCATACACCACTTGCGTGCCAGATGCTATTTTGGAACAGAAGTTAATGGGGCTGGGAATCTGTGAGATGGAGGGAGTTACTGGTCACTGAATCGGCTGCTTCCACAGCCCTTCTGCTAGGGCTATTAGCACAGAACTGTCTAACTCTGCAGCTGAAGAATTTAGGCTGGTTTATGTTTAGATTTGAACTATAGACTTGCTGTAACTGGAGGGCAGAGACAGAGAGAAGCCTAGGGAATATGCTTGAAGAGCCCACCGCTTTTTTTTCGTAGGGATTTTTTCCCACTTTAAGGGGACTGTTGCTTGAAAACAGCAGAGAGGGCAACGACAGTATTAAATATTAAATAGAAATTTCAGGAGAGGATGCAAGAGAAGAAACATGGCAGATTGTGCTTGAGAAGTTAAGTGCAGTTGCATCGATCCATCTAGCAGCCGCAGCTCAGAGGCTGCTTTGTGCATTTGAGCTTTACAAAAATCTCCAAATCCTCAGGAGCAGGTTTAAGGGACTTTATCCTTGTGTCATATCCCCAAACTGAAGCAACGTCCTGCCAAGCCTCAGCTGCCGCAAAGTTATCCTAAACAGCATGGAAGGTGGTTACTGCCATCCCATAGGGGAAAAACAGACTTTCTAAGAAGAACTTTGAAGTCTTCCTCTTGCTTTGCGTGTCCTCCATACGACGTCAGCCGTAGCCAGCATCAGGAGCATCGTGGTCGCCCGCTACACGAGTGACTACTGCTTTCTGGGCGAACCAAGCAGCGGTACGGCAAAGGCTCTGCCAGGACCAGCCAGACCAGCACGCTCCTCGCTCACAGGCAGAGGCACAGAAACTCAAACCGAGCACTGAAAAAACCAAGCCTTTTCAACAAGCCCTCTCCAGGCTCAGCCCTGCTGGGCCATCGCACACCTCCCAGCAGCCAGGGTGCTTCTAAGCTCCCTGTCACGAAGCATCTTGGTCCTCTGAAGTAACTGTTTGGGGTCTTTTTGGTTTCACCACCAGGAGCGTGGTATGCCAAGGCAACTCAAGTCACTTAAAGCGCAAAGCTAAACCCTCCCGTTTGGTGCAAGCCTCTGCTCTCAGGTGTCCTACAGACAAGCAGCTAGTGCAGGCTGTTTTACATCTACCTTTCCATTTTAATTAAGCTTTGGGCACCCAGGGCTGGTGGGGGGTATCCCTGCCCATGGCAGGGGGTTATGACTAAATGATCTTTGATGTCTCTTCCAACCCAAACCATTCTATGATTCTATAACATTATGATCTTCAGCCACAGCAGTGCTTGTGATATTGTGCGTAAACAGAAGCAGCAGAATCGCATCTCTTACTGGGAAACAGTATTTTGCAAATGAGCCTAATCCTTTTACAGCTTTCAGCACATGAACACACATTTTCTTGCCAGCTGATGGTTCATTTTTATACCTGAATTCTCACGCAACTCAGAATCACGGTTGAAAATTTCATGCTGCGCAAAGCTGCTTATCAGCATCAAAAGAAATGAATTTAGATGGTTGGGAGAGAAAAAAAGAAAGGTTTTTCCCACATACTGCTTATTTTCCACTACAAGAGCATATAAGGTGGGTTTGCTTTTCAACATCAGGAGAAACCGTTCCCCCTTCTCTCACCCCTTTGAAGTACATCTGACTCTCAAAAGCTGGGTAAGAATAACTCAGCTGCTTGTACATAAAGAACCGACAGGGAAACTTTATAGCACCACAATCACCGGCTCTCCATCCTACAGTATCCTCAGCAAAGGAACATTAATAAACATTAAAAAGGAGAGTAAGCTAGGCGTCTTTCTAATTAAGAGTGGAACAGCCTGCCAGACAAGGTCAGTCCCCAGATGGGGTTGAAGGGCAGCATAAGCATGAGAGAATAAATTCAACGTAAAGGTCATCTATATGGATTAAGCGATCTGAGCAGTCATTTCCAGAGCCATCTTCTGCAATTAATATTTAATTAAAAATAGAAACACTATAAAGTTTAACTTTTAACCAGTAAAATTATTTCATGTCCCATAAAACCTTTAAATACGAGATCATGCATTCTTTCTCTCTCCCTATAGAAAGTAGGCTTCTGTGGTTGTGAGTAACCTAATAGCGCTGAGCAACTCAAGAAAGGGTGTTTCAAGGGCAGCCAGCCTTTGCACCTTAAAAAAAACACTTTAAATCTGTTTCCAGTGACCAGAGACAGCGTTTAAGAACCGAGGAGGCTTTTTGCCTTTCATTTAGTTGAGAATTAAATGCATTTCTAATGAACTACTCATCAAAATACATAATGAACTTAAAGAACCGGACTAACCCAGAGTTAGCTAGCAACACCACATTTCAGAGGAGAAGGTGATGGAGAAAGGGCACTTGAGGATGTTCCAGGTGCAGTCTGGGGGTCTCAGGGACGCACTGCCTCGCGCCAGACCCAGAGCGAGCCGTCAGTGCCGAGCCTGCCCCACGTGTCCTGACTCCACTGCCCGCAGCTCCTCTCCTCCAGGGACCCTGCTCAGCAGTTCAGAACTAGCAGTTTCTAAAGAACTAATAGCAGCTTTTCCCTTTTCATATCTCCCCGGACCTCTCCTAAAAGTGCCTCCAGCATTTGTTTAGTGTGATTTGAAATGTTCTGCCTCCTATGACTTTGCTGCCCAAGAACTAGGCCACCAAGCAAGTCACCAGAGGAATACTTGTTCTTCAGCCATCGAGTCCTTTGTAACCTACTTCCAAGTTTTTAACCTACACCATCAGAAATAAGTTGGAAAAGGAGGTTTAGACTCATCATGCGAATTCTTATGTTTGGAAAAGGCAACAAAAGGTCAGTTTGCATCTACAATGTGTGAGTCCTTTCACTGGTCTGAAGTTTGAGAAACACCAGTCTGGTTCCCAACTCTATCCTCGATTTCCTGTTTGACTTTCAGAAAGGACAGACTCTCCAAGATTCAGTTCCCTGTGAGTGGAGATAATACTGACTTATTTTCACAGTGCTATGAAAATTAGAAGTAATCTAGTTCAAAGACTTGTTTTGGCTTCCCTCAAAGTCAACCGTAAAATTCCCTTCACTTCAGTAGTGCAGGATCAATGCTTTTTTCTTTAAGTGCTGGATAGAGCTTCCTTTCCTTATTCTTGGAACTTGGCGTCTTACTTATTTTTACTTATTGCAGGGACAAAACAGGAGATTTGTCCTTGTTTTGATGCAAGCCAAAATCTCCATGTATCTGACTTCTTGCAGCTGGGGGCCCTTCTCATTGGTTTTAAGCAACCCTCCTGGGAGGTGTGACCAGCCCCAGTCAGCCTTTCTGGCCAGCTCCCATCTTTGCTCAGAGAAATTTCTTGGGACAGTCTGGGCCCCTCTCTGCCAGTTATCTCCTCACTTTGGAAAGCTGCTGTTAAACCTTATCTGAACTTGCACCGGTACTTGCAGGAGCAGCCTGGGTAATCCTCCACGGAAGGAGGCAGAACCCTCAACATTCACAGGAGCATTCATCCATCAGGAAACAAGAACAGGCAAGGAAAGGCAATCAGCTTTGCGGAGATGCTAATAAGAAGGCGCAATTAATCTCTTCACCTCTTACTCAACCCCCGCTGCATATATAAATTAAATTAGCAGCCATATATATGCACACACATATATAAAATACCCTCCGATTTAAATGGCACTTCTAAATAAAAGGCAAGAGGTAAAACTGTTAAAGTTAAGCAAAAGACAACACATCCAACGTCGCTTCTCCCACGACCCACGAGGCCCGGGTACTATTTGCTTTAGATCACATACACGTAAAAAAAGCCCTTTTGAAACCTTCTGAAGTATCAAATATTATTTGTTGCTAATTCTGGTTTGCAAACAGCTGCCTAGTGTTTCTGCTAAGATATGTCAGAGCTGTTAAATGCCTGTATAAATAATAAATGGGAAGGGCATGTACTAAGACTAAGGTCTCTCTGCATCAAGACATAGACAGCGCTATGTTTTATTAATAACAATTTGAAAACCACAGTGAAGTAGGAAAATGGCTCCTCTGCCAGGTTTTAAATCCCCGGTTCACAAACAAGCACGGTCCAGAGGGTAACGGTCCTAAGTACCATATGGACTTCACCAGAACATTTAGACTTGTACATACAGATTTACAAGCCGTAACTATTTTTGGTAGCACGTTCTTGTCCAGCTCCACGTGCACATTAAGGCCTAGGGCTGATGGTGAACCCAGTGTTGCTGGGTGCAGCAGAGCAGTAGGATACCCATAATCACTGTTTGTCATCCCCCTAGAGCCCCTCCTAACGAAGTGCCTTTCTAGACAAGAAAAACATTACCTGCCATATGCTATTACACTTTATTAACCCCTTAAACAGGAAAAGCAAAAATACTTTTTTTAAAAAAGCTTTTCCACGTCTAGCTTTCCTCCTCTGCGTAAACCTTCTGTTCATTCTCTGCACAATCTTTGGGTAGTTTCACACCTTGAGGGCACTCCCATAGGGTCCTCTCCTTTACAAGACAATGTAATCCCTACAGAGAACCGATATTACGACGATGCTGACAGAGTTTTGCCAGGTATTTGCCCCCTTAACTAGGTCATTGGCCTGAGCAGGCACGCCTGCTCCCAAGCGCATATTCTACACATGGTTAAATACTTCAGAACTGAAGAAGGATTCTGCCTCTAAAAAATAAACTATTCCGTGATATCTTTGGGACAGCTGTAAAAATCTCCTCTGATTTCTACCCATGGTTAATTGTGCTACGATTATGGAAACTGTTATGTCATGGATGCGCGTACACCGATTATTTCGGTAGAAATAGTCTGGTGCCTTTCTAAAAAAAAGTCTAAAACCCTTTAGGTACAATAGGCAGTGACAGACGGAGCCCAATTTACATAAAATGACACAAGCATCAAGTTCTTTTCAAGTAAGTCAAAGATTCAAAAATAGCAATACAAAATACTTCCAGCCTCAAGATGTGCGTGTCTTACAGTTGCAAAATCTCCGGCGATGGATGATTCTTTCTGCTTCTGCACTTCAACAATTATGCGCTGGTATACAGTCAGCATACAACTCTCTGCAGATGGCTCTGAAGAACAATCAAGTTCTTTAAACCAAGAACTAGAGCGTAATCAATTAAAACACCAGGAATTGGCTATAACTTTTCACAACTCCAGAATTCAAAGTTTCCCTTAAATCTGCAGCATAGCAGCTGAAAGAACAGATTTAAAGCTCCTTTATTTTAAGAAAATCCTTGTTCTTTGCTTTCATATAGGAAGAGTTCCAGAAGGGCTTCACTCCCACTAAATTAAGCGCAAATAACGCCCAGATACCCAGAACACGGCCTGTGCTGCGAGAACGCAGCTGAAGAGCGGGTACCCCCAAACAGCACAGTACTTTGGGAGAAAGTCCTTGCTCTGATAGCGATGTTGTCCCTGCTAGATGCTCATGTTGTCACCTACGACCGTAGGTCTCAGGGGCAGTAACCGTTCCTACGCACGCATTCACTCATCCCGGTGTTTTATTTACTTCCTCTGCCCAGCGCGTGGAACAGCGAACGGTTACACGGTTACATCCGCAACGCACATTTTCATGAAAAAGGCAACATCATTTCTGTAAGGGTTCTTCTAAACATCCACACCTCGTCTAACCCCTAAAGCATGCTCTCCAACCGAGGCAGGATTCCAGCATTTCACACCGCCTAACCTGCACGACCCTTGTCCGTCACGCCTGTACACCCCCGAACGGCTGCTCCAGCATCCTCCCCTCACTCTGGGGGAGGGAAGGGTAAACTTAACTACAGAGTACTGAGGTTGGCGTTAGCCCCTCGCTTATGACAGTGCAGGAGAGTTCCTGGTGCCCCAGCTCAGGAGCCTTTGGGATCTAGGAGGAAAGCTCTCTGGTGATGACAGCAGGGCGATTGGGAACCAGAGCCCCAGTGTCCTGTTTTGGCCTTAACACTGACTGCTCAGGCCGTGCTTCCCACCAGCTGACGCATTTTGCCCGTCCGCAAATTACACCATACATTACAGGGTAAGTGCAAGGCTGTTAACTCAAACACAGACACCCCAAGGGAGCACAGGACCCATGCCCGTATCTGCCAATACAAAGCACCCACCTACCTGCAGGGCTGCACAGGACCCAACACTGCTTCAGAGGTCCCAAATCCCACGGAGCACGCACTAGATAACAGCGGCAGGAACAGCAGCATGCTCTGAAGGCTTGCAGCTACTCCCCAGGAGGCAGAGCTGTGCTAATAAGGTTAGCTAGAAGGTTATCGCCACAGGGGTCAGGAAGCTTTCCTCCTTCATCACGGTGCTCCTGCTTCGCTCTGCTCTCCAGCTCAAATCAGCAGTTGTCTCTAACTAGCTCGGGGGGAAATAGTTTGCATGTGCTTCGAATACAGGGCCCCCATCCAGCTAGGTACTTAGGTCAGTCTCTGCTGAGCCCAGCTCACCAAGTCAAGGAGAGCCAGTGATGAGCTGGTGGGCTCATCATTTAACACGAGCTTCACCTGCCTTGCTGGCTTACCCACAGTGTCTTCCAGGAGAGCGAGTAACAGCCTGTCGGTGCTTGGTGAAGGACTTCTTGAAGAAATAACTGCCCTGCGGGGTCAGCGAGCAAACCTGTTCCCTAAGAGCTTTTGTCACCTCCAAGGCTTGCATGATAAATACGTCTAACTGTACACGTTTGGTTTGCATCTCAGGCAAACAGATGGCTTGGGAGAACTGAGGGACATTAAATTAAGCTAAGGTGAACCTTCGGGGAAAATTCAAGGGAACTTAATTGTATAGTATTAACTTTTACCTATTTCTCCCTTTTTATTTGGTGAATACTTATGAGCAAACTCTGCATTTAATGAGAAAGAAAGCCCTGATGAAAGGATATTTTTTTAAAACATCTTTAATCTGAATTCCTGCTGGTGCTGCATATTTTCCCACTAGAATGCTTACAGGTGATGAGGTTACCCTGTAATTTTTTACTGATTACACCCCAGGCTAAATTAGCTGCAGGATATATATATGTATAAAAACTTCAAGATAAACACAAAATTTTAAACTCATCAAACAGAGCCCTAATCCCCCTGCAATTTGAAAGTGCAAAATGTTATGTATCGTATGCAATGTATACAGCTTTATTACAGAACAAAGAGACACGCACACAGACCTCTGCGTTCAGTGGCACTGGTGACTTGACACACTAGCTCCATCTCTAAATTCGTCCTGTGGGGAAACTGTGGTGCAGAGGGGCAGTTTCCAGCGGGGAAAGTCATCGCAGGACTAGGAATAGAATCAAAGCTCTCTCCCTGACCCAGCTCTGGCTCACAGATAAAGTTAAATTCTGAACAGACCCACTCCAGCAGGGAATTGCTCAGTCACCTTGAGTCATGTAGGACTTGAGAAGGAACAACTCTTTCTAGTTAATGGAGCATCTTCTCTAAGGGCTGAAGTCTAACGACAAAGTAATCCACAGGAGGGGTCTGTGATGGGAGAGCGAGCCTTCCGTCTCCAGGCTTCTATTTTCAATCTAAACCAGTGCAACTCAAAGTCATCCACTCCTGGCAGCTAACTGGTCACCTCTGAGAAGAGCATCACACAATTCTGAACAGGCTGTGAACAGACGGATCACCGCAGCATCTCATATCAGCATTGATAAATATAGATAATATAGATAAATATAGATACTTCTTGTATCAGAAGGGACATTCAGGTCATTGATTTTTAGGAAGATGTTCTCATTGATTTCCAGTAGGAAATTCTCATCCTAAATATTGTATAAAATGGCATTTTGATATTATTAATGCCATCCACTGAATAATATGAATGCTTAACCAAAGTGTAAATAATGGTTACGAAAATGCACACTGGACACCATGTCAGTGCAAAGAGCAAAGTCCCTTATATAAAGGGCAAAAGAAAACACTAGGGATTGGAGGGAAGGAAACAATAGCTCCTCTCTTTTAGGCAAGGGTAACCGAGGAGAAAAGAGCTTGCTCAGCCTGTCCAAGGTCACATGAAGCGCCAAAAGTCTCATCCCGCAGAGAACCTGCCCACCACTGTAACATCCGGCAGGTGACATCCCTGTCTCCTGCACCAACAGATCTCCAGGCAAAAAGAAGCTTAACCAAGCGTGGGAAGCTGGCTTTGGGTTAAAGCCCACGCTAGAAATGACAAATGAAGGACAAACATGTAAAGTTTATCAACCAAATAAATCTTAAAATAAAAGGATTTAGGAACACTGTAATGATCTCACTGCTTGCATCAAGCACAAGCTGTGCATACCTTCATACCGTATTTACTGTTATGAAAACATAAACTGGATTACCAGGGCTTAGTGCTTAAGCAGCCTGTTTCATTAGGAAGGCAAGGAACTTCGGCTGTTCTGGTGTTACAGATGTGACTTGGGACAGAGAAAAGACGAGGACCAGGATGTTTTCCTGTTCAAAGCACAACAATTATACCAAATAAATAAAATTAGTATCACGAAACCTTACCAGCTCGTACACATAAATCCAAACTAGGCTGGAGGTTCTGAATCGAGCAGCCTCATCCCCAGAAGGATGTATGTGCGCTCTGTGAAGTCATTTACAGTTTTAGCATCATTTTCCTGAGGTAACACGAAACCTGTGAAGCTCCCACTGAAAGAGAGACGGGGGACAGTGTTACTCTGTGAGGTATAATTATTAAGTGCAATGATGGGAATCAGGCTCATTTTACTGGGAAGATCCTGGTTCCACTGAAATCTAAACCCACCCATTCATTTCAACAGTGAAATGGTTTCATTTTAAAAAGAAAACCCCCAAGGAGCAAGACCTCCTCCCTCCCACGCCAGCCGCAGGCAGTGACAGCCAGGGGATATGCTGGCAGGGCTCCTGCCACAGCCCCCACAGCCAGTGACCAGACCCTCCGGCATCTGCGACCGGTGAAGCTCTCTCGGTGGAGAGCTGCACACTTGCAGCTGCATCCCTCTAGGATGAAAACAAAAGCGCTATGGATTCCAGGAATTACAGTTTATTGTCACTGTGGTGAAAGAATCATAGAATCATAGAATTCCATGTGGGTTGGAAGGGCCCCCCCAGGCCCCCCAGCCCAACCCCTGGTCCCACACAGGCCCAGCCCCATCACAGCAGATGGCTGAGAGCGTTGGCCAGACGCTGCCTGAACTCAGCCCAGCTCGGGGCGGTGACCACTGCCCCGGGGAGCCTGTGCCAGGGCCCCACCACCCTCTGGGGGAAGTGCAAAACTTAAAAAAAAAACAAAAACTTTGCACAGCAAGTGCAAAACCTAAACACTGTTTTGTTCGGATTCATACCCAGATACACCACCGATCAGGCTTTTCATACCCACATCTCCACTCAGCCACACGTGTACAGCCCTACTTTAATCACACAGCTTTAACTGCATTGCTTTTCAGTGCTCCACTGGATTTAAAGTAATAGTAAAACCCACATTTCCTATGCTACAGCTATTCTGAACTTTAGTAGCTCAGCAGTCTGGGGAAGGATGTCTTCCGTTCCTCCTTCCCTTCCTCTTGCCTGTCTTCCTCAAAAGAAAGCAAAGGTTTATACCGCTAAAAACTGCTCAAATGTGAGATATTTTAGAAGAAATTTTTGATCCAGCACTGGGTAGAAGAGGGCTGAAATCTTACTGCTGGTGTTTGAGATTTGCAGGGGCTTAACTGCCCCGTGAATGCGAAAGGAGCAAAACATAGCTTAAAATGTGCAGAAGTCAAAGGCAATCCATGTACTGAATCCAGTCAGCTTAAAGGTCAGCCACAGATTTTCCTATAATCAGGATGAGTAAAAATCATGTTTCCCATTTATGCAAGATCTACCAAAAAAAAACCAAACCACCACCCAAGGAAACAAACCTCCGGCACATAGTTTTTCCCCACCTGATTCCCTGGCCAGTCTGGTGAGAACTGTTTGTCATTTACAACCCCAGGTAGTGCTACAGGCTGGGGGCGGGGTGGCTGGAAAGCTGTGTAGAGGAAAAGGACCTGGGGGTGCTGATTGATGCTCGCCTGGCCATGAGCCGGCAGTGTGCCCAGGTGGGCAACGGGCCAACGGCATCCTGGCCTGTATCAGGAATAGTGTGGCCAGCAGGAGCAGGGAGGTGATCGTCCCCCTGTACTCAGCCCTGGTGAGGCTGCACCTCAAGGGCTGGATTCAGTTTTGGACCCCCCAGTACCAGAAGGACGNAAGGGGGAATGGCCACAAGTTGGGCCAGGGGAGGTTCAGGTTGGAGATGAGGAGAAATTTCTTCTGGGAAAGGGTGGTCGGGCATTGGAACGGGTTGCCCGGGGAGGGGGGAGTCCCCCTCCCTGGGGGTGTTTAAGGACAGGTTGGATGTGGTACTTAGGGACAGGGTTTAGTGGGGAATAGGTGGTGGGGGGACGGTTGGACTAGATGATCCTGGAGGTCTCTGCGAACCTTAATGATTCTGTGATTCTACGATAAGTTATGTCGCTTCATATGCCGCTGTCGTGCTGATCTGCAGGGAAAAGGTGCAGCAGCTTCCCTGCCAGTCACAATATAAAATGTTGATAGATCCACATGGCATGCTGCACTACTTGTGCAGAACATACTGCGAGACATTTGAATTCTGACATCTCTCCTTTTTCCATGGGAAAGACGAGAATAAAAATGCGTGCTGCAGATCTGGGCTCCTGGTTGTTTGTTTTAGGGGGTTTATGTTTTGTTTTGGCTTGGTTTTGTTAGCTTGTTTATTCCAAAATCACCTTGGGAAATGAGCCTGCTGCGTATCACTCCCATAGATAAATTCAAATAATGTTATCTGCAGTGGTTTGTACCTGGAGGAAGGATGGTGAATCAGTAATTGCATGAGAATGAATTCATAGTCAAGTGTTTTTATGAAGGCATCAACTCAGACTGAGCATTCAAAGTGTCGTATCTACAGGGAAAAGCTCAACTTTCTGAGGTGCATATGTAGCAACAGGAAGAAAGAGATATCACAAGTGGCAAACGCAGAAATGCTTGCTCTTCTCCAGGCATCTCCCTGTAATATTCTAGAGAAAATAAAGACTGAGGGAAAAACACAATGTGCCTTAACTACCTGTACGAATCTGGGAAGGAAAGAGGCTTCTTCACTGCAGACACAGGAATGAAGTGAGAGATGACGGTTTGCATCTCAGATCGTGCAACTAATGGAGAAAAATCTTCTAAGACAGAAAAGAAATTGGAAAATAAAATCTGCTGACAGGGAAGCTGTGAATTTACCAACTCTGCGAGCAGTGATGGGAAGAGCTAGACAGAGGATTTAGGACTAGACAGAAGATTTATTGGTGGAAACTGCAAAATGGTGATTTCACCATGTAGTGGTGATGCCAGAAAATGGACCACACACCCCAGTCTTTCACTTTTCCTGCAGTACTTATGAATGTGCGTAAAGATCTGGCTGCTCAAATGCATAAAATATATGGAAAAGGGCCGGAGGTATCTACAGAGACAAGAACCATCTTTGCGGTTCATCCCAAGGTGCAGACCACAAATTATTTATTCCCATGATCTGCTTCTGGTCATGCAATACTTAAACACACTTAGGGAAACAAAGCAGGGTTTGATTTTGGTGATTGCCCCTTTGTGTACTAATTATTTTTATTAGCAAGTTAATTTTCATCACAAGCTGTCTGCTTTCTCATCTGGGAGAAACACATTTATAAGGCCAAAAGTTCAAAATCAGCTTTGTGAGTGTTACCAGAGGAGGAGAATATCCTGCACGTTGTATAATCCTGCAGCAAATACATTAGAGCACAATTCTGAAGATCAAAGCTAACCCAGCGATCACTCGGACTGTACGTGAAGCACACGCATACGCACACTCAGACGTATGTGGTACCTCCAGAACCCGCCTGTGACACGTGACAGGGAGAAGCAGAGAGATTTCTGCACTGCCAAGCGGGCGAGCGAGCAGGCATTTCGGGGAGCTGCCAGCCCCGGTGCAGTGGGGTGGGATGGGCAGGGGCCAGCGAGGCTCCCTGGAAGCAGCCCCGAGGTGGGGCACTTCGGAGCTCAGCGTCACCCATCCCGAAGCCTCCCTGAATCACCTGTGGGACGACACCCTTCCCGTTCCACCGCTGACTGGAGCTTTTCTGCAGCTGCAGAAACACGCGATCTGCGTGTCCAGACGCCCTTCGGCATCTTCAGAGGTAGATGAGGCTGCTCCTGGCAGCCCGGCGGGCGCCTTCGCCTTGCGGAGCTACGAGCGTTGCCTGGGCTGGGAAACTCGCCCTCGTTTTCTAATCCAATGTGATGTTCGGAGTGACAACGTGGCTGGTGCAGCTGAATTTTCAAATTGCACAAAAGGGAATTTTACACTTTGGCAAGCTGCCTACCTGAATTCTGGAGGAGTGAAAAAGGAGAAAACAAGTTTTGACTAGTAACATTTAAGGTGACACTATCAATCACTGGCAAACTTCGACAACTCCAGTTAATTTTTGCTCAGAATGATAAAATACTCCACCAGTGAAGAAAATAACAGGGAGTTTCGTGCAGGGCAATTTTTCTTCTTGTTTTTCTTTCTATTTAGAAGAAAAACCCTGTTAAATCTGCAGCATTTTTAATCAAAAACAGACAAGGGAAATTGAACTATGCACAAACTAGCCTGGGCCTTCAATTGGTGTTTGTTGCTTTCAGTTAAAAGTTTATGGTTTGGATTATTTCTTTCCCTAATATAAATCCCAAACATTTCAAGAGAAACTGATATTTGTGAGCTTGCTCCTTTAGTCTGTCTTTGAAGAAAGAGGAGTCTGAAATAGAATAGAATTATTCAACCAGCTCTAGACTCAGAACACTTCCCTGGAGGCGTAGATCTGGCAGCATGTAGGTGAATTTGATTTCTTACTCAGAAAAATTATCTATGTGTTATTAATATTAACACATGCTTAGAGGAACAAATGGGGAAGATATTCTAAAATACAGATAAAGATGGATCCTAGAACTTGAATTCCCAGTAGCCTGAGTAAGGGGGTAAAGCAGCGTGGGGCAGCGCAGAGGGATGGTGTCACACAGAGAGTTTACCACATCCAGGTGGCCACGGTACAACCATCGCTGGAAGGGAGCTGCGTTTCTTCATTCCCCACTTCTTCCCTGGGAAGCAGCCCATGGGTACCTGTGCAACCCTGTCATCACAGAGAACCAGCAAGCAAAGAGCCTGCTGGCATTCGCGGAAGGACCGTTTCCATCAGAGTCCTGCTATCTGTATGCTGCCCCATCGTCAGCTGCTATGATGATGACCAAAGAGTGAAACTGGTTTCTGCTGCAAGTTTAGATGGGTTACAAGAGCAAGTGCTGGGTTCTGCCCCTGGGCAGGGGCAGCCCTGGCTGTACAGACAGCCGGGGGGGGGAGACACTGGAGAGCAGCCGTGCTGAGAGGGACTGGGGGGTCTGGGTCAACAGCAAGTTGACCATGAGCCAGCAGGGTGCCCAGGCTGCCAGGAAGGGCAACCGTGTCCTGGGGGGCACCAAGCCCGGGTGGCCAGCCGGGCCAGGGACGGGATGGTCCCACTCTGCCCTGCGCTGGGGCGGCCTCACCTCCAGTGCTGGGGGCAGGGTTGGGCACCACAGCACAAAAAGGGCATAAAACTGTTGGGGAGTGTCCAGAGGAGGGCAACAAAGGTGGGGAAGGGTCTGGAGGGGCAGGCGTGTGAGGAGAGGCTGAAGGCCCTGGGCTGGTTCAGCCTGGAGAAGAGGAGGCTGAGGGCAGAGCTCATGGGGCCTCCAGCTTCCTCCCGAGGGGGAGCCAAGGGGCAGGCGCTGATCTCCTCCCTCTGGAGCCCAGCGACAGAACCCCAGGGAATGGCCTGGAGCTGCCCCAGGGGAGGGTTAGGGTGGAGATCAGGAGAAGGTTCTTCCCCCAGAGGGTGGTGGGGCCCTGGCACAGGCTCCCCAGGGCAGTGGCCACCGCCCCGAGCTGGGCTGAGTTCAAGCAGCGTCTGGCCAACGCTCTCAGTCATCTGCTGTGATGGGGCTGGTCCTGTGTGGGGCCAGGGGTTGGGCTGATGGGCCTTAGGGGGCCCTTCGAACTCAGGAGATTCTGTGGGTCCATAAGCTGTTTTGGAACCTGCAACAGACATATTCACACGGACAGAGTGCTAGAAGAGCCTGGACATCTGTAATGTATGAAGCCATAAGACAGACCCCATCCATAAGACCTGCAGCTCACCAAGAGCAAATCCTCTCAAGTCAGTCTAAAAGATGCTGTTGTGCCTTCATGCTGGCTGTGCTCAAAGGAGGCGGAAAAAACCAGGGATCGTTCAGAGCAGGATCATAGCACTGCTCTTCCATTTGAAAAAAACTACATAAGAAAGGAAATAAAGATTCCCTGATTTGTCTGTCATATACTTAACGGAATAAATATTGTATTGCAGTGTGGTGTTTAAGCTCACCATTTTTTTAATAAGGCACTATTAAAAGAAGCTAAAAGAGATAAAAGAAGATAAAAGAGGAGCTAGCACAGGAATAAGCTATTTGTTTTCACTGCCTTCTGTGATGACCGTTTGCTGTCCTGCACTCCGTAGGTTCACAGAGGGACACATGTACCTCTTGGCGGGTTTTTTTGTTGGTTTTTTTCACCTATACAGAATCGCAAAACAAGGGGAAAAACATTATTTCAAGCCTTCTAAAAATCAAAATTTATGCATAGAAAAGAAAGCAGAAGGGACACAGTTACAAGCAAGGAACGCTGAAGTCATCTAGCTTGTAATAAAGTCTACAGCTAACTAGCCACAGGTGCTCCTTGCATCCCAGAACCAGATGCGAGTGTGATTGATAGGGACACGATAATGGTTCTGCAACCATAATCCAAATCCAGTCTTTCTGGAGTGCAGGTTTGCACCTGCTCAAAGACGAGGCATTAATATTTATTTAAACACCACCATTCAAAGGAGGGGGGCGCAGCGAAGAAATCATTAAGTCTCTAAGCCAAGGTAGAACAAAGCATGCCCACGCCAAATGACAGCCTCCTGCACTGCAGAGGAAACACCCCAGCTGTGGTGAGCAGAGCTAGGCACAGGTTCTGGATACCCCGTTTTCCATGGTATGTAGTGTTCAGATCGTGCCTCTGCTGCAGCACAAACCTGTTGCTGCTGCCTGACCTGATCTGAAATCAGAGCAGATTTCAGAGTCATCCCTAGTGTGTGTGGCCAGGCTGACAAAATTATGTAGGTGTGTAAAGATGCAAACAGCATTAGGCCTGCACCAGTGCTTCAGTGATCCCTCTTATGACCCAATTAACTTTGTAAATGTAACCCTCGGTCAGTTCTAATTCTGCTCACCAGTCAGGTGAGAACATAGCCACCACAAGTCAGGCAGCACGGGGCTGAGAGGACAGGCTCAAGCACTACATCCTTGTTGCACCTAAAAGCACCAAAATATGTATCTACAAGTCTTCAATTCACCCCGATTCTGCTTCGCTTAGAGGTAAAGGCTGAGACAATACGAGCTACGAATATGCTCTGCCGCGTTCCTCAGCATCATAGAACCACAGACTGGGTTGGGTGGGAAGGGAGCTCCCAGCCCACCCAGTGCCACCCCCTGCCAGGGGCAGGGACACCCCCCACCAGCCCAGGCTGCCCAAAGCCCCATCCAACCTGGCCTTGGGCACTGCCAGGGAGCCAGGGGCAGCCACAGCTTCTCGGGGCACCCTGTGCCAGGGCCTCAGTACCCTCCCAGGGAAGGATTGCTGCCTCCCAGCTCAGCTCCAGCTCCCCTCCTGCAGCTTCAGGCCATTCCCCCTTGTCTTGTCACCAGGGACACCCCGACTCCCTCAGCCTGTCCTCGCAGCAGAGGGGCTCCAGCCCTCGCAGCATCTCCGGGGCCTCCTCTGGACTCGCTCCAGCAGCTCCATGTCTTTCCTGCCCTGGGGCCCCCCGAGCTGGAGGCAGCACTGCAGGGGGGCCTCAGCAGAGCGGGGCAGAGGGGCAGAATCCCCCCCCTCGCCCTGCTGCCCACACTGGGTTGGATGCAGCCCAGGACACGGGGGGCTTTCTGGGCTGGCAGCACACACTGCCGGCTCGTGTCCAGCTTTTCCTCACCCAGCACCCCCAAGTCTTTCTCCTCAGGGCTGCTCTCCATCCATTCTCTAAGACAGGTCCCAAAATCTGTGCTGCCTTCCCACCCCATGACATGGTCTTAGAACATTTGCAATATTATTCATGATTTTACTGAAGAAAATGCCTTTCAAATCTTTCTGATCTCAGTAATATCCTGTACACAACAAGTCATCCTTCAAGGACCACTTCCACATTTGAATTTCCGGATTGCCTTTCAACCCGTTATGACAAGGATTTATCCTTGTTATGTCTTCAGAACTCGAGTAGCTGCACTGAGATATTTTCTGCAGAGCTTCTAAGTACTCAGTGCCACAGGATCGCCTGAATGCTCATGTAATTGTTCCTATCACTGAAACAGGCCTTTCATTTACGATGTATGCCTGATCCGAGTAAATTCTTAATTCCTTTCATATGTCACTATCTGGTGACAAATGCCACATTATGAGATCACTTCCCCTTGGGAGGGACAGAGGTGTATATTTAGGTAACATCCAGCCCCTGGATAGCATTTGCAGAAAAAGAAAACATTCATCAGGTCTACAGCTAACTGGAATCTGTGTGCAACTTCCCACTGCCCTCAATGAAGTGGGTTTCCAACATCACTATTTAAAAAAAAATACGTATTTGTGAAATTGTGTTTATTAGGCTCTGTAGTTTATGGATAGAGATCATAGGATGTAGAAAGAAGTGTACAGCTCACATTAATTTTTAGACATGAGATACAGCTTTCACTTCTGCCACGTCTCTCATTCCAACACGCCCGACACACTTTATGCACTTCCCTATTTGATCCTAATTGCGAGACTGTTGAAATAGAACTTTTGATCGGGAAAGGTAACTGTGCAAATTTACAGAATTATAGTATTCTTAAATACACCATATTTCAAACTATTATTCAGAGAGGAGCTTAGGTGCTTAAATATAGTTAAAGGAATCAAGCTTCTAAGGAGATGATCAAATTAAAACAGCTTTACTCCTCCAATAAATCAGTGGCAAAGCCATTTGATAGGAACTGTGAGACAGAGGTTAGTCGTGCACCTGCGTGTTACCGTACCCAGCACTAAAGCGCAGATGCCTCTGCATGGAGACAGAACTTCAAATGCTATCGCAAGGAAAACACTGCATGAGGAAAACTGCCTCCGGATCGAGAGGATTCACCTTTTTTTTTTTATCCTGCAAGGGCGATGAGTGCTGGAAGAGCCTCTGTCCATGGAGCCACCGAGAACCTGACAGCCACAGCCCTGAGCATCCTGCCCTGGCTGACCCTGCTCAGAGCAGGGGTGGGACCTGAGGGTCCCCAGGGGACCCTCCCAACCTCAGTCCCTCCACAGTTCTGTGACTTGGCCAAACACCCACCGCAGGCTTTTCTAAACCTGCAGTCATGAACACGGCGGAGGGTGCTGGCCAGGCTCCAGTGGTTTTGGCCCCGCGGAAAGGCTCTAGAAACCTTACAGACCATCCAGGCGTTGCGTGGCACTCCTCTCTCAGAAAGCTTTCGGAGTGTGAACCAATTACACATACAGCTTCCCGTGCATCTCCTGGCCACTACAGAGACGCCTGGGATGTGTAATATTCCATTACAACTTACTCCTTTTCTTCTGCTCACTTCTTCAACTCCTTTGAAACTGCTTCCAATTCCAAGTTCAACTGTTCCAGACTCTGAGGCTTTCAAAAAGCCAATTCTTAAAAAGCTAATTAATTCCCCATAGGCTTTTTTTTTTTTAAACTCAGTAAATATTTCTGAGATTGCTTTTTGTATAATCAGTGTTAGCAGCTCATTAAAATGCACAGTATGTGTATCATTTTGAATGTGACATGGCTCAGCATGGACGCTCAAGCTGCTTAAAAAGACAGAAAAGAAAAAGATGAGGATAAAAGGAAAGCAAAAACCCAGCATTTCCTTTAAGCTGACACCACAGTTAAGAACTTAAGACAGGGCAGGGAGCCTTCAACCCCGCTGTTAGGTGAAAAGTCTAATTGCTCAGTGCACTGACTGCCCTCTCCAGCCTGTACACTTTCCAAAAAGATTACTTTTACAGAGAACTTTAAGGTGCTAAAAAAAAATGGATTCTACTATCTGGTAATTGTATAAGGTTTTCACTCCGAGTAATGTGAGGATTCTTCCTGAATTAATAATGAATGAAGTAATTTAAAAGGCCTTTAGTGTATGCAGCCAAAATAAATAATGCCTTAATCTGGGACATTTTATTTTCCATTAAAACAAACACTTTTTAAAAAATGTGTGTTACTGAGAAGCACTTTGTTGCTAACATGCCAGCTGCCTGTATCAGGTGACGGTCAGATGGATAATAACACTCAGGACATTTTCCTAATGTTTCCTGAGTATTGATGATGCTTGATGGCTGTAGAAAACAAAAAGGTTTAAAATATTGCTTGAGAAAACCCAAGACGAAGGGCTTGCCCAGCGCTGGGAGGCTGCAAAGGTGCCGTTCCACTTTAATTGGCCTTATTTCAGATGGAGGGCGCCCTATACTGGATAAAACAGACACCCGTTCATTTACAGGCAAATTACAATGACTGACACGCCAGTAAAACGGTAACAATGCTAAATCACCAACTAATTACTGACTGTGTACAGTAACTTCTTTAAGCATATGATAAGCAGAAGCTGGTAGGCAAGACACCGCTGAGCATCAGAACTGCCGTTGCCTGCGTGCGGGGAGCAGCCTACAGCCCAGGTTAATCGAAATTAACTAACTACCTAAACGAAGAGATCGGAGCGCGGTGCCTCGTTACGACTGCAACGCGTGCACTGCCGCGCACCACCGTGAGGGCTAATTCTTACAAATGGATTTGAGTCTTAGTGTCCACATTAGAATTTAAATTAAATTAAATATTGACCGAAAAAGAACTTGCTGTCAGGTGCAGGGTGAAAAGCTTCAATCGCTGAGGAAGCAGAGTCCTTGCAAGTAGCATCATACTTTCACCTTCACGGGGAAGGTGATATGGAGATACACAGCAAGGGGTGGCCTTTTTGTGTTCGCGTATGACAACACATCCCCACGGCTATGGTAAACCAGCGAGCTTCTCCTCAACTGATGATGATGAGTGGAAGGGCTAAACAATAACTTCTTGTGAATGTATCTGCGTTTTTCTATGCTGCTGACAGCAGACCTGCTTCGAGCAATAGATTGGAGCAGAGAAGGCTGTGGGGAACCCTTGGAGCCCCTCCCAGGGCCTGCAGGGGCTGCAGGAAAGCTGGAGAGGGGCTGGTTGCAGGGCAGGGGGGGCCAGGCCAAGGGGGTGGGTTTGAACTGACAGAGGGGAGCTGGAGCTGAGCTGGGAGGCAGCAATCCTTCCCTGGGAGGGTGCTGAGGCCCTGGCACAGGGTGCCCCGAGAAGCTGTGGCTGCCCCTGGCTCCCTGGCAGTGCCCAAGGCCAGGTTGGATGGGGCTTTGGGCAGCCTGAGCTAGTGGGGGGTGTCCCTGCCCATGGCAGCGGGTGGCACTGGGTGGGCTGGGAGGAGTCCATGATTTGGCAGCATAGAAGACCAGAAAAAAAGGAAATTTACTGGCTCAGGGAACCAAGTACCTTTGCCATTTTCCAAACACCGGTTTAGGAAATGGATTCTGACTCTTGCCTAGTTGGATGCTTCATTACTCTGCAACACACATAGACTCCAAAGTGTGACCAGTATTGCTGGGGGGTTTGAGGTGCATCAGAACGGAGCAGCTGCTCTTCACTTGAAATTCCCTAGAGCAGGGAACTTCAGAATGGCATGGAATGACCACCACCCACTGGTCCTGGAGTCCAACAAAGTGTTTCCTCTTTACAGTCCCCTTTTGCTCAGAAAAATAACAGCCCAAACAACACCTTTGATGATTTCTGCTAAGTCTTCTCAATAAATTTCAAATCAAAAGTAACTGTGTCAATTGGAGAAAGATCCGTCTAACCAAAAATGCTGTTCAGTTCAGCAGGCTAACTGGGAAAAAAAAAAAAAAAAAAAACCCTAAGAAAGTTTTTTTCTGCTACGTCTATCACCACCAAAACTGAGATCTGAGGATCAAAAACTTAGATGACAGTGTAGCTGCTTGGTGATGCATGAAGCAAAGGAAAACTGAGATCACTTTTTGTTAGATATATCAGCGCTACAAGAACTAAAAGGCATAGAGCTTCCTCTGAAAAGCTGAATGAATAAACATTAGGAATAAGAGACAGTAAGGTGTGGATGCTAAGACTGGAGGTAGTTTCTGCACAGTGAAATTCAGCTTTTTTTATATCGATTCTACATTGACCCCAATTCCTCTTTTTACTCTGAATAACTGTTAAATCAACAGTTTACATTTTCCCTTTTTGGGGGGGAAAAACTAGTTAATGCTTTATTTAGTGGTCATGGAGAAACCTGAGACACAATAAAAAAAGAAAACATCTATTTTTCTTCAGTAAGATGCGTATGACACAGTGAACTGCTATTCCTGCTAATCACCCTGCACCTCATTGCTGAGTTATGCAGACCGATGGGATGTTCAGATTTCAGTCCCTACATTTGTTATCCTGCCAAGGATCGAGGCGGACCATCCGTACCTGCCATTAAGGGAGGGCGAACCAGAGGTCTCTGGCACTCTCTAAAAATGCATTTGCTGGCAGAGCTGAAATGCAAGCAACTCTCCATTCAGAGAAATGTCATTTCTAGCAGTAGTTTGAGGGGAAAAGGAGAGGAGTAATGACAGTGTATTAGCTTGGGTTTGCCAAATGCAAAGAGCAAACATTCATCTTAGTACCATTTCAAAAAAATATTTGAACAAGCATGTTATCAACTTTTCAGTGAACAGGAATTAAGCATGTCCTTAATATTAAAAAAGGGCTGAAACAATGTGCTGAGCTGCGTTAACTGGTACAGGTTCCCCACTTGCTTTGAATACTCCCCGTCAGCTACCATGAAGAAAGACTCCTAGCAGCTGGCACACATTTGGAAACACTGAAGAGAAAAAAAATCACTGACTGAAAGTCTCAGATATGGTGCAAGTCACAATTTGTGGAGGCGATGAAATTACAGAACCTGAGTCAGGTGGATGACAGCAGTAGTGTGGAAAGGATTATTAGTGCGAAGGTATTAACAGAGGATATGCAAAGAGGCCCTCCTCCCAGCACTCCTGCCACTGAAGCAGGAGATAAAGCTGCCGATGATCCCGTGAGGAAAACCATTCCCATCCTGCTGGGGCTCCAGCCCAGCCCGCAGGACTTTGGGAAGCCACATTCTTGGTCGCCCCATCTCCAACACCAAAACAGGTTTGCAAACGCACAGGTCTCCTTGCGGGAGGAGGGCGCTTGCGCTCCCATTGTAATACCTTTTGCAAAGGTCTCTAATAATATTTCCTCCCCTGCTCCTTTTAATGAATGGTAATAGAGAACGCCTGATTAGAAGCCTTTCATCATTTTAGGACTAGGGGCTTTAGCTTTCTGACCTACTTTCCTTGCCAATGAAATTCCATTTTTAGCTTCAACTCAAGGTCTGAATGTTACCCAAATTCAGACCATCTGTTTTAACTGCCTACAGGCTGAGAAGTTGATCCAAGCCAGGAAGAATAAATGGAACCAGTGTGTGCATGTATTAAATATTCTCAACCCTCAGTATATTAAATAACCTACTTGGTTTATTCCTGAGTCTCCATAAACATTCTTGTTTCTTTGGGCAGTGCCCACTGTTGCTCTAAGGAATATTTATGCCACGAGTTGCTCTCAGTTCATCCCAGGTGATGCAACCGCATGATCTCAGTGCCAACAGACAGACAGCTGGCCAGTCCTTCCATGAAACTCCAGCAAGGTCCCCCAGTATCTTGAAACAGTGAGTTCCAAGGAGGCAACTTCTCACACTGTACAGAAATCCCTCTCAGTTTTAAATATATCATCTTCCCATTTCATTGCACATTCACTTCTGTTTGCGTGAGAAAAGGGTCTAACAGCATCACACCTTTCTTCAGGACTTCAGATACAACTTAGCCCTTCTATTATACAAAACTCTGTAAGAAATATGACTTAATAAACCAGAACGAAATCAAAAAGCAACATTACCTGGAAAATCCCTACTAAATAACTGCTGACCACAGCTTTACAAAAAAATCGGAATGAATCCGAGTGCTGAAGATAAGCTTCTGCTGCTAGCACTGATAGGCATCTACAGCACTCATCCCTCGCAGCTCGGCTGATGGATGTAATCTCAGCAGAGTGTCTAAGGAGGATGAGAGCATCCACAAAAACATTAACAAAATAAAATAAGTCAGGAAAAAGGAAAACAGTAGTGTAAAACAAAGCCAGATACTGCAGAAGCTGAATACCCAGCTGGGGAGCTGCCCAGCTCAAAACAAGGCAGAAAATAAGTATATTTAATGTAAAAGAATCCTAACATGAAATAGGCTCTGTACTTCCCCGGACACAGCTGATTTGCTGTTCAAGTCTCTCATTTGACAGCCTGTTTATAGATTCTCTCCCTCCAAAGCCATTATGGCTCCGTTTACAGCACGCTCTTTCCGGAGGCACCACGAGGCTCCTCACGTGTCAGGTTTCTGAAGCACCCACCAGTGCAGTCCGTTCCTTCTAGGATTAGTATATTTAAAAAGCTGACATAACATACCTGACTGTCCTTATGGACATGGGTTACTGAGTCTGCGTCTGCAAAACACTCTCAAAAACCTTCTCCTATATTTTCACAGTATCATGCCAGCATTAACTAACTAATCCTCACAACACTTGTCCAGGACAGCTCTGAAAATATCTTGATCTCTTTTATGGACATGGAAAAATCAGACAGAAAGTGGACCTAACTTTCTGAGGCCATAAAACAAGCCCGTGACAGAGTCAGCTTTCAGACTCCGGAGCGCTCCATCATCGGCTCCTCATGGCATCTCTGCATCCAATCCGTCGGATGATACCACTGCCTCAGCAGCTCCAGAGCCCTCCTCCCATCATCCCAGTACATAGGAATTTAATAAATCACACGTGAAAGTTCGTATGACTCTGCTGAGAAAGGCAACAGCATCTTTGCATACCCGGAGGTATGAATACGTGACGGGATAAACCCAACCAGGCAGGAGAATGGCACAGGGGAGCAGCAGCTTGCTGTGCGACCGCGGGTTTTGATGGGGTAATGCCAGCAAGGCGGATGAAACAGCTAGTGTGGCAGAGGAACTGTGAATTAAACCCTCAACAGAAGAGCTAACTATCCCCAGCCCCCGTACCATAGCTGTTAATTCCCTGTTCATTCGTCATGTGCAAAACAAGAAAGGAATGAGTAATATTTGCTTTTGTTTTCATTGTGTCATTGGAAGTGACATGATCATTATTTCACTGGAGGTTCAAAGCAGCATTAGCATGATTACATTGGACTTGTACCTGTGAAATGGAGGGACAGGAGCTCCTGTGAGCTGCCAAATGCAACACACGCAGTCCTGTGATGCAACTGAAACATTCTAGTGAATTTTAGACATTTTTTCCCTCCTTTGGGCAAATCAAAACATTGCACAGCGATTCACCTACAGTACAAAAAAGAATCTCTTGCACCTGGAAAGCTACATGCTAATTCCATGCTTTATTCTCTTTTATGCAAAAAGCTTTCAAAATCATATTCTATTGTACGGTACATAATGTTATTATTCTGTCCTTATTGTTCTAAATGCAGAAACTTACAGGCTCAAGTGAAATCTTCTTTTGACTCTACTGTGCCGGGCAAAAGGTTAGCGAGATAAAGCCGCTCTCAAAGAGCCGTTAATGCCAGCATGAGGCAGAAATACTAAATCATCTGAAGCAGCATCGTTCCTGCTTCCATCCTCCGTGAGCTATCTCAGCTTTCCCAGGCCGTGTGTGAAAACCACAAGGTTTCGCACCACTAGGCAGGAAACGTCCCTTGACCGCTTAAACATAGCGACTACAAAACTCACAGCCCTCTTCTGACCGGCTGATCCCTGCGCCAGCCGTCCCCACGTTCTCGGGGGGGTTCTGCGACCTTAACCAAACCTCCCAGGACATGGGAGCCTGCACCAGCGCGGCCCGACCGGCCGCCCGGTGGTCCCGGCTGCCCACCCTGAGCCAGCGCTGGGGACGGGGAGGGCGTTGGACCTGCCGCTCTGCCCAACAACGCGTCTTTTACTGGTGAGAAGGAAGGTGTTGGGGGACAGGCTTATCAATTCTCAGTTGTGCTCTTAGCTCCTCTGCGTCTAGAGAATCCCATGGAGACAACAGCTACGCAGTAACGGTAATTTATGAACCACAGGCCCCTCCCCAGGCGCACGCCTTGCACGGGCTGAAAAGCCGGCACACAGAAAGGCTGCTGGAAAAGAGCATCCTCTGAAAAGCTGTTTCATTGTCCCTACTGAGTTGTTATTGCTGTAGCACCTTCGATGCCTCCATACCATAAGATCTTCCAGCTTTTCGACTATGATTCCCTATTTCTAGGGCTGTGACTCTTGCACGGAGGGATAGGATCATCAGAGATGCTGCTGAGAGGCTATTTTTAGCGTGAGTCATTTGATGAGCTGTTCAGCACCTTATTTATTGCTGTCTCCAGCTGAGGAGCTAAGCAGTGTCCAGACACCTCTACTGCTAAAACCAGAACTCGGCAGCAGTGACCTCTGTTTGATAACATTCTCTGTACTGACGGAGAGAAAAACAACAGCACATTATGCTGTCAAGGCTAATAGCTGCTAATTAGGGTGAGTGACACCTGACCCCTTTTATAGCCAAAGACAACAGAAGTCCCACTATAAATTAAAAAAACCCAACGTCCACATTCTACATTCAGAGTCTTTTCCAGTCTAAAGAGCGACCACTTCGAAGTAACTTCTAATTTTGTCTTTTTCCTGGTTTGTCTGTCTAAGGCTTTACCCGAGCTTCATGTTACGTGTGCAGCGAGTAAGAGCCTCCGTGTTCACAGTGTTCCCCGGGTTGGAAAGGGGGCTTTGAGGGGACACGAGGAGGAAAAAGGGCACATAACATAGCTATGCCATTTGAGATACAAGCTTGGGATACAAGCACAGAGGCTCCGGAATCGCCCCGCGCACAGGGCGGCGAAGGGACCGCGGCAGCAAGGGCAGCTCCTCCCAGGGGTCACACGCCTCCGCGCGCCCCGCTGCTCGTCTGGCAGCCTGAGCATCTCCCCTCGCACAGCCCGGGACCGGAGCAACGAATTCAGCAACCGAAAACTGGCTGAATCTGTTCCCCTCTAACTGGATTCCTGGCAAAACAAATAGAAAAGCTGTTTGTCTCTAGGCACATGCCACCTCTGACCTAGCCAATGCAAAGCATTTATCTCTGGACAAGCACAGAGCCACGTGCAGACTGTGTTTAGTCCAGAATTCTGTACAACTGCCTTGAGTTATTAATATCTGGAACGCAGCAGCGCTTTGGGGTCACTGCTGGGCGCTGGGTATGTTCAGAGCGTGGGATGGCTCCTGCTCCAAAGATCCTAGCCCCTACTTAACCAAGCAGGCGAAGAATGAGTAACCAATCGCCATTTCCGAAATGGGGAACTGAGGTAGAGAAAGCTGCAATGATTTACTAGAGGTCACAGTAAGAATCTACTGAATTTGAAGCCTCCTGTTGTTTTATTACAGGCTCAAACATCCTGTTAGACCCTGTGAATGTTAATCACTACCTAACTCTTCTTCTTGCTGCTCTAATGAGATTATTGATGAATTACTTAAAATGCACTTTCTGTAAAAGAAATTTTTTAGGTGACAAGTTGCCTTTTACTAAACAAATTAATGGGAAAGTTGAGTTCTCTCATTTCAGTCTGGGGAAAAGAAGTTTTGCGTTTAAAATACCCAATTAGTACTAACTGAAATCCAGTATTTGAGATTATTTGGCGCTGTATCTCTTATAAATACGCCATGTGGCCATTAGTACCTCGTGGTAGCATCAGGACAAAAATAGTCACTCCAGCAATTAATATTGCAGTAGCTGCATATGTCAATATAGGAGCAGAACAATTGCAACTTCATAGCTTCATTCCAAACCCCTTCATAGTCAAAGTCAAAGGGAGGCTTCTCATTAAGTGCAAGCGGATCTAGACCAAGCTCTGCTGAAGCTTAGCTGGGTTTTACTATGCTCAAAAAGCAAGGACCTGCCCAACATCAGTATCACATCACAAAGGCCAGAGAACACAGCTGCAAGCGCACGACGTGCCATGCAGACCCAGAGGGACGAATCCAACAGCGCGCTCTGCAGATAATGCTGCGGCACACCCAGAAGTCAGCGTACGGGTTTTAGGTCTTGTTCCTGTGCAGCCAGCTCCAGCCAGTACACAATGTCTCACACAGCAGCTCTCATAATAGTTTTGCAAATGAAGTTCTACATCTCCCCAGCAAAATCCTCCGCGCTCCAAGACAGTTTGATCTTTCCTGATGGTGTTTTAAAGCACCTTCTCTGAAGTCCCAAGTAATGAGGTAACTCTCAGTCTGCGCATAAGAAAAAAAATTCCACAAGACAGACTGTGAGCCACCAGACACTTATTATTGTACTCTCTACAAATGCACAGAAGGGCTTTCTCTCAGTGCTCCAGGTCACTGAGATCATGTTTGAGGCATATGATTAATTTTCAGCCTTATTGTGTTAAGAGGTGGCAGGAGAAAAGTAAGAAAGATTTTTTTTTTTTAGAACAGTGGTAAATGAGGCAGAAGACCTTGTCACTTAGCAAGAGCTTTTAAACTATCTTTGCATAAAGCAGCAGCTAAAAAGTTAATATTCATAAATAGGGTTTTATTGATTTGAGGTATTCTGAGGGGTTTTAATGCAGGTGGAGGCAGGAAAAGGATTCTGCTTGGGATAATTAAACCTTAGCTAGTGAAGCCTGAAGCATTTACACCAACCAAACCAACTGACCAACCCAAAAACCTGAAAATGCCAAAAAAAAGCTGTCACTTAGCCTGAAACTAAGCCCTTCCTGGGACACAAGTGAGCGTGATAGCCCAGTCACGATATCTTTTACCCAGCTGCTGGGCCATGCTGTCTCACTACCCAGGCTAGAGGAGAGCACATGAGAGACCCCCAGGAGCAAGCAGTTAATGTGTGATGAGGTCTGCTTTTCTTCAGAGACCTTCACACCAATGAGTTCTTGGATGGGGGAAAGAAGTTCAGCTGATAAAAACGGTGCCTCAAAATACCTGGGTTTCCCCTTGGATGTAAACTACTCTTAGCTGAGCTCTGTTTCCATAAGAGTTCTCTGTTGGTCATATACTGACATCAAAGGTAAAAATAAAGCCTCAGCCATAAATCATTTGCCTTTTCAATGTTTGCATCAAGCACCAGAACGTCCCAAAGAAGAGCACGGAAATCCCAAACATCATCTGCTAGCAGCTAGGGGCCTCCCCAGATGTCAAGCACCCCGAGACAAGGGATGTCTTCCTTAGACCCAGCTTTTACTTTTAGCATCCTTTCCGCGTCTACTGCAACACTTGAGCAGGCTGCAGTACCCAGGACCTCTCCTCTACTCCAGGGTGTCGGCAGGTCACATAAACCTGCTTGTAGTGGGATTTCAGAGTACAGTGTGTCCTCCTGAGTCAGAGGCAATTCCTGTCCCCGTGGTTTGTACACAACCATTTCAGTTTCAAGAGATATTTTTAAAAATTCTGTTATTTGGCTGCTTGCTTTCCCTTTCCTCCGGATGAAAATGACTTCAGTGAATACCGACATTAATATACGTTTGCACGCAAGCATGTAATAAATGGCTCCCTGTAAACTCAGTGGCTGTGCTAATCACGTTGCTATCACACTCCAGGGGCATTAGCTACAAATGAGCTTTTTGGTACACGATCAGAACACACTGCAATCCACATCCAGCTTTCTGGATGGGTTTTTATTTGCCTATCAAGCATTTGCAGAAGAAAGCATTGAAGTCACTTCTAGAGGCAAACTGCAGGGGAGTATAGAACTAAAGTACAGAACTGCTGCAGAAAGCTTTTACAATATGCAAAGCCAAAACATAAACAGCAAATAAGCACTCAACAGAGCAGTGATTTCTGTTGCGTGGAATCCACAGAACCGAAACCAGCATCATCCTCCATCTGTGTAAAATGGATTATTCCAACTCAGATTCTGCTGGTATTATTTAACATAGAAATTACAATTGCTAATGAAGATTGCTGGGTCAAATCCAGTGCAGAGGTTTGCCTGAATGTTTTTTCAGCTGGTCTCATATTCCTGACAATTTACCCTTTACTGAATCCAGACTGAACGAACCCCAGATTTCTGACTGTACAGATGGCAAGGCAACTGCTGGGTTTTGAAACCGAAGCGTAAATCGGTCCTCATTTGCACCCGGATACCAGGGAATGAAAATAAATGAACCTGCTCACAAGCAGACATACAGTTTTAAGTTTGTTGGAGCTCATGTACATGGAGAGGTAGGTACTGAAGGAGTGAGGATGTGAATTTAACGTGCTCAGCAGCTGCCTGAACTGGCACATCCATTCTGCAACTTCCTTTCGGTTTTAGTTCAATTCATTGCCAAAGCGTGGTGGGAATCGTCATCTCCAGGATGACAGTGCCACATGAATTGGCCCTAGCACAGTGGACATCTAAGCTTGAGTGTCTGACCCGGACACTCACACGGCTGCTGGCTCAGGGAACCTGAAAAGGCTTTTGGTGCCATTGCGCTTGTCTGAAGAAGGGGCTTCCTTTCTTTTTCCCCCTCTAGTTATGGTGACATGGTGCCCAAGACAATTGCTGGGAAGATATTTGGCTCCATTTGCTCCCTGAGTGGGGTGCTGGTCATTGCTCTGCCGGTTCCAGTCATTGTTTCCAACTTCAGCCGAATTTACCACCAGAACCAGAGAGCCGACAAGCGGAGAGCGCAGAAGGTAAGCCATCCCGCGCGGCCACCTCCTCCAGAGCTCAGCAGCTACCAGGAAATCTCAACCCCTGGTGCCACCACGGGGCTCGGACACACCCGTGACAATTCCAAGCGTTGCAGAGAGCAGCCTGCACGCACCTACCCACCCACCTACCATGGACTTACCTTTACACGCAGTTGTAACTACCTATACCCACAAAGCTACTTCATTGTCCACACGCTGTACTGGCCTGTCTCTAAGGATCAGAAGCAGTAGGGCTTTTATTGCTGCATACCGGTCTGAAATAAACACCCACGTACAGTCACAAACCCTTAAATCGGGAACAGGAGCTGTTTATCTTCCTGGCTGCTTGGTTCCTGTTGTCCCTCTGGGGTTCTGAAAACACCCATCCAGAAACATGCACTTGGCGGTACACCGACCTCTGGGTGCTGCAGACTCTAACAGAGACAAAACACTGGGGATACACAAACGCCCCTGGAAACGTGAGGGGATTACTGAGTATTTCAAAATTTGAGCAGTTTTTACCAGTATAAGCTTACTGATTCACTAAGAAAGTGTAACAGATTTATTGTCTCTCTGTTTCAGTCTGCTAAATTACACCAAAGCCAGAATCAGGTTTTTACAACTGCAAACTAAAGGTCTGGGGTTTTTTTCTCCCTACCGAACGCTGTCTGCCAGGAATTTAAGACTCAGGGGACCTGATGGAGAATAGTAGTAGAAAGATGTTCTATTTCTGCTTCAGGCGAGCATCTGGGCCGTGCCTACTTCTTGCATCTCAGCTCTCTGAGATGCAAGACCTACAAAACCACAAAATTTGGCAGTCAAAACACATCAGGAGAATAGCGGAGAGAGAAAATCATGCAGGAACGAGCTGCAGCCTCCACAGGTCACTGCTGGGTTCCACATACCTGCATTAGGTTTGGCATTGTACATGGGAAACATCAAACTCCAAATCTTGGGAGGCATTTTTGAGGGAGAGTCGTTTATCTGATTAGTCGTACAACATGATATAGACCCCCAAAAAATCTAAAGATATCATAATGGAAGTCCAGTCTGTACCACATGCTGTGCAGTCAGCAGCTGGACAGTGGGAAACCAGTCTGGACTGGATCGTTCCGTTAACGAAGTTCAATGATTTGCACAGCAGGATGCCTAACGTGAGGCTGCACCCAGGGGTAAGGTATCTGGATTTAACTTGCACCAGGAACGTCCTCGGTGGCAATGCACAGGGACACCAGAGTACTCGTGTAGAAGTTTAAGGGGACAGTGTGTGATAGCCCATTTAAATAATTGAGGACTTGGAGAGAAAGCACTTGTTCTACTGTAATGGCACATGAACGCAGACAGGACCTGCTTCACAGACCAGTCCAGGCAGCAGACAGATAGGCAAGACAAATCAACAGACAAGCTTGTGCGTAACCATGGATCACAACCACAAAGCAGCTCCAGGACAGACTCTAGGTCTGTACTTTTGGATGAGGCTGTCCCTCTCGCCAGGCAGCACACCAGAGTCTCTTGTTCTGATTCACCTTCCGCGTTATTTGTGGGACTATGATCCCCTTGGTGACAAAGAAATGTGCCACCACCTTTGATGCCAATATGATTGATTGCCGCTTTTATGAGGTTTGCTGTATTGACACACACAGTGTATAATTTCCCCCCATTTGAATTTCTAATTCCCTTGATATTGGATGAATTTCTGGGCTAAGAAAGTTTTCTCAAGTCAGAAGTGTGAGTAATTTTCACATGATCATCACCGCATGAATACTAAAGAGAATGAAAGAGACAGAAGCACATTACAGTCTCTCTGGAGATGGTCAGGACGTCCACGGGGACATTAAGAATCCGCTTTGATAGCATACTTGTTCCAGCATCATCCTCCAGTGAGCCGAATCTCTTCTCCAGAAACAGGAAAGTTCTAGCAATAGGTAAAACTCCATCCCCATCTAATTAAAGATACAAAGACATTTGCATAGCTTTTTCAAGAAGGTTGGAAAAAGCTCTTTGCACTTTTTCAGTCCTTGACTACAACCAGCCCACTCACAGCAGCTCCTGATAAGCAGAGTTTAGAGGATACAGCTTTGAGGAAATAACACAGACATCCTTCTGTGTTTCTAGAGTGCTACACAAATTATTTTTCTCTTTGAACTGAAGAGTAAATAATTTGTAGGGTATGTATTCATAGAAATACTTTAGAAGAAGTTCTGTTTAGTTCAAGGATCATAACTATTATAACGTGCAAGTAAGTTTCAAGATTAGGGTACAGACAATATTTATTTTTTTATGAACTCAGGCTGAAGTTTTCCAATGAAAAATCATAGAATCTCCATCAGCCCAACCCCTGGCCCCACACAGGCCCAGCCCCATCACAGCAGATGACTGAGAGCGTTGGCCAGACACTGCTTGAACTCAGCCCAGCTCGGGGCGGTGACCACTGCCCTGGGGAGCCTGTGCCAGGGCCCCACCACCCTCTGGGGGAAGAACCTTCTCCTGATCCCCACCCTAACCCTCCCCTGGGGCAGCTCCAGGCCGTTCCCTGGGGTTCTGTCGCTGGGCCCCAGAGGGAGGAGATCAGCGCCTGCCCCTTGGCTCCCCCTCGGGAGGAAGCTGGAGGCCCCATGAGCTCTGCCCTCAGCCTCCTCTTCTCCAGGCTGAACCAGCCCAGGGCCTTCAGCCTCTCCTGATAAATAATAAAGGCAGAAGTACCACAGGCTTCTCAAATTGGCTACCTGTGACATTAACAGATTTGAAGGTCGGGGTGTGAGCAGACCTGGGCTCTCCAGGGTGGTGGGGCTTTCTGAGGGGCTGCACCCTGGAAAAGAGGAAGACGTAGCACAGTCCCAACGCCCCTCTGAGTTATGATGGGCTCAGTCTTAAGTTTGTCTCCTAACTGGTGAGGAGGCTCTGGTCTAGCAGGAAGAGGTATTTAGATAGCATGAATAAAATACTGGGAGGTGGCTGTTACTCATCAGCACCTATTCTTCAAGTAACCAAAGGAGAAATGTTCCTTAAAAAGGAAAAAAAAAAAAAAAAATCCCACACAACCCCCCCCACCAAACTACCAGTGATTTAATCACCTTGAAGATAAATTATTCTTTGCCAAACCTACACTGCAAGAGAATTAATTACAAGGAGTTCTGGCAATCTTAATTTATTGTGCTGTGTCATCAAATTTTGTCCTCTGGCATGCAGGAAGGGCCAGGTCAATCTGAAGGGAAGAGGAATTGATCATTTCTGACAAGGTTCATTTTGGTAAAAATGGTTTTGTTTTTTTTTTTTCCCCAAAGACTTTTTTTTTCCTTTTTGACTGATGTGCTAAGAATAGACCTTCCTGACTTTGAAACGATGCTGCTGTTCAGTGAATGTCACAGCCTTTGGTTTTAAAAGGGAATTTGACACTTAAAAGACTTGACAATAGAATGACTTTGTAATTCAGGTAACGCTGGAGCCTCTCTCTCACTGCGTTCCGTTCGCAGCATGGATGCAACGCTGAGAAGGCGGCAAGTATCTGGTGCTGGTGTGAGGACTACACCTCCCACTTTTCAGCCCTAGAAAGAGAAAGCAGAGGCAGCTACCAACAGCTACTGAAACGCTGCTCCTTTAGCAGCGGTAGAAAAAGTAAAACAGTTCATTGTTTAGTGAATACAGCCCCCAGCCACAGCTATTCCCACCCGAGCAGGGCAGCAGAGACACGCACGGCTGAAAGACGGCCAGATAACACAGCACCGAAAGGAAGAGATGCAGCCGTTGAGCTTAGTGCAGCAAAGATCCCAGAGGTGCAGATTGTTCTCCCACGGTTTACACAAATGTTGTAGACTGCAGGACTCAGACTGGTCAAAAATCCTGCAAGAATGATCCTTCTTGAGTAAACTCCAGCTGCTGGCAGGCAAATTTAATCCCATGTCTTTACGAGGAGGACCAACACTAAAAATCAAAGGCCCTGTCTGCACAAACAGCAACAAAAAAAGGAAGAAAGAAGCAAACCCTAGAGCTCTTAGTGAGAACACTTCTAGAAAGGTGTTTTTCGAAGTGTTATGGGAGCCCTTGCTGGTCCTTAATCTCCCAAGTGCAATGCCTTGTCCAGGTTTAGAAAGACCAACTCAGGTCCCTCAGCTGGAAAGACTGTGCTAAGTGCAGCAAAGTGAGTGCGTTCTGTTGGGTCTTCTTGTTCCTGAAATGGTGCCTCAGAAAAGACAACTAGAGATCCCTTCGATATCTCCCCAGACAGCTCCAATACAGACCAGCTAACCACAGCAGTACGACCCCATCATCTCCCACGGCCCTTTCCCTTAGGAAACAGGAGCTGGCAATAAAATGCACAGGAGTTCTCAGAAATGGGCCAGTGCCTGACAAATAGCAACGGGTAATGACAGCTTTTCAGTAAAAAAAAATTGTAAGCCAGAAAAATACTGTAACAAGGGCGATAGAGCATTACAGGGTAAGCCTGTGTCGTTGCTAGCCCCAGCTCCCTGCATACGTGAACACAGATGCAGATGAAGATGCCAAGTCCTCAAAAGCACGTTTAAAGCAGTTCTGAACAGCCTCAGAAGGCACATGGAAGTAGAGCGGCAGCTGAAATGTTTGGAAATAGCTGCAACAGCCTAAAGCAAACCGGTCTCTAGACCAGCCCCCTTAGGGCTGAAATTTAGCCAGCTGAGCTGTTCCATATCTTCTCAGTTTGGGGGAAAACAAATAGTCACAAAGGGGCCTCTTGCACAATGACATATAGAATCACAGAATCTGCCAAATTGGAAGGGCCCCCCAGGCCCACCAGCCCAACCCCTGGCCCCACACAGGCCCAGCCCCATCACAGCAGATGGCTGAGAGCGTTGGCCAGACGCTGCTTGAAC
>VWZZ01001028.1:223068-249107 GCA_013399095.1 Psophia crepitans | reverse complement strand
GGGAACCAACCAAAACCAAAACCCAACCCTGTTTAAAGTTCATTTATCGTTTAATGGTTAGATTTGCAAAATGAGCCAAGATACTGAAATGGCTGATAATGTCAGAGGGATTAGCATGGTTTTAGTGGTGCATTTCACAGGGGCTAAACTGAAACTGTACGAATACAAAACCTTCGGTAATCACAGTGCTTGGTTTCAGGTCTGCAGTAAATATGCTTTTGAGGAGTACAGCTGCTTAGCCTGCCCAATTCATTTCATTTATTATCTGGTGGCCTTTGAGTCCATGAGAACAAGCAAGGTACTGCAACATCCTTGGAACAGATTTCTCATTTCATCCTAAAGGCTGTAAGTTTCCAGGAAAGAACCAAACACCCAGATTTAGGCAAGGAAAGGACTACCCTGGACAAAATCATTTTGCAGAACCAGTCTCACATAAAACTATAATACAGAACTGAAAAAACTGTAACGCAGGCTATCAAAGATGGTATAAATTAGGTGAAGCAGAGAAGTGGACCCGTTGCCTGGCGGATGAATTAAAGCGTTCAGTCACAGAGCCAGTCCCTGCAGAAACAAGGCGTGAAGGGGCAAGGAAGAAGCCGTCTCTTTTCAGCTGGAAGTTGATGAGAGGAAGTAGATGGAGGAAGGTTATTCCTGACAGCAAGAGCTACTCATGAGATGGTTGCACACAGGCAGCTATGACTCTGCAGACTGATGAAGAGGTAACTATGGAGATGCTTGAAAGGGGCTTAAGCCAAAAGGAAGGAAGAATAAGGACACAAACGTCTTTCTGGTTGTTCCACGAGAGGCACGTTAGAAACAGCCTGTTCCAGCCCCAGCCGTCGCTCCCAGAGGCTCGGGAAAGAGGAGCGCAGGCAGCAGAGCGGATGGAGAGGGAAGACGGTGATGAAGAGAACGCTTAATACTGAGTAATGTCATCATCGTACCCATGAGAAAGACAGCCCACACACCTGTCAATAACGAGGCCATTATAATAATTGATTTGCTACAGAGCAGGGGAGTCAGCTTTGAAATGTTCTGTTTTGCAGCTGACACCCTAAATTTTGGAGGCGGGTTAGTGAACTTCAGCGTGTAGAACAGAATGGCCAGAAAAAGCGACTCGAGCAGAGCTGTGAGCTGTCTAAGGAGAGCTCAGCAACAGAACATGACTCAGATCCCAGCAGGGAATGGGGTTGGGAACTTAAGGAGAGAGACAAACAATAAGGTTAAAACTGGAGCTGGCTGACATTTAAAAACATGGTTTTTTCAACCACAATGAATCTGTGTGGAATATGTTTTTGTTGTTGTTGATATTTAACAGTTTTTGACAGGGGAAGAAAAGGGTTTTAGATTATTTCTTAAAAAAGATGTTTCATTATTGCTGGGGTAGGCACCTCTTTCTCTTCCTTCTCTGTTTCCTGTTCATCACATCCCCTAATACAGTTCAGGGGAGTGAAGAAAAAACAACCAAACCAAACAAACCCTAAGGAAATAAACCAACCAGGCATCCTTCCTCTTTTCTTTCGTATCACCCAGGAAAGCAAAATGGCATTTTCCATCAGTTCAGCTAGTTCAAATTCCCTGGATCCCAAACTGTGTAAGACAATTAGATGTCTCCTCTGAAAAGAAGGATTGAGATCAGTGAGCTAGAGCTTCCATCTCCAAAGCAAGCTCGTACATCTAAATATTTAAGCCTGTTGTCAATAGTGGCCCAATGCCCAGATGAAATTACTTCCACTCAAATCCAGAAGCCACTCTGCATTGGTTTCATACCTTGAAGCCTTTCACATCATGTCTCGGTCGTCCCCAGATAACAGCCTGCAATGCGTAAGAACCCAACTAACCCATCCACGGAGTCTCTCCTTGGTCACCTCAGCGAGAGGGTGTCCCCTTTCCCACACTGGAAGGCCTGGCTGTGCGTGGCTGCCTCGGTCCAGATGGCCCCGTTATGTCGCGCAGTTGGTAGGATTTGTAATGGCTGATGTTTCCCGCTTCGGCCCAGATGTTTAAACAAATGCAAGCTGCAATCGCCTTGTCAAGGGGACCCGCATGCAGAACATTCAGCCAAAAAAACATTGGGAAGCCCTGTCCTACTTTGGAACCGGGTTCTACTGATCAGATTCTTTGCCTTTACCTTTATTAACTAGTTATTTACCACTCCCCCTAAGCGACGCAGAATCAAGCGGGCTGGGTGCAGTTTAGCTCCCATGCAGGTCCCAGCCTACGTACCGAGTACGGCGCCAACACCCCTGCGCCACCTGCAACGTATGGTTATGCCTACGTGGGTACAGATACATCCACTGGATCAGGAGAAAACATAACTAGCAGTGGGTGTAAATGGTAATAAAGCTTATTGCGGTTACTAATTTGTACCGTGATGGTGATAAGCAGATGAAGAACAACGTTTGCCACCGATACATGTCGGGCTGGGATGGCAGTACGGGTGTCCGATCACCCGTGTTGGATAGATGGGAACACTGCAGTCCAGCAGCACATCTCTCAAGGGCCACTGCAGAATTTCCCTGCTTACACACTGCCGGATGTCTCACACAGCCCAACTTGAGAAGTCCTAGAATCTCATTACTCCATTCCTCCCACTCCACCCAGCAGCAGTGGTCTGCAAAGTCTGACTCAGAACAAGCCTTTGTTGTTTGAAGGTCATGAAAAGCCCATCAAACAGCAACTGCCAATAACTTCAGCATCACATCAGGCTCTGAAGCAGCACGAGGCGGGCCCTCTCCAGGCTCGGACAGGAGCCTGCCATCCTCTTTTGCCTCCCCACTACAGCCAGGCTCATCGTTTTGATACACTCTGATGCTGCTGCAGCATCGCCCTTCCATACCTCCCTCTCTGTGACTCAGGGGTTTTTTCCATGCACAGAATTCCATTTCTTTCCCTGGCTTGGTGGCTCCTTGCAGAGTTACTTCATGTACACGCACAAGGTTATACAGTGAAACCATTTTACGCTAACACAATGCGCACCCGGGATTTTAAACATATCTGTCTGAGCTTTTGCACTAGCAATTATTGCTGACTCACCAAACGAGGCAGCAGAGAAGACAGCACGTGCTTTCCTGACCAGGCACAGGTAGCAAGCAGAGCAACAGTAAATACTGGCAGAGAACGGTTCACGAGCAGGCAAGAGCGTGCATAAAATTTACACATCATTAAAAAAAAAGATCTATATGGGGAAATGGCAGTCTGCCTGGGAACACCGTGCGGGAAGAAAGAGCAGTTCAATCCACCAGCCAAACTGCTCCATGGGAAATAGTTCTTCATTGCCTCTCTCTGCCACAGTACAGAACTCTGTTTCCCATGCAGCCCGCTGCCCGACCGTAATTCAGCCACCTGCTCCCCGCGTAAGCGCAGCCATTTAGACCCAGCTCAGCATTAACTCCGAACACACACAATAACAGGGAGCAATTCTACACATTGTCCATGAGCGCCGGTACCCAGGCGCCAGTGCGTTTCTGTCCACATATGGAGCATCAGCTTCGTTAGCGACTGAGTCAGGACAATTAGGAGCCATTCTAGGAGGAAGAGCGCAGCGATGCCGGAATGCACAAACAGGGGCCACAGCAGCGCGTAGCCATGGCGACTCGGCAGCTTTCTGCTGACAAACCGGGACCGGGACATCACGCCAGGCAGGCTTCTCCCGCCGCATCTGCCAAACCACGGCACGCAACCAGCGTGCTGTGGCTGTCAGCATAAGGACGTGAGCGGAGACACGCGGTCTCCTAAGAGCTTTCACTAACCAAGCAGGACCACGGGATGGGGTTGTGATGGATTTTTTCCCCAGAAGCCTAATGCAAGAGTTTTGTCCCAGAGACCCCAGGAGCAAGAGCAACAACTTCAGTAAGATAGGTGAGGGCACCGCACAGCAACTTTATTGTCATCAGATGACTTCTGAGCAATTTTGTTCTCCACCAGGCAACGCTTCTCACAGAACCACAGAATCTCCCGAGCTGGCAGGGCCCCCCCAGGCCCACCAGCCCAACCCCTGGCCCCANACCCTCCCCTGGGGCAGCTCCAGGCCGTTCCCTGGGGTTCTGTCGCTGGGCCCCAGAGGGAGGAGATCAGCGCCTGCCCCTTGGCTCCCCCTCGGGAGGAAGCTGGAGGCCCCATGAGCTCTGCCCTCAGCCTCCTCTTCTCCAGGCTGAACCAGCCCAGGGCCTTCAGCCTCTCCTCACACGCCTGCCCCTCCAGACCCTTCCCCACCTTTGTTCCCTCCTCTGGACACTCCCCAACAGTTTTATGACCTTTTTGTGCTGTGGTGCCCAACCCTGCCCCCAGCACTGGAGGTGAGGCCGCCCCAGCGCAGGGCAGAGTGGGACCATCCCGTCCCTGGCCCGGCTGGCCATGCCGGGCTTGGTGCCCCCCAGGACACGGTTGCCCTTCCTGGCAGCCTGGGCACACTGCTGGCTCATGGTCACCTTGCTGTTGACCAGGCCCCCCCAGTCCCTCCCAGCACGGCTGCTCTCCAGCGTCTCCCCCCCCAGGCTGTCTGTACAGCCAGGGCTGCCCCTGCCCAGGGGCAGGGACAACCTCAATTCATGCTGAGAGCTCACAGCACAGAGAAGTGGGATGGAGCACACACGGCCCCTGGCCCTGCCCTGCCTGGAGCAGCAGTGTTGCCCACTCTCACGCTGAACCCGGTTCACTCCCCTTGCTGCCGGTGGGTACCTGCCCATCAGAGGCCGCACCCCAACTGCCTGTGAGCAGGCAACAAGGCAGGAACACAGTCCCACCACCATCTCTTCCCCTTTGTTCCACAGGGGAGAACGAACGGCACAAGTTCCACAGGTTTCCTTAGGTTTTTTTTTTGAGTTTCATACAGAAGTTGTGTGGTCATCATCCTCCTTCCGCCTCCCCCCCCAATATTTTCACCATCTCCCTGGGGAAGGTGTGAGCAGCTCTATGCGAAGCAATTACCTTCATTTTCTGTAGCTCATCCCAGGCCTCCACACCATTAATTAGTGTTCATATATCAGGTCTAGTAAGTCAGCATGTGACACTAGATCAAATTCTGTTAATTTCTCCATCCCCTGAATTCTTTATAGCTATTAATTAGGGGTGTGAGCTGTGTGAAAGATGTTACAGAAGTGAGATCTGGAAGCACAGACAGACAGATAAATCACAGGCAGACAGATGCTCATCACACTTTGCTCTCAGTGAAGCACAGGACCTTATTTTAGAATAATGGAGAACAGCAACCTCTCTACAAATGATGCAGAAAAACAGGAGGCTCTTTTCTCCAGATGTTTAAGTAATACATTTCTAGACAAATTCCAACACCTTAACTTACAGCCCATAATACTTCACATCCAACTCTTAACAAACAATACCAGATTCCCACTACAATTGGTACGGCACCTCTTTGACCACGCATCCCTGAAACAATTTTGACCCAAGCTCTAAAATCTATCACAGCATTATGAATACAACAAAAAGCACAGGCAGGAATTTCTTTTATTACTATTTCAAGAGGCAGACTTCGGAGGCGAGGAGCGCGAGCTCTGTCCGTCAGCTGGAGTAGTGGGATGGGAACCTCTAGAGGAAGCTCTGAATTTCAGCCAAGATGCAATAACTGCATGACCTGTATTTCCATCAGGGAACAACTGTCCATAAGGTCAGTTCTTATAGAGACCAAGGTCTGACTGTAACCCTTACTGGGTGGGTGGATAACTTAAAACAAACAAACAGTGTTAGAAACAAGCAGGGCATTGATGGAGGATAAAAATATGAAATGGCCTCCAAAATAGCTTACTACTTAAATGTAAAGCAAAGGAAGAAAGGAAGAGGAAAGCTGGAGAGGGGCTGGTTGCAGGGCAGGGAGGGCCAGGCCAAGGGGCTGGGTTTGAACTGACAGAGGGGAGCTGGAGCTGAGCTGGGAGGCAGCAATCCTTCCCTGGGAGGGTGCTGAGGCCCTGGCACAGGGTGCCCCGAGAAGCTGTGGCTGCCCCTGGCTCCCTGGCAGTGCCCAAGGCCAGGTTGGATGGGGCTTTGGGCAGCCTGGGCTGGTGGGGGGTGTCCCTGCCCATGGCAGGGGGGTGGAACTAGACAGTCCTTGTGGTCCCTTCCAACCCAAACCCTTCCATGGTTCTATGAGAATTGTCCAACTACACAAAAAATGAAGTTTATCCTATTCTTTCCTGTCGAACGCAGCAAACACCAGAAAGGCAACGGTCTGCCTGAAAAGGAAGCGTCAATACAATGACAACTGAGTAAAACTGGCAGCGAATACATGCAGGCAGGAAATCAGAAGAAATTTTCTAAATAAAAGAATGAAGTCCTAAAATAAATGCCCAGTAGGAGTTAGAGCTTCACTAAGTTGAAGCCGAAACCATACACAAGGAAGTTTGCAATAGGAGGGGACTGGTCTCAGTGCTCCAGGGGCTTCCTGACCGTCCTGCGCTTGTCTGCAAGTTTTGCATATTACCACACTTTTTCCCAAGTTCCGTGTTTAATCAGCCAGGATGTCTATGACTAGTAGAGAAGTCGAGATCCATTAAACTCCATATTCTGTGCATTGTTCTATAAATAGATCGAACATCGTGTTCTTCAGTGTTGGAAAAGATTAGATATAGCGCATTCGAAATGATGTTCTGTTGCTTTAATGGTGCCAAGGGTAAGGTAGGATTAAAAGGAGAGCCACAGAGGAGGGGAGGGGAATCTTTCATCTCTGGAAAGTAATGAAGAGGCCCAAAATAAGATCAAGGTCTGACTGTAAGTGGTTCTATCAAATTATATAGGAATATAATGAGTTCTACACTATCTAATTTCCATATGCACCTCTACAACATCTCCCCCAAAGCAAAAATGACAGATTACTTAAGCTTGGCTCAAAAGCTGTTTAATATAAAGATTTGAGGAAGGAAAGTCCAAATGTGCATACTTGGTTTCTTAGGGGAAAAAAAAATGTTAAAATCACAGAAAAATGATGTGCACAAAGTAACTTTTCTAACAGTGCGGTGACTGCTGCCTGCCCAGCGCAGTAGCCAGATGGAAGGATGGCTAGCAGCATAACAACTCGTACTTATTGTAAGGGCCATTTGCTTTTTAAACAGCCATTATCTCACTCGGTGTTCAAACACATGTAACAACCCCCAGCCCTAATTTGGCAGTCCAGCCCGTTTCCAGGCTTTGTTAAAGATGGCATATCAGCTTCCCAGAGCCATAAGTAGGACAGATGATCAGCGTTGCCTGATTACATTGAGAAAAGCACCCCACGGACAGTAGATTTATTTAATTTCTTGTCTACTCTATTAGTTTTGAATGCTTTTTTGAAAAAGAAGAGTTTTCCATTTTCTGCTTGGCAAGGAAGATCTACCACAGCAGGCCAGGGAGCGAAGCGATTTTCCACCAGATGAAGGTTTCATCCATTCCAAGCTACATATGTGCACCGAGTTCCCACTCAGAAGTACAAATTCCAGTCTTGGCTGAATTTCTTTCCAAATTTTATCCTAAAATTAGTCAAAGGTACCCCAGCCTAGATCATTTTGGGAAGGTGAGAACATAACTACAAGAAAATACTTTTTGTCATTCCATATTCTAAACTCTGTTAAGTCCCCGCTAAGCCCTGCTTAACTGCACAACCTACCTGTTACCTCTTCCGTATCCTAAAACCGACCGTGTTCTTCCCATCTAGAATTTAAGTTCAAACCCAAACTAGCAAGGGATGCAGACAAATGCAGGAAAACACAAGTACTTACTGAATGACTGTGCTACTGCACCTTGGAAATAAGTCAGATCAAAAGTATTCTGTTGGTTATTTTTGAGGACAGCCTCATTTCAGCCTGAAAAGACCAGAGGCTGCACCTACAGCACCACCGCACTCCTGCAGGTCAGCGATGGTTCTACTCCTTTTCAAGCTACTAATTGTTTAGGAAGAAAAGGGTGAAGCACTGTTAATTACCTACCATAGCTCAGGTTTCCACCAGGAATGCTCTTAGGGTGGTTTTAGCAGATAAAGTTAGATATAGAACCACACACTGGCTTGGGTTGGAAGGGAGCTCCCAGCCCACCCAGTGCCACCCCCTGCCATGGGCAGGGACACCCCCCACTAGCCCAGGCTGCCCAAAGCCCCATCCAACCTGGCCTTGGGCACTGCCAGGGAGCCAGGGGCAGCCACAGCTTCTCGGGGCACCCTGTGCCAGGGCCTCAGCACCCTCCCAGGGAAGGATTGCTGCCTCCCAGCTCAGCTCCAGCTCCCCTCCTGCAGCTTCAGGCCATGCCCCCTTGTCTTGTCACCAGGGACACCCCGACTCCCTCAGCCTGTCCTCGCAGTAGAGGGGCTCCTGCCTTCACAGCATCTCCGGGGCCTCCTCTGGACTCGCTCCAGCAGCTCCATGTCTTTCCTGCCCTGGGGCCCCCCGAGCTGGACGCAGCACTGCAGGGGGGTCTCAGCAGAGTGGGGCAGAGGGGCAGAATCTCCTACCTCGCCCTGCTGCCCACACTGGGTTGGATGCAGCCCAGGACACGGGGGGCTTTCTGGGTTGCCAGCGCACACTGCCGGCTCATGGTGAGCTTCTCATCTCCCAGCATCCCCATGTCCTTGTCCTTGGGACTGCTCTCCATCCATTCTCTGCCCAGCCTGGAGCTGTGCTTGGGAGCATCCCTTACATGAGAAATGGCTGAGAGTGCTGGGACTGTTCAGCCTGAAGAAGGGAAGGCTTGAGGGATCTTATTGAGGTATACAAATCCCTGGAGGGAGGGTGCAAAGAGAACCCAGCAGGGCTCTCCCCAGTGGTGCCCAATGACGAGACCAGAGGTGATGGGCACAGACTGAAACACAGGAGGCTCCATCCATACACCAAGAAACACTTTTTCTCTCTGCAGGCAAGTGAGCACTTGGCACAGCTTGTCCAGGGAGGTTGTGGAGTTTCCATCCTTGGAGATACTCAAAAGTTGCCTGGACACAGTTGTGGGCAACTGGTCCAGGTGGCCCTGCTTGAGGGGGGGGCTGAACCACATGACTTCCAGGGGTCCCTTCCAACCTCAGCCATTCTGTGAGGCATTATGAGCTCCAGTCCAAAGAGGGAGGAGCGGCCACAGGACCTGTACAAGGACAGACGTGTACTCCAGTCATCTCCTTGCTAAAGTATAGAACTGGAAAGCTGAAGATGTCTGGCAAATGTGAAATTATGTCATAGTTTGTAACTTAATAGTTGATCACATAAAGAGCGAACATTATCTCCATAATAACTAGATAAAAATCATTAATAAATAATAATTAGCTGTTTCCTGGGCCTGCCATCTGGTAAGCATTTTTCCTAGCCAGCAACTCCTGCTCCCTGCACTTCTCTGGAGCAGCTAAAGGATGAAGACAAGCTATTCTTCCTTCTTTGTCAGTCCCCTTGGGAAATGTAGATACCCAGGATGCTGGCAGCCATGTACATCGTCCTCCCCACCGTACCCTGGCACTCCACATGTACAGGGCTTCAGCGCCCTTCCTGCTTATTCCAAGTCTCCAGTTTCTTAAAAAGCAGCGAGGAGCCAGAAGTTATTGAGAGCTGCCTTCCATCCTGCTCTCAGAAACACGTGGGCTCCAAGATAACCAAACTAATCATTCTAATCTGTAAGTGGCTGTCATTAGTATTATTATTTTCATCATATAAATTATCTTCCAGATTAGGTCATATGCATTTTGAGATCCTGTGGTCTCCTAGCAACTCCTCTTACCATTCCACATGCAGACACAGTGTGCCGCTTTCTTTTCCTTTTTTAGCCTGTTCGTGCCGGGGTTACATTCAGTACCAGCCATCTCAGGCCTGGCCCTGACCACCTTTAGTCCGTCACATCTGTGGGATAAGATGCAGAAGACAGCTACCACCCCCAAAGACACTTAAACCCGTTGTTACTGTCAGGCATGATCAATGTACTGCATCCCGCGTGAACATACGACATGTACCTAAATATCATGTACAGCTTGTGTCACTTGATAGACAGACTTTCCAAATAACACACATTTACACACAGACTTTCACAGAAAAAACACGAACTACGGTTTTAGAGTTGTTTCTAGTTCAAGGCAGGAAACTATCTGGAGGGCCAAACCAATTTTAGGTACCAATTTTAATTAACTTCTCTAGCTGAGTTAATCAAGATATCTACCAAATTTAATCACGATGGGGGCACAGAGTTAGGTGATGTGACTATCCTAGAAAGTCTTTTGTGTAAGGACAATAGGATTAACTTCTGTCCTGCCCCACTGACATTTTTTAAAATAACGTCTGCTCCAAACTACAAAAGCTATGGGGCTTAATTATTTAGATAGCTGGTGGCCCTGTTTCAAAGAAGAAAAGAGAACAGACCTCAGAAACGAACTATCTCCAGTCCACATGGAGTACAGCTATTAATATTTGATCCCCTGCTAGCCTGGAGGCAAAGGGAATAATGTTCATTACAAGAGTCTAAGACCGAATCCACTTTAACAACTGACTGAACCGAAGATGACGATGAAACCTTTCCTGTTATAGGCGAGGTGACTAAGCTGGGGAGCTCTCGTAACTCCTGCAGCAAAGGTGCAGATATTTTGTCAAGCACAGAAAGGAACTGAAGTCTTCTGGGGTTGAGTCATAGAATTGTTAAGGTTGGAAGAGACCTCAAGGATCATCTAGTCCAACCGTCCCCCCACCACCTATTCCCACTAACCCATGTCCCTAAGTACCACATCCAGCCTTTCCCTAAACACCCCCAGGGACGGGGACTCCCCCCCTCCCTGGGCAACCCGTTCCAATGCCCGACCACCCTTTCCCAGAAGACATTTCTCCTCATCTCCAACCTGAACCTCCCCTGGCGCAACTTGTAGCTGTTCCCCCTTGTCCTGTCACTGGTTATCTGCAAGAAGAGGCCGATCCCCAGCTCACCACAACCTCCTTTCAGGGAGTTGTAAAGAGCAAGAAGGTTTCCACTGAGCCTCCTCTTCTCCAGACTGAACCCCCCCAGTTCCCTCAGCCACACCTTAAAAGACTTGTGCTCCAGACCCTTCACCAGTTGCCATCAGAGCCTCACTGTCCAGACCATCACCAGGTCCACTACCCAGTCCCAGTTACGGACAAGATAAGATCATTGCAAAAGGTCAGGAACAGAGACACACAGGCACACGCTTGCCAATGGAAGAAATAACGTAATGGGAAGGTAATTAACAGGATCAGAGAGACAACGCCACATAACTGGGGAATGGAATATCCTTCAGGCCCTTATCCTCTGCTCTCTCCCACTAACTCACCTTCAACAGTAGTAGTCTCTGTGAGTTTTGTTCCAGATTACAGACCCAGGCCAGTCTTTTTCGGGGCCCCGAGCAGCACAGCAGTTTGGGAAAGCCTTCAGAAAAACTGAAGAACCGATTTCATTTTCTTGTTGCGTCCTCAGTCTGTGTCTTGGAAACAGAACTCGCACCCCTTTCGCAGGGTGACCAGACAACCCTGCCAGACACCTCAGTCCCAGTACAGAGGAGGTTTCATCAGAGATTTCACTCTCGTCTACTGACCTGCAGTTCTAATGTTAAAATGGGACAAGGAAATCTAGACGAAGATAGAAAGGAAAGGCCGTTTTGGATGTTCCCATTTTGGGGTGTCAAAAGAAGACCTATTTTTCAGACTGGTCATAGTCTGTTTCACCTAATTAAAGCTGAAAACTAGCATCCTGTACATGTCTTTGTCTGAGAAATTGCCTGCTTACGCAGAAGCTCTTAAGGTTAAACAAATCTTTCAAATATTGAGGGCCAGAGTCACTCACGCATGTACAGTAATAGAGCTCCTGGAATTATTACACACTCTGGACCCACTGCAGATATTTGCCTCTTGGCTTTACTCTTACAACAGTGTATAGCCATTAGCACCTCTAATTAGAAAGGAAAATCACGAGCTCCATGTTATTTAAAAGATTATGCAGCATTTTAAACTACAGCACAATGTAATTATTTTTTAATAGTCACAGCTATTTCATGTATTTACTTTTAATGGTGTTTGAGTCATAAATTAACAGTAGAAAAGAAAAAGGCAAATCAGCACTTGACAGAGAAGCAGGCAACAATTGAAAAGAAAAACTGAAACGCTAAAACCTGTGTGAACAGAAAGGAAAAGGGCCTCATTCGCTTCTCCTGTCTCTGGACTGCTTTTCTTAGAATCACAGAATCATTAAGGTTGGAAGAGACCTCAAGGATCATCTAGTCCAACCACCCACCACCACCTATTCCCCACTAAACCCTGTCCCTAAGTACCACACCCAACCTTTCCCTAAACACCCACAGGGACTCCCCGCCCCGGGCAACCCGTTCCAATGCCCGACCACCCTTTCCCAGGAGAAATTTCTCCTCATCTCCAACCTGAACCTCCCCTGGCACAACTTGCAGCCGTTCCCCCTTGTCCTGTCACTGGTTATCTGCGGGAAGAGGCCGACCCCCAGCTCACCACAACCTCCTTTCAGGGAGTTGTAGAGGGCAATAAGGTCTGCCCTGAGCCTCCTCTTCTCCAGAAATTTTATCCTATACCTTGCCCCCCTGGAGGTCAAGGATACATAAAAATGAGAAGAGGTGAATGTCTGTGCTGCTGCAAAGTGACTTCAGTGATTTTGTCAGGAGATGGGTATTTTTGGACAGAGCTATCAGACACCAGAGTTAAACTAGCACTGCCACTGCAGAGGACGGTCCCCCACCACTGAGGACTGGGTGTCACCATGCTAGCTGCTGTACAAACAAACTTCCTTCCTCCCGGTATTGCCAGCACAGGTCCAACCTCTTGGTGTGCCCAGGTATAACTTCACCTTGTTTGTCTTCTTCACAGAAAGCCCGGCTTGCGAGGATTCGAGTGGCCAAAACAGGCAGCTCCAATGCTTACCTTCACAGCAAGCGCAACGGCCTCCTGAACGAAGCCCTTGAGCTGACGGTGAGTGCAGAGACAATGTCTCCTTCTACAGAGTTTGAGAAGCTCCCTATCCCCACTTCTCTTCATGGGCTCCCTCCCTTTCCCCCTCCATCGCCACCTAATTGCTCGTTACTCAGTGTGGCAGCATGCTGTTATGCTACAATTACACTCTCATGCACTGTATGTGCCATGTGGATGGGCAGCTGGAATCCAGCTGCAAGACTGGATGGGAGGAAGAAGCTTCCTGGGCTCCTCCTTGAGCTGCAAAAGGATCATAGAATCATTAAGGTTGGAAGAGACCTCAAGGATCATCTAGTCCAACTGTCCCCCTACCACCCATTCCCCACTAACCCATGTCCCTAAGTACCAAAGTACCATATCCAACCTTTCCCTAAACACCCCCAGGGACGGGGACTCCTCACCTCCCTGGGCAACCCATTCCAATGCCCGACCACCCTTTCCCAGGAGAAATTTCTCCTCATCTCCAACCTGAACCTCCCCTGGCGCAACTTGTGGCCATTCCCTCTTGTCCTGTCACTAGTTATCTGCAAGAAGATGCCGACCCCCAGCTCACCACAACTTCCTTTCAGGGAGTTGTAGAGGGCAATAAGGTCTGCCCTGAGCCTCCTCTTCTCCAGACTGAACCCCCCCAGTTCCCTCAGCCGCTGCTCATAAGACTTGTGACATTTGACCTTCCAGCAATGACCAGGTTCCCTCGAAGCTCTGTGTGATGGAGCTGTACTGATTTACACCACCCCAGGTCTAGCCATACTATAAATATCCACTCCACATATAGCCATTTATAGTATGGCTATAGTATAGCCATACTATAAATATCTCCACAGGTATTTATTTTCAAGAGTCCCTCTCTAATCTGGACTATCTGATCACACCCAAAAGGACATGAAAATATTCCCTAGCTCCTGTTTCAGGCAGTTGGTGGTGGGTTCATTTTTAACAGAAAGGCCCTTGGAGGCTAATAGCTATTCACAAGAAGAAAAGTTTTAAGTGCGTCAGATTGCTCAGCAGAATCAGCAAAAATGAGAGGAGGTTATTACATTAAGCCTGATCAACACCAGAGTAGGTATTAGCACATGTCATGGATTTCGTTTCAAATAAATAAGGCTTTCATGCACATGGGGAGCAAAGAGCGAGATGAAGAACGCTTAATTGAGCCACCAGAGCCGCCTAGCACTTGTTCTTGAATCCTTACTTGGGGCCTAATCCTTCAAATGTCTACTATTTTCCCCAGCACACGTCCTTGCATTTGTAAACTCAAAGCTGAAAAACCTTTTCAGCTCATGGTGAGAGCTGCTCACTAGGACCTCAGCCCATTCCTACCCAAGTTCAGTGGGTACAGCACACAGATGGAAATTGTGCAGCTCCTTATTTTGCACGTAGGATGCTACTTGGTGCAGAGAGATAGAGGAATCTGGCCCTTTACAACTGGAATAGTTTCTAAACTGACTCTACAAAAGCACTTCACACGAAGCACAGATTTGGAAGGTAGGGTGCCCAGATCAGTTTCCATCCTCCTCTCCAAAACAAGTTTGATCCTTCTGACTACACATCTAACGTTGTCTCCTGCTCTGTGAATGGCAGCAACACTCAGAAAACCTGTTTCTTGAACCATATGTTGCTGTTGAGCAGTTCAAGAAAAGTTTCCTTATCAAGAATATGAGAGACCAGCAAGACTGGTCATACCTGCTCCAGAGCCTTGTCCCCAGAAAGAAAAGGCTCCAGACTTGGATGACAGCTCAGCTGAGATTCTTCTCTTCCATTACCTGGGAACTCGCAAAAATTTGAGTACAGATTTAAAACTTCCTTTTGAGCTTTACATTTCTGGGTTTTAAAAATGCCAGGAGAACTTAGCAGGGACACTCAGTTTGCACTTGATCTTCCAGCCTGTCATCCCAACAAGAATCTCCTCACTTCTCTTGTCAACCAAAACTCCCTGCCAAGACCACTGAGGGAAGAGCAGCTGACGCACCAATGCTTAAGTCCAAAATGCACAAGGCTGAGAGAAATATTTGGCTCAATGGGTTCACTTCCTGGCACCTGCCCAAAAATAACTGGAAGAAGGGTCATCTTGTTGGCTGCAAGTTACTGTAGATGCAGGAGCGAAAACAAAAACATTTCTAAGGAGGTTCTGGAGGATGTTTTTTTACTCATTAATAACTACATTTAGATATACAGGACCACCTAGAGCAGTCTTCCCAAGCCTTCCTGGGTGCAGCTTGCTTTCTGGCGGGCTTATAGCTCTAAATGCTAACATGACCCACTTTCCTGCTCCCCACCCCGCCCAGCCCAGCAAAATCCACAAATCCTGCTTTGAAAAGCACTTAATATTGTGTACATTTTTATTAATACCATGTAAGAAAATGTCGCCAGCTTAAGGAACTTCCTGTTGAAATAGTCCAAAGCAAAGGGTATGGGGAAGGAAGAATGGCCATCCACCTGTGACACACAGAACTACGACTTCCTAAAACAAGAAACTTGCCAAAGCTGCGCCTGGCATCTGCACCACGACCAGGAAATTATCTGACTACCTGAGGACTCGCCTCATACCCGAATCAAGAACCGAGACGTGTCCCTTCATCCGCAGGTAGTGGCATTAATTAATGACGGAACTGCAGAGCATCCCTTGTCGTCAAGCTATACGTGACCAGTTTAACTCCACAAGGCAAGATTTCGCGTCCTTACATTTTATGGCAGGAGAATAAACTATCCTTAAGAGGGTACAAAATGCGAATGACAGCATATTCTAGCCACCCAAATTTTTTAAGCTGTAAAAATATGAAGGAATGTGACTTCTGTAGTCGTTATATTAGGGACCAAAATATTACCTACATACTGTGCGTATCTGTCCGTCAAATTAGTATCAAACTGCTTCATGGGTCAGGTACACATCCCATTTTGATACCTTGCCCAGGACTCACGCTAACTTTAATGGACTTCATGTGGCCAGACTGCCATAGCGCTGGTTTGTTACCCAGCAGTAATTCCAACTGCAATTACTCGATGGCCACAACTAGATATTATCACTTCCACCACTAGCAACCACACAGCCCTGTGATCAAGGTATGATTCTTTTACATGTGCCCAGCAGATCCCCCCGCAGTCTGCCACCGCGAGGGCTTACCCAAGGAACACACCTGCCCCAGAACGTATCCTGGCTGCGGCTCTGCAGTCAGACTAATAAACTGAGAAATAAGGACTGTTCGAGAGTCTGGAACACATGCCAGAATGTCCTTTCGTTAGCACCAGAATGAATACACTGACACCATCTTTCAAGGGAACAGCACGTCTTCAGCCTGTAGCCTTGTATCAAAGTAAAGAAAAAGCAAAGGATTTATCTGAGGACAGCAGCAGGACGGAGCTCTGCTCCTAGCAAGAACACAGACTCTTGCTTCAGAAACGTGTGGATTTGTGGCATTTTGCATTTGCCATCTAGACACAAAGTACTCAGACTGTTTTCTTCTCGTTTACAGAGATTTTTAGCGGGCTTTATGTCAGAAGTGCTGAAGGGATGGTGAGCTTCTTCCAATGGCAGCAGCCTACATATCCTCTTAGTGTTAATCTCCTTGTACAGCCAGCTGAAAGTCCCTTTTAGCTGAAATGCTAGAGGGTGTATATTCTAGGAACAGTAGGTTGTGAGGTCTTGTGCCGTTTCACAAGCAGAATCTGCTTAGCCATAGCTAAGTGTTACAGCCACGTTGATGGGAAAGGACAGTCTAACCCCTGAACCAGTCCATCTCGGTTCACCCGTGTCCGATTTTGTGTGCTGAAGAGGTAAGGGGGAAGTATCTTGGATTTCAGAACTGACACTACAGTGTGTTTCAGCCTCCCTCCAAGCAACCAGCAGTTCACTGAATGTCTTCCAAGAACAAACTGAATGGTAGCTGGCATCAAATCCTTGCAAAACTGGCATCCCAGCTCAAACAGCAACCCATCTCCTCCTCCCCCCCACCAGCTTTTCCATTACAGCCAGACTCTTCTAATGAAGACACAGATTTTGTTTGCCTGCAGTAACGTAGGTACCACTGATGCAAACTCTACAGGTATGCATTCTCCAGCAGTACTATCAAAATGCCAAGCATCTGTGTGATGTTGGCACTCTTGGAGTCCTAAGGCAGTAGTTCCTGCAGATCTCACTCTTAATTTGCAAGCTAGGATGTTCTCCCTGGTTGCACGCTCTTTGTTTCTGAAAACATTGAGCTGACTGAAGAAAAGTGAAAGGAAGATAAGGTACGAGTCACACCCACTGATGTTACCCTTGATTCCTGGTCCCTGACATCCCTCCATCCATTTCCATCAGCGGGAAGCCTCACCTCAGGATGGAAAGCAGAGGGAGCGACTAGGTTGTGCTGCCAGAACTTAACAATTGGCTTAGGTCTTCTGCCAGAGGTATGGGAGCTCTATCTTTGCTTTCAGATTCCATTTAGATCTCCTCTCAAGCAAATCCTCATAAAAAGATACTGTTTGCAATATGTGCTCTTTCTCTCTCCTTTTCCAGTGTTTTAGTGCAGCATCATATTTGCTTTAGGGCTTGCAAGGACCTCCATGGGAAATATTCCAGCACAGACAATAATCTCAGCAGGGTACAAACAGGACCTGCTTGTTGTGTTAGCTCACTTGGAGGACTGTTAATAAGAAAAATGGAACTGATTTTTTTTTTTTTAGCCACTTCTAAAAATACTTCTGGGAATGCTCCATCTTCCAAAACAGCAACAAAAAAAAAATCCATGGCCTGCCTACAACACATTCCCATAGGAATCTATTAATTCTGTGTACAGTAAGTCAGCTTTCTTAACGTACCAGTTCAGCTATGTTTTGGCATCTGTCAGAGGCAGAGCTATTCCTTCACTCAGGGATCACAGAACCACCCCAGACAAGGCAGCCAGAAGACACATTTGCAGTGAATCACTAGGACGCACGGGTGTATTTAAAAGCAGTGCTTCAAGTGTAGTTGAATTTGACCCCCTTGAGAGCAACAGACAACGTCCTGGCACTTCTGCCAAGATGTTCTGCCATGTCTCCCATCCCACTCATTTTCTCTCTTGAACAGTTCAATACTGCTGTTTCATGTCTAAGTAGAGATTCAAGTCATGCACATCAATTTTTGACTTTCAGAGTTAGGTATTACAGAAGGCACCAGGCACCCCTTACTGATGGGCCACGGGGAAACACTTTACAACACCTAATTGCCATTTTAATGCATGTAATTGTCTTTGAAAATGCTAGCCATCAAAGACACATGCAGCTTAACGTGTCATGAAATCACAGTGAATTTCAAGATCAGGAGCTTAAGTAGTAGTAGTAGTAAGAGAACATCCTTAACAACCCAGATCTTAAATCTGCCACCACAGAACACAGAAAATGAAAAAAGTAATCCTGGCTCCCAAACAGCACAGAAACCCTCTAAACAATTCCTATTGCTTCTTGCCTTCCCCTCCTGAGGTGTATCAGATCACAGGGTAAGCGACATGCTGTATTTTGAGGAATGCAAGCATCTGATTCACTATGGATTTCTCCCCCTACACCCAAGTTGACTAAATTGGCCTACTGCAGTTTTGCTGGATACTCGATGCCAAGCCTTCTGCATGAGCAAAACATGACACACACCCCAAACTCAAGCTCCTAACCTCTTATCCATTTCTATTTCAGCTGTTTCAAGCAGATCAAGCTCCTCAGCTTAACAAAAGCCCAGAGACTGGTCTGAGATCTGTAGCTTATCCTAACCACTAATAACACTGCAGTCTGAGCCAGCCCTTCCCCAAAACACCACAAGCGCACGTACCTGATGTAGAAGCCGAGAACAGACCAGCAAAAGCACCCCAATAAGTCTTTCCAACCCAGAGTCCTTAAATCAGCACACCACAGGCAGCTCATCCCCCTCAACTCTTCCTGTGTCTTCCTAGGAGGGACCACTCCTCTTAATAGTTTTTCCAACCTAAATACTCTCAGCTGTACCCAATCCCTTCCCAGATGGCACAGGCTGCCTGCCTGACTCTAAGCACACCCTACTCTCAATTAGCTTACAGCTTTGTTAGCCACATTTCAGCAGTTTGGGTATGCAGGGGAGATGGGGGAAGGTACAACCCGGCAGCTCTACGGGCGATGCCGTACAATGAGTCCAGTATCTGGAGCGTGAGGTCTTTGAAACAGGCTTGCCCTGTTCTGGGTTTGTGCTAAGTGATGTACAGAGGGTTCCTGGTCAGTTCACAGCGCTCCTGGGCACTGTGTTACTGAACCATAAATCACAGTAAGCCACCCAACTGAGTGAAAGCCACAAGCAACTAATGAAAATGGGACCTTCCTTGTCGTAGGGACTGCTGCCGCATTTCATGTGAGCACAAACCCCTTGCCACTGCTGCACAATCCTTCTTCATTTGCCATATGGTTGAATAGGATAGTTTATAGGTAATTAACTCATATATATTAACTACAAAAGTAGTGCCTGCCTGTTCCCCCCTTCTCCCTGCCTTTCAAAGAGGGCTTTGCCACAGGAGCGGTTACACACCTTCACTTTGCACCGAACCCAGTCCCCAGGACCTGCTGTAATCCCCCCGCCAACCACCACAGACACCGATGCAGGGAAAGAGCAGCCCCCTCCTGACGCACCGCAGGTCCTAAGTGTGGAAAGCAATCGGTCACGTCCGTGCTGAGGAGAGACAGAGCCAGGAGTCCTGTCCCTAGAAATAGCATTACGAAGTCCAAGACGTGAAGTCTGGATTCACATTTTCTGACCTGGCGTGCAGCCGTGACTCAGGATGCTTTGGCAATAACACACACAGGTTCCAACAGCCCTGGCTCCGCGCAGCCCTGAAGGTCAGGCAGAGCCCGGCTTCCAGCTCCGTGGAAGCAAGACAGCTTGTGTCTCCTAACAGAGACTGCAGTTCAGGGTACATCTGTTGGCATTCAAAGGTCATGTCACGCTTAAAAGTCTTAAAGGTTTTTGGAAAAATAAAAACAGCACAGGTTCTTTTTTTCTTTACCTTCTGGTTCCCGAGCCTTGACGCTGTGTGTCAACAGTACATCCCAGGTTTCCTCCACAGCCACAAAATGGCTAGAGACACGCTGGGTTCGACTCAAAGCTGAGCTCCTCACCTGAATTTATGAGACAAATCACTAAGAAAAACAAATGAGGTAACTTCATAGTCATGAGAAAAACCTGAGAGCTGGCAACACCAAAATAATCTTTATCCCTGTTAAACCTAATGCTGGTAGTTCTGTTTGTTTTCATGGTTTTACACCTGGTTTGGGTTTTGGGTTTTTCCCCCCCTTTTTCTGGCTATTTAGGGATCCACTGAAGATGAACAGCATACGACTAAAGGCACCTCCTTAATTGAAAGCCAACATCACCACCTGCTGCACTGCCTGGAAAAAACAACCGTAAGTAGCAACACCATCCTTATACATCTTACTGTGCCTTTGTGCCCGGCCCACGGGAAAGCGGTGGCACTCCTGGACATACGCAGTGGACCTACAAACCACGCAGGAGGGGGCTGACACTCAAGCTCCCAAGAATATTCTGCAGTGGGATAAATGCACTTCTATCTCATTGTCATCTTTTTAAAAAAAAATAATTACTGTGCAAAGGGATAAAGATGTGATTATCTGCTACTCCAGAGTCATCTACACCAGTCCAACGTCACTCGCAGGTGCTCAGCCAGGTTCACCTGAGTGCAAGTAACTTTTCAGCACGGGGTCAGGGAGATCCTAGAAACAAGGCGCACGTTAAGCTTAATTTCTTCAGGGCTTCTGAAAGAGAACTGTCAGTCACACGTTGTGTATACTCGTCACTTATGCTAATTAGTACTGAAGGACAGTTCTGCTGCCTTAAGAGGAGGAAGATGCTGTCAGTGACTCCAAACCGCAGCCTGGTCACCAGTGCCAACAGACTAGAAAAAAAATAACCTTTATCCCTTTCTATGGCATAGAGCAGATGAACTCTCTTAAAGGCTGCACATATTTTTGCTCACTACAAGAGCAGGTGATTTATCTCAAAGCCAGTCACGCGGTTTCTGTAACACGACGTGTCTGTTCGCATCACGCAAGGTGTTGGGAGTGAGCATTTTATTTTTCATTGTTAAGTGATTCTGTATGCAGAAGTCTCTTGGAACATTCCAGTATTTATTAGATACACATGTGTCACTTCCAGGTTTATATAAAAGGTTCGGCAGTAAAGTCACACATTACCTATTCCATGATTCATTCTAGAAAGATTGAAGAGAGGTTAACACTTGAAATATTCATGCCTTTTCCTACCCGCATCCATCATCAAATGTACTTTTGATTTCTGACTTGCAAGAGCTTTCTTTTAGATAAATCACCTCCACTTCCATAGTTTGGCTTATGCTGGAATAACCCCACTTAGGCCTCAGCGATACACTGGAAGATGATGACTGGTTAATTGCAGTGACCCGCTGAGTACAGCTGGTTTGCCACAATGAGCTGTAAAGGTCACCCTTCCAAGGGCAGCGAATTGTCTTCCTGTATCAATGACTATGAATTTATTTTATAAGACTCATCATGCCTTTATTTCCAGTAATTTTGGATGTTACATAACAACGTGATACGTCACAATCTGACTCTTTGGTTTAGAACTTCATGCCTAAAAGCTTCGCTCCTATGACCCACATTTCTCAAGAACCCTTTCCATTTGGAAGCCTCACCAAATTGGTTGAAGCAAACAAAAGCCGACTACCAGGGTCTGCCCTTGTGAGGCCCTGACCGTGTAAAGGCTCTGAGACATTCTGACCTCTGCACGGGGCAGGTGGACATCTCTGGGAGCTGCAGGAGTCGCTCCATTGCTAATGAGCCGGTTCGGATGCTGGACGTCATGCGGCCAAAGCCTACCCTAATTTGTGGATGTATCAGCCCACCTCACTAACAAAGCTAGATTGCCTCCAGCACACAAGCCTGCTCAGACAGCGAGTCTCAGTGGCTGAAAATTTTGCTTTTCTTGCCAAAGAGCAGCAATAACAGCAATACTTTGAATTTTGATTAAAACCTAGCAGAAAGATCTGCACAGTATCTAATGTGCTTTCCCCCACATTTTTCAGCCAGTTATTGCTACGTGATCTGATTGACGCAATGCTGTGGTAAACCTGAACGCGGTCTGAAATTAGCAATCAGCTTGCGTGGACATTCTACAGTTCACGTTCATCTGTTGAAATACCGTGCAATAGTTCTCCTCCCAAAATTTTATATAATCGTAAAAGAATTTTTAAACACTGAAGAGTCATTTTGTGAGCGAGTCGCAGAAATGGAATGAGGAATGTACCATGGCTGCAAACTTGTTTCAATGGGCAATTCACCTTTCCTTAAGCTAGGCAGAAGGATTCTAAAAGTACGTTATGTATTGTCATGGTGTCCGCATCACTAGCGTCCAGCCTCACAACTGAATGGCTGTGAATGGCTCACAAACCTGGTGTGTCAGATGACAAAATGACCCTGAGGTACTTCCCGCTGTCACAACAGAGGTTACTTTGTCATTTTAACACAACAGATGGAGTTTGCTCAAACAAAAGACAATTTTTTTCCCCCACTCATTCCAACTCCCAGCTGGAGTGAGGACATTCACACGCCATGTCTTCTCCAAACGCTGAGCACATGGAATCCGGTTCTTCAACCCAAACCTTTCTGCTGTGTTGCCACAGTGCAATCAAAATCCATATCCATTGGTGACCCAATGGCAAGGCAATTCCAATTCGTTGCTGGTGAATCAGCAGCTGAAACTGTTTTCCTTTGCCTTCAGCTCTCAAAAGATCGAAGTAATAAAGCTGTTACCAGCTTTGTTCTATTTCCAAGACCATTCACATTAAAAAGCTTAAGTGTGAGAAGGAAGGCACAAAGGGGTCTGATTCAGGCAAGGTTTGGTAAAGAGAAGGTCCGGTTGCCCATTCAAACTTGAGTGAGCCAGCTGGAATGCTGAGGCAATAGATGCAATGCTGGGACTAAACTTCTGAATGCCGGAATGGACAATCAATTGTGTTTCTATCTTTTGTTGGCATGTTGTCCCGTAGGGATTGTCCTATCTTGTGGATGATCCCCTGTTATCTGTACGAACTTCCACCATCAAGGTATTTCCTTTTTAATTCAATCTGTTTTCTCTATGGTCTCTGTGACGTGTCTGGAGAGTGTTTGCTTCCTTTCTTGTTCCTGGTCTCGTCCTTGGGAGTTTGTGCACGTGGCTCGTGTTGGCTATCCAGTGCTCTTGTTTCCTGTGACAGTCGTTAGTTGTTCCAATGAAAACCGATGGCTGCCTTCACCATGGCTGCTTTTGTTTCCCATCCTTTCAGATGCTGACAGGGACTGGATAAAGTATGTTCACTAGAACTACTTGGGTGTTCATATACACATATAAGGGTTCTTCCTTTCAGGATTTCGTGTTCCTTAGCACAAAAACTCTTTACAGATTCCGCTTTCTGAATTTCCTTTCCCTATACGCTTCCCGCTCTCACCTGCCATCTTTATTTCCACTCAGCTAATAGCACCCAACAAACAGCAGGTATGCTTTGAACCCAACAGCCAATACAGGCAATATCCTGCAATTAAGTTGTATGTCAAGATGGTCATCTAAATGCAATCCAACCCTGTCCCAAGGGACAAAGGGAAAGGAGCATGAATCTCCTCTTGGGTTTCATAACCACGTGGCACTGCAGACTTTTTTTGAAGCCACTTTTGGAATCCAGACACAAAAATGAAATTCTGACACAATGCAGTAACCATCTTGGACTATGTGGGCAAGGCAGCGCTGAAAAACTGCCATGCTTTTGTCACTGCAACAGCTTCTCTTGCTCCTCTACTGATGCAGAAGAGCAAAATCTTTTGTTGCAGTGAGTGAAAGGGCAGAGACATTTCTATTTAAGATCTGCCTAGTGCAAATATTTTTAGGCACAGAGGCAGAGAGCATCTCACACAGACAAGGGGCTGACACATCCCACCAACCTAGCAAAAGGTGCTCTTGAAAACAAACTGCTGTTGGGCCAAAGCTGTTGGTGTCACCAGAGAGTAATGGTACTATGTTTTCCCCTGCCAGAACCACGAGTTCATAGATGAGCAACTGTTCGAGCAGAACTGCATGGAGAGCTCAATGCAAAACTATCCTTCTTCTCGGAGCCCCTCCTTGTCAAGTCACCACGGACTGACCACCTCCTGCTGTTCTCGCCGCAACAAGAAGACCACTCACCTTCCCAACTCCAGTGTGCCAGCCACTCGCCTCCGGAGCATGCAGGAGCTCAGCACCATCCACATCCAGTGCAGTGAGCAGCCCTCACTTACAACAAGGTACAGTAAGTAGGCTCTCCCTGCTAACTGCTGCATGCGAACCTCTGAAGTGCATTATCCAACTGAACGTCCTGGCAGGCAGATTCTCCAGCCAGGGAGAGGGGTCTAGTGCTGGGAGCAGTCTTTGTTCCCTTCCTTCAACTGACAACCCAAGGAAAGAGGCTCCAAGCTGTTCTGGAAAGAACCAGGCCAAAGCTAGACTTAAGTGCAGCTCTTCTCTGGCCAGACTGGCCACAGAAGAACAAATTCCAGCTGACACCTGCCTGCAGCGCCCATCACACGGGCAGGAGCCAGCAGTTCCCAGCTCTGAGCCACTTGCCAAAGCTGGTGTAGGACCACTTCACAACCCACCTCCCAGATAGCCCAGTACTTCCAAGTCCTTACTGGGAGCCGGCAAAGGTGGTTAATCACTGTCTGTCAGGAAAAGCTGTTAGAGCGCTGTACACTCTGACACGGTCCACCAGGGACACTCACTTCACTGATATTCCTTGTCCAAAAGTCTAAACTGCAACTGTAGGCACCAAGCATCACTGGGAAACAAATAAGGAGACATTTCACAACGGTGTCTCAGTAGCTCTCACCTAAAAAGCTAGTGACCTGGGTTCACCTAGTGACCCAGGTGAAGAAGTGGCTCAACAGAAAATTCTGAAATTTTCATTTTATATATAACATGCTGGGAAAAAAATCATTTCTTCACCGTATCTTTCTTACAAATATCAAATTACTTTCTAAATTCCCCTTAGCCCATTAGCTTCTTGTGCAGCAGGCCAGTTTTGAACTTACCATTCCTCTCCACACTCCTATCAAAGGGCTCTAGAAACTGAAACAAAGCCGCCTGTAGGGCAGCGAGTGATAACTTTGTGCCAGGGTGAAGTCAGAAGGGCATTTCAGAGAATGAATTATGAATGAATAAGCACAAAGCAAGTCTCCGGCTATTGCAGTTTCAAGATGACGATAGTTTAAACCAGCACCTGAAACAGTAATTCAAGGGAATGTCAACTATTCCGCCTATTTCAGTGGGTGCTAAATCAGATGCCAGTGATATTTTAAATGTCAACTTGCTTACAAAACTGTGTAAGAATGGAGAGAGGAAAAAAGCTTTGGAGTTGTTTTTCATGTGGAATGCAACCAACTGGGTGTACTGGTTACCACTGGCAAAACCAAGCAGTCCCTCAGACTGCCCCCCACTCAGCTTCTGACTGAGGCAACGGGGGAGCAGAACGGGTTCTGCCACGTTCTTGGGATGCTCAAGCCATCAAGAAACATCCTCTTGGTGAGTCACTGAGATAACAACAGCAATAGCAGTGCCAACTGGGAGCTTTACGTTTGAAAAGGACAGGCCTTGTGTTTAAAATGAACATGTTGGGCTGGTAATAGCAGGCTCCTGTAGCTGCGCAGATGTACAGAAATCAACCTATCATTTTCCCCTCTGTAATTAATTATAGGATGCAATTGATGCAGATCTAACAACACCAAGCTGGGGGGGAAGTGTCGATCTGCCGGAGGGTAGGATGGCTCTGCAGAGGGACCTGGGCAGGCTGGATCGCTGGGCAGAGGCCAACGGGATGAAGTTCAATGTGGCAAAGTGCCGGGTCCTGCACTTTGGCCACACCAACCCCAGGCAGCGCTACAGGCTGGGAGCGGGGTGGCTGGAAAGCTGTGTGGAGGAAAAGGACCTGGGAGTGCTGATTGACGCTCGCCTGGCCATGAGCCGGCAGTGTGCCCAGGTGGGCAACGGGCCAACGGCATCCTGGCCTGTATCAGGAATAGTGTGGCCAGCAGGCGCAGGGAGGTGATCGTCCCCCTGTACTCAGCCCTGGTGAGGCCGCACCTCGAGTACTGTGTCCAGTTTTGGGCCCCTCACCACAAGAAAGATATCGA
>VWZZ01001028.1:200005-222834 GCA_013399095.1 Psophia crepitans | reverse complement strand
GTGGTTAAGGGGGGGGGGGGGGTCGGTTGGACTAGGTGATCCTTGAGGTCTCTTCCAACTTTAATGTTTCTATTCTATTCTAATAAGAATGCTCCCAGCTGCCAGATCCTTGAAACTACTGCAGAGAGATGAAAAAGTAGAAAAGATCAAGGGACTGAATTTGAAAGAGGCATTTGAAATGCAAGGAAGACGTCTCTTTCGCAGAAAGAACTACCTGTGCTCTGAAAAGATACAGTACACAGGACAGTGTATTTAGATGTCCTCTTAATTAAACCAGAATTATGCAAGAATGAAATGGAAACATGGAACAATTTGCCCTGTGAAAAGCTGTATCCTAGCTGGGGGAGGGTAGTAAAAAAGCTTAGTGTACTCTGGGTAGAAATAAATGATGCCTTGCAGGAACAGGGGGGAGCACTGAAGTGGAGTCTTCTGAATATTTTGGTGCCCTTAGTTCAGAGGAATAAGATACTGTTAAGAACAACTACCATTCCCATCCTTTCTACTGTCTGCTTAAAAAAAAAAAAGCACCAAACACTAAATTTGTTTTCTAGTCGTTCCAGTCTCAACATGAAATCAGATGATGGGCTGAGACCGAACTGCAAAACTGCCCAGATAACGACAGCCATCATCAGCATCCCCACGCCGCCGGCGCTCACGCCAGAAGGCGAGAGTAGGCCTCCACCCAGCAGCCCCGGCCACTCCACGAACATTTCCACCACCACCACAAGCAACATAGTCAAGGTCTCTGCCTTGTAAGACATCTCATGCACAGAAGGAGGCTGGAAGACCAGTGCCCCTCTCCCTCCACACCTCCATGTTCCTTTCTTGCTGCAAATTGTGCCTGGATGGACCAACCTGACATTTTGTCATCGAATTAGCAATGGAGACCTAACGAGGCAGCTTTCTTCAGACTCGCATTCATGCTGTGGACTGAGGAAGGATTAGGAAAGGGAGGAAGAGGCTGGTTAAAGGAAAAACCTGCGTGGAGAGCGTGTTGTGCCATGGTACTGGGCAAAAACCACCTGTGGAGGCTGGAGGGAAAGAATCATCATGGCAACAAGAGAGTCAATAAAGAAAACGGAAATATAACACTGTGTATCGCAGCACCTTTTTAAAGGTTTTTAATGGATAATATTTATTCATGAGGAAAAGACTGAAAAGGTGAAAAACAATGGATTTTGTGAATTTTTTTTCTTCATGGAGCAGAACCTTTAAAGCAACCAAAATTTCACTTTTTTTTTTTCTTTTATAGGAAAAGATTTAGACAAAGAAGCCACCTGTCACAGAAATCTATTTCCATTCCTCTGTGTGTGTGCGTGCGGGTGTGCAGCAGAACCACATCAGAGCAACACTGAGTTACAAAGAGCAGAGCATGTCTCCATGATTGGGTGCACAGTAGGAAAAAACAAGCATGTGTCAGCACATACACGCACACACACACACTACTATTTCACCCTGGATGGCATTCTTTATTTAGACAATTTTGTATCCGCCTTTTAAGTCAATACAGTGCAATTGCAAACAGTGTGTTTGTCTGCTAATTATTGTCTGTGAAAACATATTTGTGGAAAAAAAGAAAAAAAAAGAACAAAAAAAGACAGACAGGCTTTAGTAGAGTTTTAGTCCCACCTGGGTATCTGCTTTCTATTTTTGTTATCATTTACTTGTAAGAGTGTGACTAGACTACCAGTTCTGTATTTTTAAAAAGGAAAAAAAAAAAAAAGGTAGGACTTTTTTAATACTGTACACACAAATGGCAAAGAATGAGAAAGCACTGAACTCAACTGCATCAAGCATTCATAAGTCTAACAGAGGTTTCTTATAATGTATGCCCATGCTTTTTTGGTTTTGTTTTCTATACATAAATTTCTTTGCTAGCACTGGACATACAACCCATTGTAAATAGTAGCCAAATAATGTCTGGATCTATACTTGATAATAATTAACCCAAGAGCCAAATACCTTGCATGGACAGAGAGGTATTTGGCTTCTTCCACAGTCTTAGGGCTCCCCTTGTCTCATCAATGGCTTCTGGGTTGTCCTGATTTTAGGGGTAGACTAGGCAAGCAATTTTAGTTCTCCAGTCTCAGCACAGGATCTACAACATACGTCCACTTGAGAAGGGGGAGCAGTACCAGAGCTTGGAAAACATTTGATAAAGCGTGGTACAGACAGCATTTTCTTTTTGCAGTTCTACACTTAGTTTGGGAAAAGTTATGTACTTCTAGTCAATCAAAACCTGAAATAACACTGTGTGGTACCACCAAGGTGGCAAAACTTCTAACTAAGCTGTGGTCAGTCCTAGCACCTCTTTCTGAGATCTTTCTAGGAATGATTTATTGTAAGGAAGTACCTGGCCCTGAAGCATAACAGATTCCACCCCCCACTCCCCCCATGAGAAGAGTAACTTTATTCTTCCCTTCTGCCTCTCTCAAGCCCCCTTTTCACAACCGGTGTGATCCACGAAAGGCAGAGCGAAGAACAAAGTCACCCACCTTTTCACTTCTCATACACTCTGGCTAATTCTTGTAGTTGTGCACAAACGCCTCTTCAAGGCCCTGCACACCCCCACGAACGGCAATGCACCTAGCCCCCAACAGCTTAGAGATAATAAGGAAACATTTCAAGTCAAGTCTTGTTTGAACTGTGATTTTACCAACCCGACAGTTGAAAACTACCCAAAGCATGTTTGAGGCTGATTCAGCAAAGGGATGACTTTTTTTTTTAACATCTGTCATAATCTATCCTGATGTAATATTGATATACACATACACGCATACACATACAAAGAAATACAGACACATACATGTATAGATAGATAAATAGACCTACATGCTGACTTAAACATATGAGCTAGCAATCTGCTTTGTTAGCGCTCCTAACCTATTAGTCTGAGTGGGCTCAGAGCTGATGCGTTAACTCAATACCCTCCTTAGAAACCTACGTTCTAGGAACATTAGGCTATGGCTAAGCCTTCAGCAGCTGCACCAGCTTATAGTCACGTATTCCAGTGCTGTAATATGTTCCCCAAAACTATGTTTAGTCATGATTTAAATTATGAAAGTGCTCTGCCTTTGCTGCTTCCTGTAGGAGGTTATACTGCAGTTAATCTTACCATTATTGAGTTTTTCTTGCTATTTTAATTTAATCTTCGTTTTAATTTCATTATTTGTCATCACCCGAACACCCTCACCCTTGCAGATCAGAGGCTTTGCTCTCCACCACTTACCACCTTGCAACCTCATTTACACTGGCACAGACAGAGGGTTAAATGCAGCCGTGCTGACAGGGTACAGCATTCCTTCCAACGGGCAGGAGTCAAGGATTACAGAGAGTCAGAGACTCCACACGGATTCTCGGTGCTGCCTTTCTTATTCCTGATGTACTGTGGAGTGGTAAACAAGCCACTTCATCTCTCTGCACCCATTTCTTTATCTGTAAATAGCAATCATGACAGCCCTTGTCTAAAGTACTATTGGTACATTTAATTGCTATCAATCAAGGCGCTTTTTGGAAAAAAACAAACCAAACAAACTGTATTTTTAAAGGGGGGGAGGGGAGGAAAGAAAAAAAAAAAGAGGAAAGCCAGCCCATGGGGTTTCTGGCTGGCTGCTTGGGCTCAGATTGTCAAGGCAGCCATGGCCTTTGTTCTCTTCCACAGAAGAGGAATCATTGTTATCCTTGCTGAAAAATACGTGACTGGCCTCTTCTACCGTTACCTTAGCAGGTGCTGCCCCACGCAGTCAGTACCTCAGCACTGACATCCAGAGGATAAAGACAGACAAAAATTAAGGAAGGCTGAGCCTAGAGGAACAGGGCTAAAATTATTCATAATGGAAGCGGTAGCTCCCGCTGTACGCTGATTTGAATTAGACTGAGCGATGCTTCCAAAGGCACTTGAAAACATGCCTGTACAAAACCTCCCTGGATGGCCCAACACAGCTACATCCTCATTACGAGAGCACTGTGCGTTCATTGAAACAGCGAAGACAAGAATCGATCGCCATCGTTCCGGTGGCTGGTAGGGCGTAACGTAGCACCCTTCAAAGGAAACGCAGGGAAGGAGGGAAAGCATTTGCACAGCCGAGCATGGGAACTGCACTACAGACACTTACTCCTACAACAAAGGGAGGCAATTAGCGTTACTAAACTGCAAGGCTCTTCATAATATTTAAATAGCAACTTACAAACCGTTGCTGAGATGAGGCCAAGTCAATCCTGAAACTTCCTAGGCCATAACTTTAACAGAAGGATTGGGACCATTCTCTCCAGCGGTCCCCAGTACCGTCCTGTCTTACCAGCATCCCTCTCCCCTTCCCCAGGGCCACACACGTACGTTGACACGGACACAAAAACCAGCACATACCCCTGCAGTCCTGGGCACTCCTGGTGCATGTGGAAGTGGGCTCCTTCGGGTGCAGGCTACCTCCAGCAGGAGCAGCATCCAGAAGCATAGGTAGGTTCTAGTCCTGCTACCTGTCCGAAAGGCAGGTGGTACAAAGGGAGACGGGTTAGCAAGACTGCTCCACAAAACGTCAAGAGTATGTTGGCAGTTCATTTCAAAAGCCTTCCCCCTCCTCCTCATTCCTTATGACTTTTTACAGTTTTAGATCAGTTCATTTAAAAAAAAAAAAAAAGATAAAACCAGATTGTTTGTACAAAAAGCAAGCGGAAGGGGATTATTTTTTTCAGTCTTTCATAAAGCAATATTAAAACTATCAAAGGAGCAACACCTTTTTCTGAGTGTATTTCCTTTCCAAAGCCTTTCCTGAGGGAAAAACATTTTCACAGATTTTCAGCATGTTCTATTAACAGATTTACTCTCTTCTCACCTGGCACTGGGCTGCTAATAGAAGGAATCACACCCAATTGGCAAAGAATGATGAGAAATACCTTTCACATCCAGGCTTTGATTTCCATCTACTCTTTCTAAAATCCACCTTTTCCTTCCCCTTTCCTTAAAAATCTTAAGGACGTCCACAGAAAATAGGCTACAGATCACATACCTTGTACATAAAAATTAAAGAATGAAGGAATGGAATCCATCCTCTGCTAGCACAAGATCCTTCACTGCAATGTACCGCGTTGCTTTCTCTGGATTAGAGTTAAAACTCTCCACGGAAAGGACTCCCACCGCGTCCTTGGGGAGCTTTTTCCAGACTAAGAGATCTCGATATCAAGGATTCTCCCCTGCTGTCCAGCCAGAATTCTTCCCTTATTGTTCTCCTCTCCTGCTGCCATGACACCCCCTCACACCACGTTAAATTACTGCCCCTTCCACATTGCAAGTTAGCTGCCCACAAGCACCAGAGGAACATAAAACCTTCTACAGCAAATTCCTATCCCAGAGACTACTTTTGTCTGTCAAACAATTATCTGGGTTACAAGTGGACTGGAGAAAAGGTAAACTAAGTAACACAGATGGCTTTAGTGTGGAATAAAGTTAATAGGTAATTTGAAACACATCCTTCTTCACAGTTGCCGGAAATACTAAATTTGAATCAATGCTACTTGTTTAACCTGAAACAGTCGATAACATACTAGTACAGCAAACCAGCACTTACTGTTCTAGTGTAGACCGCTTAAGGGATGCGCATGAAATTCAGATTAATACCAGCTAAAGAAAGCAATGGTTCTTCAAATAGTTTGCTTTTTTAAGTAAAGAGATTGTAAACACATTGTAACTTACATGTATTATAGAGCAAATTCCATATATTAAAAATCATATTGAATTTCTGGGTTACAAACATCCCTTGGGTCCTGTAATATTTTTTCTATGTGGGACCATGCAGAGCTGCAGAGTCAGCACTCATGGATGTCCCGTGAACATTAGCAGCTTTGAACTTTATTCTGCTTTTAGAGTTAGGTGAATAATACACCATCTCCATGTAATTTACCAATCAAATTCATCTTGATTTTTTTCCTTAAAAAAAATTACTTTTCTCCAACTGCACTAGACATATGACTTCAGAGCTCAAGTTTTTAGGCTTCACATTTAATGATGCCAGAAACACTCTTCAGAACAGTTCTACCTTTCTGAAACTTTAAAAGCAAACAGAAGGCAGCGTGCGCATTGATTACAGCTAGGAGTTAGCATCAGGAACCTGTGTTCTACTCCTGATTGTCTTGATGAATCACTAAGTGACCTCGAGGAAGTCATTTCACCTCTCTTTGCCCATTATACAAGCTGTATAGAATTTAATACCTCCTCTTTCCATAAGTGAAGCTCAATTCATGAACACCTACAAAATACTACCAGAGAGAACTCTTGAGCAAGCGTACCAGAAAAGTACCGCTACTTACGGTCAGAGTGCAAAAACCGTGCCAGAAAAACTTCGGGTGGCTCAGTCAAAAGACCAGGTGACAAAGAGCTTGTGACAATTCCTTCCTGAGTTTTGGTCTCAGTCAATAGTCCGTTACTCTGTGTGTGTACATGTGCATGTGTTTCTTTTCATTTTGGTTTGAACTAGTGCTAGTCACGGAAGTCGCGCAGCTGTCTGGGTGAGAAGGTAACAACCATACCGAATGCTCTTCTCCGGTCTGTTGCGCCTACGACTGGGAGCTCCCACTGGCTCCTCGGACCAATGAAGTAACTTACAAAACGCGCGTGATGGTATATTTTTGATAAATCAGTAAGGCATTCCAATGCAATGGTGTTTTCTTTAGGAGTTTTATGTTATGAGAAGCTCTCAACCTTATTATTTTCTATTTTCGTACTATAACTGGGCTTTGCTTACGAACATCAAGAGGACAGATACAAAATGTACTGTATACAACTGCAGGTAGCTTCATTTGAGAACAACTTTCTAGAAGAACCAAGTTTCCTGTTGTCTTCTTTTGGAATTGTAGTGCATATGTTGAAACTTGTATATCATTTACAGTATTGAGTCTTGTGCCACTGCTGTACCTGATGTATCCAATCTGGATTAAACAGAGTATGTGCCACAAATACCAAGATGATGCTGTAGATTTCTTCTATCTGGGAGGTTCTTTTGGAGAACTTTGGGTGTTAGCCTAAGCCACTCAAGTTCCATTTAAATATTAGTAAGTCTTACTTAAGCAACCGTTAATGAAAGCAGCAAGATGACTGACATGTTGGAGAGCAGTAACAGAGATAGCCAAGCACATCTCAATGTTCAAAAGAAGGCTAGCGTAAGAGCTGCAACAAAACTAATCTTGGAAACAGAATCATATCAACTTGGCCTTTCCAAACTGTGCAAACACAATCCTGGTGAACTCCCTCCCCGGGGTAATGTGTTGTGACACAAAGGGAGTAAGGCAGGGAAAAAAGTACAGAGAGAAAAGTACTTCTCTTACCAAGGTATTTATTAAAGAGCACATCTCACACCTTTCTTTTAAAGGCAATCTCATCTTGGCAGTTCCATTTAGGCCAGTCTTGCATTCTGTACTGCAGATACAGTCAGCTTGTTTCAACCACAAAACAAGTAGAGCTGATCCCATCTTAACTGTATCAGGAAGCGTCACTTCAAAGGCATTAGGAAATATTTTCAAGTCTTTAAGGAGAAATTAAATTTATCAGGTGACCTCTAACATCCAGCGAGCAAGAGCTGAACAGAAGAACCTGCAGACCACTTCTCTCTCTTGCAGCAAAGACTGACACCCACTAGAGGCCACCATTGCCCCAGCTGCAGGAAACCCCAGACCCACCCAACACAGGACAGCACCCTTGCGTCCCAATTCTGTGCTAAATTTCTGTGCCACTCATGAGCTACATCAGTCTCAATTCTCCTGCACAGTGAAGAGCCTGAATTGCGCAGTATAGAGTTTAGACCCACCACTTCACAGAGAGTTCGGAAGTGCTGGCAGGGACACCACAGCATTTGCACAGGGAACTTTGCAAGAAGGTTAGGAAGGCTCAGGCAGCAAGCGGTTTATGTAAGCTGAGTGAAAAAATACTGCGTTTCAACATGAATTGGAAAGTTGCTGCATTTGGAAGGTGAGCAATCGAGCACCCCTGAAGACATCCATTTCACTAAATACGAGTGAGTCTCCTTGGAAGTACCGTCCACAGTAGGTAGGAAGCAGGGCTTTTACTAAGAAAATTCCAGCCTTACTCTGTTCAAGGAAGGAAAAAAAATAAAATAAAATAAAATCAACCAAACCAACCCAACAGACTGTACCTGCTCTGGTAAACGGAGTGAACTCAAAGAAACTAGCTGAAGGAATGTGTGTCTCTGGTCCCAAACACACTAAACGGAGAGGATGAACTTTCAAAATCAGCACGGAGCCATCCCAGGGTCGATACCCAAAGCCAGCCAGCACTCTCCTCCTTTCCTGCTCCAGGACAGCTACATACAAAGCAGTGCAACCCAAACAGGAAACATCAGTTGGTTTTAGTACTAATAGGTAATTTCATTTCTAATTAAAGCTTTCCTAAGTGTGCCAAGTCTGATATTGCTGCACCCAGAGGGACAGACCAAATATGATTGCTGCACAATTTCTAGGTAATTAAACCATCCTCTACAGCACAGCTTGCCATACACCTAGCTACAGAAGTGTTATTTATACAGTGTTAATTAACTGGATTTAAATTAGCAATACAGGCATGGAGATGCAGGTTACTTTGCCACTTAACTGGTATACAATCAGTGCCTGGTGTTAACAGACACTTGCAGAAAATGGAATGATACCCAACTACAAACAGACTACGTAGTCTTACGGTGAAGTCATCTTCACCCAAAGTCACACAGAAGATAAGGCACAAAAATAAAACTGGGCTCGGTTTGTATTTCCTGCTTACTGAGATTCCTTACACGTAAGTGGCTGCCTTTTATCTTCCTTGGTTTACTCTGGATTGTAAAGATTGCGACTGAACATCCAGCTGTCGTTCACTTCCTTTTATTAACAACTTGTAACACCATCACTGGAATGCATGTAAAACATCTACCTAGACACAGCTCACTTATGAAAGACAACATTTTTCTTCAATCTCAAACAACGTCTGTTTGTTTGTCAATGTCCTGGTAGACCAGTAGGCTTTTTCCACAGCTCACGTCCATTCCTGGCTCCAAACAGCCTGTCCCTGCCAGCAGTGTCACTCCATCAATCACCACTTTTCAGCAGCTCCTGAAGATAGACCGAGTTGACATGATAGGCGTTCATCCAGTTAAACTGTCTGTAACTTTTCCTGTAGTGTGACACTGCAGCGTAGTAGTTTTGCCACGCTTGGTAATAAGATTTCCAGTAGTTTTTGTACCTCCAAGCCTCATATGGAACACTATCACCCCAAGAGCTGCAGGAGCAGTCGTCTTCAGTTTTTCTCGTGGAAGGACTAGGGAATTCACGGTAATGGCTTTTCCTTTGTTTGGCGTTTTGTTTCAGAGCTTTCTTTTTCACTTGATTTTGCTTTGGGATTTGTGATGGCTCCTGAGGCTTCTCAGGTGTAGGACAGAAGCCTTCAGGACCTCGACACCTTGCGGGAACAGCATTCTTCTCCTGTGTATCTGAAAACGCTTCAAAACATGAGTTATTTTCCCTACTGTTGGAGGAAACACTGGAACCGTAAGAGCCATCGCTGTCACCAGACACACCACTGCTTGCTCCCATCTCTGTATTACGTCCCACCTCTTTCCACTCCATATCACCATTTCTGGGGAGCTCACATTGTTCTCCTGGGCCTGAATAGCTTCTTAAAATTTCAACCTCTCTCTCCAACCCTTCTTTAAGGAAATACTCGTAGTCTTCAACAAACGCTGAGAAGCTCCAGGGATTGTTCTGTTGGGTTTTGAAAGACGACAGGCACGGAATTCTGGGAAGATTTTTTCTTAAGGTCTCCTCATCTGGAGTCCGAGCACTATGGTATCCATCCATTCTGGCGACAGTTTTGAGTGGATTCCTCTGTTCTGTGTGGCAACTGGAAGTTTGGGAGTTTCTAGTACCTTTTTCTGTATTTGCAGAATTTGTGCACTTTTTTACCTGCTTTTGCTTCAGAAACTTTTTTGGCCTTTCTACAAAAGAGTTGTCCCTGGGAAGGTTAGAAAGAGGCTGAGGTGCCTCTGCAAAACTGTTCTGGCCAGGCTGCAGGACTGGTTCCTCTGGTCTGAGACACACAGTGTCAGAATTCACTGAAGCACCTGCACACATAACAGGTTTGACTTCTACCTCCCCATCTTCAAATTGATCCATCATTCCAGGCGGGATAGGCTCTGCACAGAAGGGAAACAAGCAGGCACTCAGTTAACGAATCCCTCCCTCTGGAACTCAAGAGTATGGAAGTAAAGCTTTGCTAAACTGCAGATAAGACAAGACATGTTAAGTTAGGGCTACAACCCAACCCCTTCAATTCTGGAAAGGCTCAAATAGCCAGAACAAGCTGTTTACATGGCCAAGGGGATGGGTTTGAACTGACAGAGGGGAGCTGGAGCTGAGCTGGGAGGCAGCAATCCTTCCCTGGGAGGGTGCTGAGGCCCTGGCACAGGGTGCCCCGAGAAGCTGTGGCTGCCCCTGGCTCCCTGGCAGTGCCCAAGGCCAGGTTGGATGGGGCTTTGGATCCCCTGGGCTGGTGGGGGGTGTCCCTGCCCATGGCAGGGGGTGGCACTGGGTGGGCTGGAAGGTCCCTTCCACCCCAAACCAGTCTATCATTCTATGATTTTCTCCCTGGGATGCACCAAAACGTTGGTCAAGACAAGCAGCACTGCATTACTTGTCACCTATTTTTCATATCCTACTTAACCAGAAAGAAAAAAATCAGAATTTATGTAAGGAGGCAAATGCTACGTTTCTAGCAGAACAGTTTCTGGGAAAAGCAAGGGTAGCAGATCTTTCCTTCTCCTGGTGTCTTACAGCCTGAGAAAGGCTTAATAATAGAGTTCTGGAAATCTAACTAGGTAGTTGCTTAAGCAACAGCTGGATGCTGAGTTCCTCTCCTAATCCAGAGGGACTAGTTCGCTTCCTGTTGCTTCACACAACCATGGCAGATACACAAGCAGTCATAGCACTGAGTAGGAAAAGCCTTTACCAAAATGCAGCTTCAGCAGAGAAGATACACACCAGCTCCCCGCGGAGGTGTCTGAAGCTTTGTACAAACAGAAAACAACAAAAACCCATTTGCATTCATAGACCTCTACCTGGTAGAGGAAGAAGCTGAAGATTACATTTCTGAGCAATTTTCATCATGATGTTTTCTTCCTCTCCACGGCAGCAGTATGTCACAGATAAGCCTAAAGTTCCTGTGACAGACAACAGAAAGTGTGGTTACCTAACGAGGGCCGGGAAAAGTTAGTGCAAGCTCAAGAAACCCACGTGACTCTTTACCAAAGCGCCCAGCTCTGCCAATACGATGCATGTACGTTTCCCAGTCTACAGGTACATCCAGGTTGATAACCAGATTCACTTTTTCAGCATCAATTCCACGAGATGTCTTAAGAGAGCGAAGAGGAGAGAAGGGAATAGATAACTGAGTAGGCTGAACAGATCTTTAAATAACTACATTTGGGAGTAACTGTTCACATAATAACTCTGAGTTGTTACAATACATGATAAAGCGCCTACAACTTTCCGACCACTTACAGTATTACATGTGAAATAGGCATACTGCATTGGGCCCACAAAAATCAGGGATCATTTTGCTTATGCTTTCTACGTAACAAAATACAAGCATGTTTTTTCCCCTCATCATCAAAAAAAAAAAAAAAATCAAGCCTGCAGCATGCAGTAATCTTATCGTGACAGGACCTCAAACAATCAACTGAAGAGAAAAACACATCAACCATGAAAAAGCCCAGAGAGCCTCAAACATAACCACTGCCTTATTTAAAGTTCTTTGGGATGTTACTACTGTGAGCATCCTGTACCAGAGCAACAAATTATGCCTTCCCATAGCGCCTATCCAAAGAACACAACTCCACTCCTCTGAAATAACTATAAGCTTCTGCAAACCAACAAATTACTTAAAAATTATTTTTGAACTGAATCAAGAAACCGGGGACAATTTCCACGTTTCACAGTGAAGTCAGTCGCAAACAGTGCTCAGATGCTTTATTACTGCATTTATGTTCCGTTCAATTCCAAGGCAAATCTCATTCTCTGAAGTAACTTCACGACCAATACTGACATATCCTACAAAGCACAAACTCACCAAGTCTGTGGAAATCAGAACTCTGCAGTGGAATTGCTTCAATTTAGCCATAGCATCAAGTCGTTGATTTTGATTCATGCTGCCTAGAAAGGCAGAAGTTAGAAATAGATTATGTTCTCCAGTTTTATGCCCCTCAACTCCTGGAAAACGCCTCTTTGAGTAACCATAGGTGAGATCAGAAATAAGGTTGAGAGAAACTTCCTCAAACATCAGCTCCAAATGAATAAACACAGAATGAACAAAAACTTCAAAACATGGAAATCCATTACAAAATAGCTCTTTTGCTTGTTTTTAAAGAGAAACCAATTGTATAGATATTTAACCCACCTGAACAACACTGACTTTAGACAAATTTTACTTTGCACATAAGCCACGGAAAACACTGTTGAAGTAAAAGTTCAAGGTTTCCAATAAACATTAGGTGCCAGTTAGCAGCTTTTTATAGGGAAACTAGAAATAAAAGAAGATTTAAATCCAACATCTGCATTCCAAAGAAACAGTGCTTCAACCTGCAGATGTAAGTAAACTTTCTCTTTACAAATAAGTCAACATCTGGACAGTCATAAAAATTACTCTCAAAATTGAAAACAGGAAAGTTAAACATTAACTAATTTTTACATTGATTAAGGCCTAAAGACCTATGAAGGTTCAAATGCTATTCTTAATTATTTAACCAGAGGCCATGCAAACCAAGGTTTAAGATTAATTTTCCTATTTTAGATCACATTTTTGCACAACTCCAATAGAATCAGAAAGTTGTGAATAGACTTACCCGAAATGCACTCGGCAGGAAAGCCTCTGGATGTTAGGATTTCAGCCAGATGTTGAGCCCTGACAACAGAAACACAACTGTAAATCCAACTGCAGCCCTAACACCCCCACGCAGTTCTCACTGCAATTTGCTTTACAGCCAAGGATTACACTCCAAAACCACCACTTTCATCTTTATGCCTAGAGCAGTCACCTCACAGATGGAAAAAGACAACAGGGCATCAGGCCTCACTGTACTCTAAACAGTGTACGAGGTACCGTTATGCTAAAGCATTCCTTTATCTTCCATATTTTGTACTGCATTCCGCGGGCTTTATTTCAGATCTGAAGCTCGCATACCGCTTTGAGACCTTACAGAAGGTCTCTACGAGTTTCTCCATGACTGGACGTTACAAACACCGCTTTCGAACATGCTGTTTGCAGATTTTATTTCAAATTTATTACCTGCTATGCAAATTTGAGAAGACTAAGGCTTGATTAAATGGAACCTTGCTGAACAACTCCTGCAGGTGCTGCGTTTTTTCCTCAAATGTTTTATGCGGAAGCGGGTGGGAATTCACAATCTTGTAATACTGCTTCAGCCCTAAGCGTGAAACCAAAAATACTATCAGATTAAGGGTTACCATAAAAACATGCACAGCGCTATGTCACTGCCAACATCTGTCACTGCAGCTAAAACAAAGACTTTAAATTTAAACAAGCAAAGAAACATGCCAAATAAGAACCTCCGGGCCAGGTGTTTCTTAGAAGGCTGGAATATTTTCTGAACGGATAGAAAAAACAGAAATTTACATTTAAAACATCAGTGATGAATGTATCAACACTGGAATAAATCCTTCATTCCATACTTTTAGTTCATTCAAGTTCAGTGCCGGGTCCTGCAGCTGGGTCACACCAACCCCAGGCAGCGCTATAGGCTAGGGGCAGAGTGGCTGGAAAGGGCCTGGAGGGAAAGGCCCTGGGGGTGCTGGATGGCAGCAGCTGAACGTGAGCCAGCAGTGTGCTCAGGTGGCCAAGGGGGCCACCAGCATCCTGGCTGGTATCAGGGGTGGGGTGGCCAGCAGGAGCAGGGCAGTGACCGTCCCCCTGCATGGGGCTCTGGGGGGGCCGCACCCTGAGGGCTGGGGTCAGTTCTGGGCCCCTCAGCACCAGAAGGACATGGAGGGGCTGGAGCGTGTCCACAGAAGGGCGCCGGGGTGGGGAAGGGGCTGGAGCCCCAGTCTGATGGGAGCGGCTGAGGGAACTGGGGGAGTTCAGTCTAGAGGAGGCTGAGGGGAGACCTGGTCGCTCTCTGCAGCTCCCTGAAAGGAGTGGGGGGGCTTAGTCTCTGCTCACAAGTAAGAAGTGATAGAACAAGAGGGAATGGCCTTACAGTACGCCAGGAGAAGCTTAAATTAGGCATTAGAAAATATTTATTGACCCAAAGGGTTGTCAAGCACTGAACAGGCTGCTCAGGGAAGTGGTGGAGTCACCATCCCAGGAGATATTTAAAAGACACACAGATGCGGTGCCTAGGGACATGGTTTAGTGGTGGACTTGGCAGTGTTAGGTTAATGGTTGGACTCGATCTTACAGGTCTTTTCCAACCAAAACGATTTTATAATTCCTATAACAGACAACTCAGCTGTGGAGGAAAATTAAGAAGAACCACATATTTTGAAGGAACACGTTTTGGTTTTAGTATACTTTTCTTAATCTACTGACAACAATATCACTACAAATGAACTTCTACTTACCAATGAGACTTGGATCAGTAGGGTTCAACCTCACAAACGTTGGTTCTCTCATATACCTGGTCAAAGCATTAGCTAGTGATTCAGGATAAGTAGCAGAAACTGCAAGCATCTGTTTATTGGTTGGTAGCGAAGAGTAAATCCAACTGTGAGACAAAGAAACGGGAATGAGTAAGAGGTATGCATCTCATCTACTGAGAAATGCACAAGTTAAGTGTTTTTCTTACTTGATTTGTTCCTGAAAGCTGCCTTCTTCCAGAAGCTTGTCTGCTTCGTCAAGAATGAAAAGCCGGATACTGGCTGTATTTAAGTAGTCCAACTCTATGAGCTGTTTTATACGACCTGCATAGGAAGAAAAAAGGAAAAGGAACTTCAAAAATGCTAATTGAAAAGTTCTAATGATGATTTTTGTAGCTTTTTAAAAGTTTACTTTAATAAGCTTTAAAAAAGGCACATTTGGAATAATCTCTAAATATCTCTGGCACAGACCTTTGAGACTATTCTGTATTATTAAAAAAAATAAACCAGCCCAGATTTCAAAAGCACCAATTATTGTACTGTAAAGTACCACACCGTATCCGACACACAACAAAGCTCCGCCGTACCTGGGGAGCCAACCGCTATGTGGCACTTCTTTAGTCTGACTTTGTCCTGGTTCAAAGGAGTGCCGCCAATGAAGACATGGCATTCCAAGCCTTCCATTTTTATCCCAATAGTCGTGATTACAGCATGAATCTGCACAGCAATCTCCCGCGTAGGAGCCAAGATCAGAATCTGTAAGGGCCAAGGAATAAATGTGAAAGCTACGTAGTAGTTCCGAAGAGCAAAGCCCAGCGTTGAGCCGTGACGATTTCAAACCCTACACCTCGCAGGTGACGATGCCGTTTACGCAAAAAAAGGTGCGATTCCCTCTCACAAGGCAGAGCCCCCCCCGGCACCGGCAAAGGGAGCCGGGCCAGCACGCAGCAGCCACCCGGGCCCGGGGCTCACCTGCGTGGCGGGGCTCTCCAGCAGCACCGCGTCCAGGGCGACGGTGGAGAACACGCAGGTTTTGCCCGTGCCGGACTTGGCCTGCACGATGAGATCTGCAAAGAGCCGCCACAGAGGTCACCGCAGGCTGCAGGGCCCGCCCGGCCCCGCGCCCGATCCCCGCGCCCGGCCCGCCCGCTCACCCAGGCCGCAGCGTCCCAGCGGGATCGCCTTCAGCTGGACCGGTGACGGCCTGTGGAACCCAGCCGCCTCCAGCCCCGCCAGCACCGGCGCCGACAGCAGCAGCGACCCGAAGTCGGACGGGCCGCCGGGCACCAGCACATCCCGTGTGCGGAACCGTCCCTCGGCCGCCGCCTCCGCGGGCGCCGCCATCTTGGGGGGGGAAGAGGCACTTCGCGAGACGCGCCTTTACCCTGCGCCGCGCACGCGCAGTGGGCCGTGCCCCGCAGCGCGCCGTGCCGCCAGGGGGCGCTGCCAGCCCCGGCAGTTCGTCCCAGTTTGTGCCGGTAACTGGGGCTGTGCCGCCGCGCTGGGCATCCCCGTGGGTCCAGCAGTGATCTATGATCTAAGCTGCTTTCACCTCCCTGACTCATTTGTTTCATGGAGCGCACGAAAGCTTAAACTTAGAAATATCAGAGCGGACAAAACCTCTGCTACACGAGTGGTGGTACAGTGGGGGCAGCTGGAGGCCTCACCACAAGCTCCAAAAGCGAGAGCTTTCCGCTGGAGCAGGGCAGAGGGAAGCTGGGCTCCAGGCATGGCGGAGGGTGGCCCAAGCCCCGGGCAGGGCGACAGCAGGCACGTGGCCGGCGGCAGCAGGAGGGAATGGGACAGGCAGGAGAGAGGAGTGAGCAGAGGGAAAGAGGGAGTCCTAAGGGGGAAGGAAGGGTCAGGAAAAGAATGATGGAGAAGGCTGCAAGAAAGGATGAGGAGGACAAAATTGTGTTGGCAATTGTGTTGTCAACGAGCTTGCTGCCAGTGCCCCAAGTATTGTCATGTCTGTGAGTCTGGAGAGAAAGCAGTCACCACTGATGTCTCAGCTGTCCTACTGCAGGGAAACAGCGGGGACGTTTTGTTTGGACCCCTCGAGGTTCAGCCTCCTCCCACCCTCCTGAGGATGGACACGGGATTCTCGTCAGACGCTCTGTGTCTGGCTTATAGCTGGGCTGCTCACCGAAACAAGACTTCAAAGCCAGGGCGCTGTGAAAAATCAGTAGGATAGAATTCACTTCAGCAAAGGCCACGTGTATTAATCTGCATTAATTACTGCCCACTGTAGACCACTTATTTTAAATTGTGGGTGGGTTTGTGTGTATCAGCTTTGATTGTCACAGCAGTTCAGACTCTGGACACGCAGCTTCCACTCATTGCAATGGGATTTGAAAAATCTCAACAGTGGCTTCTACTGTACCAGCACACACACTGCGTCATTATTCTCACATCGCCAGGCAGCCTAAATGAACTGCGGTGGCTTTGGTGCACCACAGGCTTTGTCACGCCTTTGAAATTCCTTGTGTCTATTTCCTGATGGGGGAGAAACAGTCCGGCAAATTCTATTCAGTTGTAATTTTTTTAGCATTATGATATTTTCACATGAATATCTTGAGTACCGACCAAGAGCGGGGCCTCGCAGGACAAAGAACAGTTTCAGCTTGGGCAGCTTACCCCTACCAAGTGGGGACAGACCAGATGGTAGGGCCGAGCACGGTGCCCGGAGCAGAGGTAACAGGATAGCTAACTACGAGCATTCTGTTAGTTCCAATTATTTTTTAATTTTTAAGTGGATATTCCCATTGGTCCTCAAGGGGAAACGAGTCTCCAACATGAGATAATTATCTCTGGATAAATCTGGGAAAGGAGACGGAGACACCTGGACATAACAAACGTTTGATTAAATACAGCCTCTCTTAACCCTTTTAAATTGATGTGATTTAAACAGACAATGAAGAGCAGTCAGAAGTGTCTGTTCCCATGGGGGGAGGGCAGAGAAGAGATGATAAAACAGCCCCAAAGAGCCATCGCAACGAACCGCTCCCCCTCTGTTTTCCTCACCTACTCCTTTTCTCCCCTGAGGTTGCCTGCACGTTGCAATACGGCCGAGGTGATTTGGAGACAGACATTATTCTCTGTGGTGCACCCACCATTAATAAGACTTTCAGGCATGTCGCCCCCGTTCAGAAAGATGCTGCCATTTGTAGGCATTTATTTAATTTTCCACCGGATGCTGGAAGGATGGATTTCAAACCATCTCACTGCCTGTACGCTGAGAAACCCTCTGACACCACGACTGGCAGATTTATTGTCCCTCTCACTTTGGTTCTGGCCCTTAGTGATGGGGCTGGGTCAGATTTAGGTCAAGCTCCTGCAGCTGTACCAGTTGATCTAATGGAAGGTTTTGTTTCTCCCTTAACCCTTATTCCCATAGATATCCTCACTGCTACCGCTACTAACTTTGTTTTAAACCCTCTGTATGTTGTGGGCTCTGCCCTGAGCCGGTGTATAAATAGCAATCCTCAGCCTTCGGGCCTCGTTTTGCCTCAGTGACTCTCAAGTACTGAATTCACACTGTCGACGTTCACATGTCAGCCCAGCCAAGAGGAATCTGCGGTTTCGCCGTGACATTGCTTTGCTTTCGCTAGCAGTGAGATCCAGAGGAAGTATTCCTGTGCAAAGCAGCCTTTGGAAACCTTGACGATTAAGCTGAATATCCTGCCGGCAGAATATTTGGGTCCTGGGCAAGGATTTAGGTTAATAGAAGAACTAGATAAGACCTTCTGAGCTGTAATATTAAAATAATAACTGGTTCTTATGAAGGGATATAAACTCCCTAGCTTGGGGCCAGAAACCAACCTCTAGATTTTGCGGTTAGAAGAAAACTCTTGCTGAGAAAACTCTTGCTCCCATATCTACTGAGTGCACGTTTTATTCCCCCAAGACAGGGCTCACCGCCTTTTGTCCCTGTTAAGAACTGCAGATTACATTATTTTAATTCCACCCAAGACCCATTTTCCTCTGAATCTATAACTCAGTACATCAGCTTTGGATAAATGATCATACGGGACAGCCGTGGGGTGCATGCTGCTCATACCCGAGGTCAGGTTCTTGTTTTTTCAGACCAGCAGGAACTTGTCTTCAGACTCCCAGCAGCAAGGCAAAGGTCCGTGCCCCACGTTCGATGTGTAGTTTGCAGTGTGCCCAGACCTCCTAAGGCTAACACGTGCGGTGCAAAGAAACCAGTGCCTAGTAGCAGTACTAAGTAGTCACCACAGATTTATCCAGCTCCTCTTTCTGGGAAACTTTTCATTTGCAACAGCGTAATTCTTTGACAGACCGGGATAAACTGCTCGGGGAGAATTTGCGCTGGCTTCCAGAACTATCAGGTTGTGTGCATCTTTTAAGAACACCTTCACTACAGATTTGAACATTGCTACTGTAAACACGCACCTGCCTTGTCTTACGCCTTTAGCTTCCAAGGATTTGTCTTTCATACCTGCCAAGACACAGAATTATTCAGAACAAATCTTGGTTTGCATAATATTTATAAAATATTTTAAAAGTGAGATAATCTCATCCTCCTCTCCCAGACGTGTTCAGATGAAGACAGTGAACTTTCTCCATTCTTTGCAGCACGTGTGACTCACTCTTCAGAGCATGGTATGTATTTGTGTTTACACTGCCATGGAAACTGTATTTGTTCTCTGTACAGTAGAGCACATTACGGTGAAAGCACCACTGATGTTAGCATAGACAGCCACTTCATACTCACCACCAAAAATCGATTCCAAGCACCCTGCGCATTCATTTGCCCTTTGAAAAAAATGCTGGGGGGCAAGTTACCGAGGAGTAGCCCGTCTTTGTGGCAGCAGAGTCTTCCTCCTTGCTTCACTAATTGTCAAAATCTTGGATTTTTTCCAGCAGGCCTGGTGCATGGAGTTGCTATAAATGATGATGATGATCATTGATGATTATTGATTATGGTGATGATGATGTCTTATGTCCATCTAAGGCTCATTTCAGCGCCTTTCTGCTGAATGGATTTGGTTTCTTATTAGGCATGTTCTTGGGAAGGATCCAGAACTCCACAAATTCCAGATGAAATCTGAAGGCAGATGCAGCTGCAGATAAAAAGAACGCAGACACCAGGAGCTCAGGTCAGAGTGGCTTTTTCAGCTGTAGCAGTGAGAAGTGCCAATAGTTCGCTTCTGGCGTTTTCCTCCAGATAAATAAATATCAGCCCATTTTAATCTTAGATATGCTTTTATACCAAGGTTTGCTAAATTATTTTGCAGCCAGTATGAACAGGATCTAGGTCACCAAAATGCAGCCAGCCGAGATGTAATCCAATAGTTCTTTAACACACGACAGCACAGTGAGTGCACGAGGATTTCCCTACCCTGGTGCTTACTCCTGGCTCTCCCGCGCAAGCAGAGGAATGTCAGGAGCTGAAATTTGGCTGGAGCAGAGGTAAAAGTTTTACTTTTGGGATGGGGGCATAGTGAGGTAGGGACATGTTAGGAACTTTAAAGGCCACGAGACTGATTACACTAAATTAGGCTTAATGGAAGAAATGGTCAAATTTTGGGGGATAATTTATCTCTTTATGCACAAACATAAAACCAGAATTAAAGTTTTGATGTTGTATCCTTACCTGTTTTGGCTGGATGTTTATGCTCCAGTGGATTTAAACAAAGATGGATGCAATTCAGGTCATGCTGCAGCTTAAGTGGGAAGAAATTCTGAAAGGTTTGCCTTCAGTGTGCAAGAAGGTAAAAATGAAAGCAAATTCAGCGATAACCACGCTCGTTAGTTCAGCAAAGAACAGTCGCGTGAAAGCCCTGAGAAACCAGATCAATGAACTGAAAGACAACAAACGAGCTAAGCCTTCAGCTGTGAAGGGATGGAACTTTTCTCAAGTGGGAAGGGATGAGGCAGTTCATGGAAGTGGAATACACCACCCTAAAAAGCACATTCTGTTTTTTTTGCCCAAGGATCTCAGTTTTTCATTTTACCCTGAAATAAGTCATGTAGCTCTCTGCTTAAGGGTGTTTTATTCTCAGCTCTGTATTTTCTTGGAGGCCTGATTTTCCATGGCACCATCTGCTCACGATCTACACCACGGCAGAGACGCAGGAGTGCAGGGCCTGGCATGAAGTGTCGATGTTGCTTTGAACCAGTTGTCCACACAGAAGAGAAAAATGTTGCATAGCAGGGAAATCCTACTGAAAAATATTTCAGATTTTTCTCTTCTCTTCCAAGTTCCCAAGAGTTTGGAGCACATGAATATTACGGTCTTTTCTTTAGTCTCTGAACTCTTTTGGAGAACATGAGCAGCCTCGGAGGCTGAAAAACAGATTAAAAAAAGACCTTAAACAGAAGCTAAACAGAAGCTAAAAACTCTTCGCTGTTCACCTGCTGGCAGATCACGCAGCTCAGTGTCCTGCACGTGTTGCAGGACCTGTCTGGAGCACAGCATCTGCCAATTGCCATGTGCACGTGCAGTTGGCCTCCTGAATGTTAGATGTGCTGGAAAATAGCGTTTAACTGAGATTTGATGCTTCAGATAGCCACGTGCATCTTTCGTATTGGAATATTCAAAGCACTGTGAAAAGCATCAGTTAAATTCAGGAATGATACGATTTAAAAAAAAAAAAAACTATTGTAAAGAAAACATTGGCGAGAGCATCCTTTGCCTGGGATAAAGCCTGGTCTGATATGTTCCTAGAAATACTGTTGCTCGAACCTGGCTTGGGTAAATTAAGCTCACAGCCAGTTTTCAGCTCAAGCCAACTGAACTGAGGTCCACGTATTGCAAATGAGAAGAGAAAATGCCCTCATGTTTTAGCTTTGGTGCCACGCCACGAGGAAGAGGTAGTGCCTATATATTACGTTACAGAACTGAGATAACACAATAAATGAAAAAAAAACACAAACCTGTTGTACCAGCAGCAGGAAAGAAAGAAAGGCTGTGACCCACCCAAGCAACACAGGAACCTGGACTCTGATGCTGTGGCTCTTCTTGAAGACTGATCCTTGTCTGAGGCACAGAAAGAGGAAAGGGAAGGTGGGCCATTCCCTGTACCATTATAACTGGCAGGGGCAGGCGTTTCAGCTTGTAGGCTCCACATGGTGCCATCGTTTTGATTTTTCACCACTGACTGGCTGTTCAAACCTGCCATATGATACTTGATATGCTTGGGTAGGCTGGGGACACACATACCCCAACCCTGCGCCGTGGGGAACAACCAGCTGGCCAACAACTCCAGCCAGGCTTCGAGGAGCAATCATAGCTGGGCTCGTTGGCTTAGACTTTCTTAAGAAAGACTCCAGACTGACAGGTATCCCGCTCACAGCACAGCATCCCTGTTGGAAGTCATTAACTTTTTGATAAGGTCATTTCTTTAATACATTAATATGTTTACTGCGTCACGTTCTACAGATCCATGAAGAGAGAAGCAATTTTCATGCTTCCTTAATAGATAGGAAATGGAAACCCTGAAATGAGCAAAAAGACAGAGAATTTTGACCCATGATAAAAGAGATGCTGGAAGGATCAATAAATGTTAACTCTAGAGTGTTTCCCAAACATACACGAAAGGCCAGATCTCAGAGTTCTTATTTAAATTGCATTTTGACACAAAGGTCAGCTTTCAAAAACGCCAAGGCACATTTCTACAAACACAATCCTATTACCAACTACATAAAAAAAATCTTTTCCTTCAAAAAATAAAGACCTGGAAAGACAAAGGTTTTAGCCAATGAATACGCAAATTTCTGGGAAAAAGCAAGTAATTACCTTTTCACCCCAGATCTGAAAACCCGAAGCAGTAGTTTCACCCTCTCCGGACCGTTGCAGAGCAGTTCAGACAAGCCTTGCTGGCCCGTCACAGGGGTCTCGGGCACCACATCGCGCACGTGAACGGAGAATAATACATTCCGATGTAAATACACAGAAATCCAAGCCCTACAAAAATGCCGCCCTCGGAGGAGCGCGTCCGTGGCACCGCCAACACCCCCCACACGCGGGAACTCTCCGCCCGCCGGCAGGCTGCGGCCGGGCCCCGTGCGGGAGCGCCGCTGCCGGGAGCCCGCACCGCGCTCGGGATTTCAGCGCGTTGCTCGCAGCGCTAAACGCGCCGGTCCTGACCCGGGGTAACGGCACGGCCGTGCGCTTGGGGGTCCCACCGCCGTCCTGGGAGAGCGGCCACAGCCCCCGGGGTGGCGAAGCGCAATTTGGGCGG
>VWZZ01001028.1:177548-199178 GCA_013399095.1 Psophia crepitans | reverse complement strand
CCCGGCCGCATCGGCCTCGGTCGGGGCAGGTCTCGGCCTCCCGGCGCCGGCTGGCCGGGTGCCGCCGGTCCGTTCGTCTGCGAGAGGGAAATTTCGGCAGCGCTCGGGGGGCTCGGTGGCTTTCAAAAAGCAAGCTGCCAGCAGGGATCGGGAATCAAAGAAACATTGACAGAGATCTCCGATAAGAATAAGTTTACGGGAACCAAAATGATGCAGAGGGAGCGTGCGATTGCCACCCCCAGCACCCTCTGCAAATACTTCTCCCGTAGGAAACCCTTTGTCATAAATCAACACTGTTCTCTCCCTCCTCCCGCTCCCGTTCAGATGGAAACCTCGCTCGCAGAACTTGCTGGGGCTTGTCCGCAAGCCCGAAGGTATTGTTGGCGCACGGGGTTTGCTGGCAGCGGGAGGGACTGCTGCTCCCCAAACCGGGTTCCAGCGCTTGGTGGGTCTGGCTGGGGAGCAGCGTTTTGTTCGGATAAGCAGAGAACAGGGCAGAGAGAAACGGGTGGGTGAAGTTTCTGAATGCACAAAAGCATCCCGGTTGAGGACTTGGTAGGGTGCTGATCTCAGCGTGGGCTTATATACGGTACTGCTGTCCTGCCTGCGCTACAGGGAGCTTTTTGCGTGTAAGCAACACCAGTAGAGCCAGTACAGAGACGGGCAAGGTGAGAGCTGTGCCCAGGGCAGGGTCAGGGACTCAGAGCTGCTGGAGAGACCCGCGCTCCCCCAGGGTGGCCATGGCTTGTGAAACGTGGGCTCAGGCGGCAGCGTTTCGCTCTGAATAAACGTGGCAGCAAACAGTGACATTTAACCTGCCGGCGTTACCGGTGCTTCCCTAGCAAACAGGAGCTGGAAAACAAACTAAAAGGAAAGTGCGAGTCACTGGTGTACTGTACTGGGGGTGTGATGGATGAAATGCGAACTGCAAACCAGGACATGTACGGTGTGGTCTGGAAGACCTTTAAAATCTGAACAGTTTGGATGGTGAGATGGGTAAAAAGAGTAACTGTCAAAAGAGCGTGCTTAGGAAGAGTATTTTGGCTACTTAACTAATCAGTTTCTGAGCAGTATTTTTAATAGAAGCCGAAACGTTGCACCTCTACTCCTGAGTCTGAAACATGCCGATTTTGTAGCATGTTCTGAAGAATTTGAACGTATTCGAAAGGAAGGCAGATCCCTCGCCCTTAATGTGAAAAAAACCAATACTTAAAACAAGAACATTCCGGTTTTGTTCATACCCTTGCTATAGTGCAGGAATGTATTTTTTTTAAATTGTAAATAATGCAACAATTTTTATTATATTAATAAACCAAGACCTTAGCCTGGCAAAGGTTTATGCATATGCTTGACTTAAAAACCTGGGAAGGGGCAGTTGTCCCCTTCAATAGGGCCACTTGTGACTCAGCTGCAAGCAGCCGAGCTCTTCAGACCTTTGGGGTTTACTGGTCACATTCTTTCCCCTTCCCACCCCCCAGCTTTTGTTGCTTAAACTTAAAAACTTACTTCGACAACAAATTCTCAGGGTATCAGAGTGCAGTGTCGGAGCTGTTGTGAGCACAGCCGTGCCAGGACAGCCCGCAGGGTGACAGCTGGAGAGACCCTCTGCCTTACAGCACGCCAGGAAACAATCCCTTTCATCAGCAACCTAAGCGAGCTGCAGATCGCGTTTAGCGAAGGTAGGAGCGCTGTGTTAATTAAAACAACCATAAATGATATCCTGAGCAAGAACAGCTTTTAAAAATCAATTCTGTCAAGATAGCCTGGAATTAAAATAGATTAATGTTTCTTTAAAGACCAGCAAGCAGTGCGGACAGACAGCTGGGACCATCTGCAGTGAATGGTGAGTGGGAACTGAACCTCTTGACCCTGCTTCTTTACCACTTTCTTCATTACCGGGCAGGTCATGCCTCCAGACGTTAAATGCACCATAACCAAGAATCATGCGGGAGGAATGGTGGGAAGGACTTGGCCAGATCGAGACAATGAGCCACCTCGTGCGCAGCTAAACGGGACTCCGGTTCCAGGGCATCGTGCGAGTTCAGAAACAGTGGTTTGCTTTATGTGCAGGGAGCAGCTCGGGGCGGGGGGGAGGGGTGCTGGGCGGCAGAGGGGGCGGCACGCAGGGCTGTTCTGCTAGAACGCCCTCTTTGAGGAGCCGGGCTGCTGGGGCTGCTCAGCGTAACACGTGAAAGGTCGAGGCCGTTCAGTTAGCAGAGGTTTAGTCCGTCTCGGTGCAAACTACTGCAGCCTTCAGCTGGTTTTCAGGAGGGGGTTTTTCTCAAAAGAGAGCGGATGTTGGCACAGTTCCCGGTTCCCAAGGAAGGGTTATCTTCAAGTGCAACTCTGTCCCCCACCAGTGTGGGATTCGAGGATTCCAGCTCTGATTTTTCTTCCTCCTGCTTTGTGCGTTAAAAACATATTTAAATGGCCGTGGGCTTGGTTTGGGCTGCTGCTGTGCCCAGACGTTTCAACACACAGCCCACGCGTTGCGATCACACCGAGCTTTGCCAGACAAATCCCAGATGAGTGCGGGTCCGGGCGTGCTTACGCTGGTCTTCGTGTTACCTCTGGGAAAGCTCTGCCACGGCTCCCAGGGATGAACCTGACGCCTTTCGGTCAATGAGAGATCTCCTATCCCAATCGCATGGTTTCCATTGTAAGCTGATAGTTTCTGGCATGTGCGGCGTCGCTTGCGCTGGAATTTGTTCCCCGTGCAAACGCTGCACAGCCAGGAGAGCCTCGGCCAGGACGGCCATCCGTCCCAGCCGGTGCGGGGTCGGGGGCAGTCGGACTGATCGCTGGGGTCCTCGTCCTGCCGCCAGCCTGCGGAGCTGTTCTGGACGAGCTGTGCCAGCTCCCTGCACCTCGGTCTCCGTACGCAGAAAACACGGAAGACCTTGTTCACCTCCTCCGGAGGCTTGTGGACGCAGCGTGGTTTGCAGGAATATGCAGTGCTGGTTTGTAGGCCTGGCACGGAGTGAGTTGCACTTCTCCATTCCTCCTGTCATCTGTCCTTCGAGTGGCCCTTGTGCAATGTGCTACAGAGCTTGTGAATCTGCCATTAACGCAATTAATCCCCATACTAAAATTCCTCTTGACTTTACCGGCTGGATTCAGAGTCTGCAAACGTCATTCCGAGGCCCAGAAATGCGATGGCTGCTCCCCGAGTTACAGAATGTTATCTCAGCTGAAAGATCAGATTTAACAAGAATTGTCTTGCTGGGGGATTAGCAGAGAGGGATTTCATTTCCGCCTCTCACGCTGCAGATGCCATTCCCTCCGTAAACTTTCTGACACGGGGATTGTTTGCATTTGTACATAGTAACATCAGCATCCGCACCACGGAACGGGGGTCTCAAGGCTCTTCTACGATAAAAATACATCACGTATTATCTAGCTAGGGACCGGCGAGTTCATGGGGCAGAGCTGTCCTGCGCTTGGGGTTTGTGTGGCTGTAGTGGGCGAGGGGTCACGGTCAAGTTAGCTGCAGTTGTGACTTTACTTTGCGTCTTTTGGGCTTTCTTGAGGAATCCGGGATATTTCTGAGCTTTCTGCTGCTTTTTTCCTAGGAGGAAGAGTATTAAAGTATTTAAAACAAACCTCGCCACCCTGACTTGAACTGTTGAATGTTCTCCCTGCACATTCATCATAAATGCATCACATTATTGAGTTTGATGGTCTTACTCCCTTCTTACATTAATTTCTGTCCTGGTAGACAATGTTTCTTGCTATGAATATCTTGCAGGAATAGAACATTTGGTCTGAGTGAAAAATACAGCCAATTATTTTTACTCTTTGTCTCACACTGGGTCCTATTCTGGTAACTGTGTCATGCTCGAAAAGGAGTCTGCTGTATTTTATTACTGCTATTTCTGAAGGAGCAGCTCTTGTGATTTGTGGTAGAGTAGGCATAAATGACAGACCTCAAGGGCTAACGTCACCGCTCACAACTCCGGCAGGTGGAAGCACGCAGCTCTGTTGGTGTCTCTGCTGATAAAACGGTCCCTCCAGAGGTGGCTTTACCCGTCGCTGTTGGGGATAGCATCAGGAGCTTGGGTGGTTATCACAGAATCTCGTTCCTTGGTGTTGCGTAAGGGAAGGAGTAAGTTGACAGCAGATGTCCTGTCACATATAATATGGGGAGACAAAAAGCAGTCACGGGCTTTGTCTGCTTGTTTATTTGCAGAGAAGACTCTTAAAGATGTTGGTGGATTTTTTTAGACTCCCAGCTTCACGTATTCAGGAATCTTAAAGACCAGGCCCCCCCGTGAAGCAGACCACTGGGCTGAAACCCAACACTTCTAACCATCGTGTTCAATGGTCAGTCTGTACATTGAGGCTCGTGGTCTCTCATTTTCCTGGCTTGTGAGTAAAATCCAAAGGCTGGAATTCTTTTTGGTCCGTTTATTTCCTGGTTGTAGAGAACTGATTTTCTAATTCGTCTTTAGATGTAGCAAGCGTGATTGGGAAGCACAGAACAATATTATTGCAATGGAAGGGAAGGCAATTGAGTGATGTGAGCTGTGTCTTTCATGGTTAACATCTGTTTAAGATCTATTTATTGGGGGAAGAAAAATCTTTGGTGAAGCTTCAGCATCCTTCCTCTTCTAAATAAACTGAAAGCTCACAGTTAACTCCTAATTTAGGCCTAAAATACTCTGGGAAGACAAGAGGTAAAGTCTTGAAATTCTTGTGATAAAATGGAAGGACAAAGAAAAGATTGCGGGCCCTTGGCGTCCCAAGGGAAGGAAGAGAAAAGGTGCAACACCAAGCTGGAAAGCGGCTCTCCGAGCTGTGCAGCACGCTCTGAAGAGTTATGCCCAGCCACAATTGCAGGCTTGTTGAAGATTAATCTAGTTAGTGACCCAAAGGAAAACACAGAAACAATATCATCAGCTCAGCAGTTCTAAAATAATTTTGGTCTCTATTATGTCATCCTCTTTAAACACCAATTGTTTGTTGCTGCTTCTGTTGCCTCTCAGCACTATTATTAAGGACTGCTATTTGCCATTTGTTCTTTCCTGTCCTCTTAGCAATAACTTCCTCCTTTGCGTTTCTTTTACCTAAGAGCCGGACATCTGTCTTCCTCCTCGTTATGACAGCCGGGCTCAGGGGTGCTCTTTCCAATCCTCTCTGCTCGGCTGAAAGCCGTGGGCTGTTCGCTGGGTTTTTCCTTTCTCCCGTCAGCGTCACCAAGCCGCTGCAGTGCCGGGCAGGCCAGATGTGTGGATGTGCCGGGAATACAGGCAGCTGTGGCTCGAGGGGGTTGTGGGAACTGGGCTCGGAGAACTGGGTGGATGTGGATGCTAGTAGGAAAACATTACTTCCCAAGGTGGGTTAAAGCGTTGTGTGTTCACCTGGGAAGTGACAAGTCAAATCTCCCTTATTTGTAGCTCTCGGGTATTTGGGCTGAATTTGGGAAGATGCCAGTATCTGCTAGAGGACGTTCCCTGGGGCAAGTTGTCTTCACGCTGTGTTAATCGGTGCTGGAGGATCGTTGACTTATAAACCGTGTAAACCAAGTGCACTTGTAGTTTTAGGAATAGGTATTTTGAGGAAATAATGAAAAAGGCACAGCTTACAAAGCGATTGATGCCTCTGCCACTCACAAGGGCAGATTCTCAATGTGAGAAAACCCCAGCAAACTGTATTTGAACTCAGCCAGTTTCACAAGATGCTCACTGTTGGTTTGTGATTTCCCCCCCCCCCCCCCCCCATGGTGAATATCCCTTGATGCTCATCCAAAAGTTCTTGAAAAGCTTTTGAATTTTGCACTTCACTTTTCAGTATTCAGGGTGACTGTGCTTTAAGCAAGCTTTGCTTTGGAGAAGCATGTAGCCAGAGCTGCCTTGTTCATGCCCGCAGAGGAGGATTGATCCGGAGGCAACACCTTACTGCTGGAGAAAGAAGTGTTAACCATCACACGCCGAATCCCAGGCACTGCAGCGGGACACGCGCGGCACAGCCGGGCTCAGCCCCGTGCGTCCCCGTCTTGCGATAAAAGGTGTCGGTGTTGGCTTGTCCTGAATTAGACTAAAACTTTTTCATGCTGATTTTCAGGGACTGCAGAAGTTTCAGGAATAATAATGAGATGCAGTCTGAGGCATCTGATTTTTAATTAACTGGTTTAGAGAGATGAATTTGAACATCTGCAAGTTGTCATAGTTCTAATTTGGCTTTTCCTGGAAGCAGCGGTACCAAGCAGCCACTCGTACCAAAGCACAAAGTCTCTCAAATTAGGCACCCAGAGTCCCTTGAAACGCTGCCGTACTCGTGTGCCTTGAGCCGCGACCAGCAGGTACGGGAAGGGAGGGTGCTGACGAGCCCAATCGGTGCTGGACCCGGAGTTTTGCAGTGACCGCTGCTTCCCCGGCGCTCTGCTCCGCAGCACAACCGAGCGAGGGGCCGACTCAACCACAGGTTTGGGATTTACAGCTCACAAACACGCACAGGACAACATCTCCTGATGCCCCGTGGTGGCCAGCTTACGTAACGTCACTCGCGTAACCTCAGCGAGCACGGCCAGGTTCTCTCTCCGTGCCACAGTAAGGCTCTCCGGGGTTTTGTGTCTCATTCACGCTCTGTTTGGAATTGCACTTCAGTTCATCGCAAATTCCAGTTCCTTCTACACGCCCACGGAGCCAGCGAGGCTACGAGGGTTGTCCCTTCAGCCTCCAGCTCCCATCACCTTGCAGTCAGAGCATCCGTTTCACTTCCAGCCCAATCTGATGGATTATTCACAGAAACTATTTCTCCTCTGGCAGCCCAGATGGTTCACTCTCAAACCTTTGGCAGGGTGGCGGTCTCTCTTCTGTGGGAGATTGTTCCTTTTCTGGAGAGTCTCAGAGAAGCCAGTCTGAACTTGGGAGAACTGAGATCTTCTTGGCAGAGAGGAGAGACTGGCTGTTGGACACGGGAGGAAAAAAGCTTCTTTTTATTTTTTTCCCCTGGAGTTTTCTCTGCAGGGTGAATACTCTTAATTACCACAGGGTAATTACTAGTGGATGAAATCCAGGCCCCTGCAGACTTCTTGGTCACCAGGCGGTGACTTTGCTTTGGGCTGAGTTTCACTCCCTCTTCAGCTCGGTAAAAGGCTGATCAGATACCACGAAAAGCAAAGGATAAAGCAGGGAGGTGGTTTGCTGGGTTTTCTAACTGGCACAACCCAAAGTTTTAGCAGTGTTTGTCAGCAGAGTTAAAGCCTCAGGATCTTTAAAACTCACTTGCTGATGGTGGGATTCTCATTGCCAGAGGGTCACCGAGAGCAGGATTCGTCCCACCCAAAGCAGGTTGCTGAAAGAGGACAGATGTGTCATGTCCCAGGAGTGTCCGTTTCTCCCCCTCTGCTGCAAGGGGGGTGGCTCAGCCAGCACTGGGAGAAGCGTCCAAACCTCATAACAACTTACAGGAGAGCAGTTCCACAGATGAAACGTGTCCACTCCTCCAGCACTCGTGGTCCCCAGGCTGGGCTGGCACTGGGTTTGGCAGAACCAGCTCATTTTTTGAGACAGAAAAGTGCTGGAGTCTGAGCATTTGGGGCTCAGGTCTTTGCTTGTTGCAGGGAGACAGGATCTGCCTGTGAGAAATGACCACGCCGACGGTAAACGCTGCCCATGAAATTTTAATGCTTAATAGAGCCTTGCTGGGTGAGGCTCGATTGTAATGATACCACCCATCACGGGGGAGTTAATTGAATCAATGAGGTGAACAGCGGCGCCGTCCGGCATATGCCGAGGGCTTGATGAGCCCAGTCATTACCGCAGGACCCTCGTCACTCGCCGTGCCGTGATTACAGCGCTGCGCGGCCAGGGGATTTGGTGGGAAGTGGCCAATGAGGGGCCAAGCTGGCTCCAAATCCAGCTTTTTGCAAAGCCCAGATAAAACAGGCTTCCATTAATAAGGCGAGAAAGGTTAGGACGAGAAGCATTACAGCAAATCTGGAGAGGTAAGGTGATAGTTTTGTCTGAGGCTTGTAGAGCATATGGCTGCAGCTTTTGTACGGGAAACCCAGGAGCTCGGTTGGTCTGTAAGGGGGGAATTATTTGTGTGTCTGCAGAAGGAGAGGTTTATTTGCTGATGTTAAAACAATTAGATAGCTGGAGACACTTGGTAGTGCAATCAGGAAGCTCACCACAGATTTTCTGTGTCTTCATAGCTTGTGTGCTCATTCTGGGGTATAAATAAGTTTCTTGGAGGTGAAGCTCTGAAAAACCATCGCAGTCTGCAGGCTAGCTTTAGGTTCTGAGTTTTGAAACAGAGATTGGTGGTCAGAAACTGTTAAGGAGCTTTCCACTTACGGAGCTAGATTGTTACACAGGATCCAATTTTTCTGATGGCTGCTCTTTCTCAGTGCTCAAATCCAGGTACAGAAACAGAGCAAGTAACTGAACTGATTTAGTTAGAATGGAGAGGTGCAAGAGCAAAGCTCGATAACGTAAAGCTGAACATGAGATGCATTTGTCCTTTTTCACCCTACGCGGGAGATGTGCTGCTGCACAGAAATTGTGACGAGCCTTTTAAACTGTTGGTAAGAGCATAGGCTGAAGCCTTTCCTAGACAGTGGTAATCTCTTCTGCAAACCCCCTTGCATCAACGTGACATGTCTTCACCTCCAGCCCTGCCTTCCCCTGCTGTTCTTCCCCTCTCCTCCCCGTTCCCCACTCCCCCTCCCTGCTAAAAAAAAAGTGGCAGCTGTTGGAAAGTATAGCCCATTTGTTTTATGGTGCCGCTTTGGGAAAACGATCCAGATCCTACATGAGAGAGAGGAAGCAACAGAGCGAAAGAGAAGGGGGCGGGGGGGGCGATTTAGCAGCTCTGGAAAATAACTTGCTTATTTTAAGTCTAGTATAGAAAGTTAAATCCTTATAGCAATGTTCAGGGATAAAGCAGAACGGCTGCTAAAGGTCTTAGCCTGCTAGTTTAGAGCAGGTAATTTCAGAGTTGGCTTGCTGTTTTGTACAAAATTTCAAGTGAATTGAAGTGTCTTTGATTGTCCTCTAATGAGAGGTGCCTGTAATGAGGGTATTAAGATCTGAAGACATGCTATATAGGAACAATGTGACTCTTACTGGGGTTTAATTTACTTTAGCACTTTAGGTAAAGAAACAAGGTTCTCTGTGGAAGGCACTTCTGTTCGTTATTGACTCCTGATTTCAGTTAGTTACAGGGCACAAAAGACACAAAAGCAGAAGAATATGGTAAAACTGGAGGCTGCCCAAACCATTCATAGTTCTGTGCCTTGGGATTCTGCCAAGCAATTAATGGAAACTCAATCTATTTATTTTTGTTGTCAGGTCAAAAAAATCCACCTCTCCTGTCAGCTTCACTTATTTCTAGAGGCAAACTCCTAGAAAATTTAATAAATACCCAATTGCTGTTCCATGAAATGCATGGGTAGGTAGGATGCATCTGAGGTGCAGTCAGGAGGAAGAGGCACTGTTTCGGGAAGCTGCTCAGCCCAGCTCTCCTGCCCTTCGGTCAAAATCTGCTGCTCTCCTGGCTCCCGGAGCCGCTGACTCGATGTCTGCTTCCTTCCCTCCACAGCTATCCATGAAGGAGGTCGGAGACGGGCTGCACGAGCAGATGAACTGCATGATGGGTGCTCTGCAGGAGCTGAAGCTCCTCCAGGTCCAGACAGCTTTGGAGCAGTTGGACATCTCAGGGAGCCGAAGCACCGTTTCTGGCACCGAGCAGCACCAGTGCTGCCGAAGCAGCGGAGATGTGCCCGGGGCCCGGCAGGACGAGCAGCCACCTGGGGAGGCATCGATGGAGGAGCACAACCCCACATCCTTCGCATGTGCCATGCCACGGCCGGTGGGTTTGTCCCATCCCACTGTGCTCCCAGAGGGTGGCCACCTTCGAAAAAACCCCTCCTCCTTCAGCGGCCTCGCTGGTGAGGACATTTATCACCCAAAAGCACCTTCTTCAGCTTCCACCAGAACAGAGCATGTCCGCCCAAGAACATTCAAGCCCAGTAGCCAGGGCATGATGGAGGGGTGGCCAGCATGCCAGGAGTGCCTGGAATGTGACGATGGCCATGACTGGACATCCTCCCTAATGTCCCAGAGCAGGAATCGGCAGCCGCTGGTCTTGGGGGATAACATCTTTGCAGACTTGGTTGGGAACTGGTTGGATCTGCCAGAGCTGGATAAGAAGGGAGAGAAAAGCGAGGCATCCCTGTCCATGAGCAAATCCCAGGAGCTCTGCAGGAAGTTCTCCCTCACAGCCAACATCTTCAAGAAGTTCCTGAGGAGCGTTCGGCCAGACCGAGACAGGCTTCTCAAGGAGAAACCTTGCTGGCTTCCACCTGAAGACACACAGCCCGAAATTTCTAAGAGACCCAAAAAGATGAACAAACTCAAGGGGACATTTTACTTCCCACTTCATGGGAACATCCAGAGCCACCACAGCAAAGCAGAGAGGTGCCCAAAGGCAGAAAGCAACAGCAGCAACTCCAGAATAGCCACCAAGAAAGTCCACAAGACCATAGACTACACCCAGTCTGGGTTTGACATCAATACAGCTGTCTGGGTCTGAGTTTGTTGATGTGCTCTGCTCTGCCAAGCACTTTTTCCACACTGGAGAGGAGCTTGAGGCCATACACATCTGTTCAGGAGACCCCCAAGCACTCAACACGGACTGAGGTGCCAGAGGGGTCCTCTGCACGACATCCTGTGGGCTTCGGTCACCTGCAGGCAGCATTTTCCGGAGCAGTCCGAGGAGCAGCTGACAGCCCCACGTGGGGAGGCGTTTGGGGACCAGTATTTCCAAAAGTAATCAGAATCTTTAGCAGCTTTAGGGTGAGCGGTGCCACGGACAGCCCACTCCTGGAGCCTGGCTCGCCATGGCCACGTCGGGCCCGTGCCGCCAGCTCTAGCTGAAAGAGCTGCAGCACCAAATTCGCCGTGTGCGTGTGTGGATGAGTGTGCAAATATATATAGGTTTTTTATTAAAAAAATCTATTCCTGCTTGTGTGCACTTAAAACTGGGTTGCAAACCAGGCAGTTCAAGTGCAGTACCTGAAGCACTTGTTATTTAACTTGAAAGACGTAAGGTGGGTTCTGTAAGGTTTGAGCAGTTGCTCAGGGGGGTGCGGAGCCCCAGGGTGTTGCATTTCAGCTGCGGCGTGTTCCCCCTAACCTGCGTCTCTGCCACGCTCCCAGCATCAATCCTTTCCCTGCCAGTTAAACCAGTAAGACACGAGGCTCCTTTCACAGAAGTTCGTGACTCTCGAGCTCCCGGGGGGTTTCGCTTCTCCTTGTGCCCTTGGCCCCCCAGGTCGCACCAGATACAGTGTTGCAAACCCTCCTTGTTGGGTCCCACTGCGATACAAAGTTGCAGCAGACGGTTATTGTTGTTGTTTCCTTTGCTGTTGTGTACAAACCTCACCTTGTAAGAACCAAGTTCTTCATGTCCGGCTCTCCAAGAGTTACCAATAAAGTGGCGTCAGTCTCCAGCGTGCCGTGGGGCTGTCTCCATCCCGGGGTGACCCTCAGTCCCGCTTCCCTCCAGCACGGAGCCTTCTGGGTTTTCACCATCATGCAAACCCGGCCGAGCAGCAGGAAGGGCTCAGCTGGTGGGCGTCGGAGCCGGGAACACGCGTGGTTTGTGTCACCCTGTTCCCAGCCAGGGCTGCGCGGCGGCCAGGAGAGGTTGTAAATCACAGCAGGGGGAAGAGCTGCACCCAGAGGTCCCTGCCAGGGTCCCAGCGCTGCTCTGGAAGGATGTCCCACTGCAGCCCAGGCACGTGCTCCAGAGCCTCAGGATAACACTTCAGCATCCATCTTCCAGGGAAAGGCAGAATGTTTGAGGGAAAAACCGCTGCTGAGGGAAGGGCCTCGGAGCCAAGCAGTCCCCAGCTCATGGAGGGGCACAGGGCCATGGTCACCCCGTGGTCCCCTCCTTGCTGTCCCCAGCAGCTCCGTGGCATGAAGACGGCACAGAGCCTATCGCTCATGCTGCAGCGGAGGGGGCTGCCCCCAGCGCCGTTAGCCAGCAGCCACCAGATGCTCCATGTGCACGGCAGGGTTATGTTGCAAAAACCTGTTCCGCTCACTCCAAGTTTAGGAAGGGCTTATGTGCAAGCAGGAGTAGTGGTTTTTTTAAACATGCAATTCTATTCCTGTTGTAACTTCCCAAGACAGAGGCCAGCAGAGCGGAGGCAAATTAAATATAGGCACAAGACAAGCCCCGTTTCTGCCCATACAAGGAGAGAAGAGTGGGGCAGCATCTGAACGCCACGCTCAGCACTTTTTCAGGAACCTGAGCTGCAAGCAAGCTTTTGTTTTTCCTCCTCACAGCCTTTAGGTCTAGTTGTTTTCCCCCTTCTTCATGTTTCAGAATGCCAAAACCCTGTTTCTAAAACATTTTGCTTTTCTGCTCTTCTATCCTGTTTTCCACAAATACACCCTCCCAGCTCCCACCCACCTTTCCACAGGGTCAGCAAAGAGGAGAAGGAGCTTTCTATAAGCTGTAGCACAAGAGGGAACAGCTTTCCCCACACTCACCTCGGTCCCTGGAGAGCACAGCCTCACCCCAGGCACAACCCAGGGCCCCCAGCCCCACAGCACCCCTAGCCCCAGGGACACATCCCTGCTGTACCTGCCTGGCACCGAAGGCTGAGCCCCACGGAGAGAGGAGCATCACACTGGATGGTGAGAAGCTCTAGAGAGCTGAGCAGCCCCACCAGGGGCTTTTTAAGCTTGTCAGTGAGCATCGCCCTCAGCTGTGGTGAGTGTGGTGGGCAGCAGGCAAGGGCCCAGCCTGAGCACAGGCAGCAGGGCGGGGGGGGCCATGGCGCNGGTGGGCAGCAGGCAAGGGCCCAGCCTGAGCACAGGCAGCAGGGTGGGGGGGGCCATGGTGACACTTTGGCCAAGAGGTGAGGGGTACGTTCCTGCAGGGGGTTACCTCTGCAAGGCCATGGATGGTACAAGAAAGAGGATGCGTTTATGCAGGACACAGGGTGATCTGGAGCCTAAAACGCACGTTGGGAACTTAGTCCGTGGGAAAAGCCGTTCTCAGGGATTTGCCACCCCCATCCAGCCCCCACCTCCAGCACCCTCAACCCAGGGCTTGAGAAACTCAAACCAACTGTGCCGGCACATGTGGTCTCTTGCAAATGCTGGGTGCCCACCCCAGCAGCTGTCGCGGTGCCGCTCCCCCCCGTCGATGGGGTCTCGCGAGGAGCCGACGGGAAGTTTCTCTTGAGAACAAGCTCTTCTGGCAGCGCCGGGTCATCCTGCCCACACACGCCCGCACCGGGGAGCTGCTCAAAGATCAGCTGCTAAACCCAGCCTGTTCTGTCCCTGCTCGGAGGAAACACTATTGTTTTTAGTTTCACGTGGAAAGGGCAGTTCCTGTCCCAGCTGCCGCCCACGTGTTCCTTCCCACCCAAATAATCGCTCCTGCTGCAGCCAGCACTGCCGAGCCCGTGCCCGCTCCCACTGAATCCCTGCAAGCGGGATCAGAGCCGGCGGCAGGGGGGGTCTGAGCCAGTGGGGGTCCCTGCACCCCCCCGGCACCCACCGCCCCTCCCTCCGCTTCTGCGTGCGATCATGAGCGTTCAGCCTTGGGGACCACGAAGGATGAACATCAGCCCAGGGACAGAGCGGGTGGTGTTTGCTTTGGTTCTTCTTCTGTCAGAGGAGCAGCTCCCTGCCGGGGCGCTTTGCACGGCCAGCTGACCAAACGCCCAGCGCAGTTTCACGTGTATTTATGTTCTCTCTGCCTCTCATGTCTATCTTCAAAGGATATTTTGCTTCGAAAGAGGATTTCCCGGGGTGTCTGCAGTGGCTAATTCAGTGTGACCTAGGCTTCAAACCGCCACTTGAAAATTGCAAGTAAATGTAGCTGAATCTCAAAGTTCTTAAGGGAAAAAAAAAATTCAATAAATATTTTTTAAGAGGCATTAAAATAATAAAGAATATCAGGCAAGTCAGACATCCTCCCTAATTTAGTCTCCAGAGCAGGAGCTGCTAATAGATCAGGGTAGGATTTGTGAATTACCATTTCACTTCTCCAGGGACTTTTCCTGAAATTATAATAGCTTTTTCTCGTCTTTTTTTCATGAAACTGCCATGAAATAGTTCCCCGTTATTAAGTATGAAGCCTACCTAATTAGCACAATGACAGTCTTTAATGAGGCCCTGGCTGTGTTCTGCATCTCTGATAGGAACGGTTAATACCAAACACAGGACAATAATTAGAGAAACACGTTCCCCCACGAACGTGCCCTGTGGAAGGCAGCAGAGGCAAACGGACCTTGGCCGTTCAGATTTATCAGTGGTCTCTGTTCTTGGGGTGGGTTAAACCCAGATGAGATCAAGTTAATTTGACACCAATAACATTCGAACACCCGGGATTAATAAACCGGCACCAGGGGAGCTGCTGTTCACCGTGCCCTGGAACCTGTGGCCAAGGGGAGGAGGTTGTTGCCGGACGCCAGCGCTGCCTCCTGCGAGGGGCTGGAGGCCGCCCTGGGCTGGGCAGGAGGTGCGGGTGGGCGCGAGGAGGGTGGTACACGCTCTCATTGCTCACGGGACTCCCGTTCTGCGCGGGGTGCCGGGCTCCTGCTCGGCCGAGGGGTGGGCGAGGCACACAGCCTGGCCCCTTCCAAAGCCCACGGCACCCAGCACCGCGTGTCGGCCGCTGCCGCGCGGATCGAGCCCCGCCGAGGCGGGTGGGTGCCGGATCTGGCCCGCACGGCCGAAGGCACCGAGGGGGTTTGGCCCGTAACGTTAATGGAGTGCTTTTCCAGGAGCTGCTCCTCGCTCTGCCTCTGCCGGCTTTCCCTTCCGCCAGCGCCGACGCTAACACCCCGCTCTTCAGCCAGATGGCCTCCAGAAGGCTCCCAAATGTGCCTGTAATTAAAAAGCCTTTATTTTCAAAACCATTTCACAGCTTATTCTTCTGACAATGGGATGGGGCTTCTTAGGCTAACGCTGGGCAAGACGGAAGGAAAACAGAGGCTGGCTGCTGCCCGCTGCGTTTCCCCCTCCCCGCTGACACAGGCTGTTTGCTGTTCACCCGCCGAAGCTGAGGGACCCACGTGCCCTGCAAATTTGTGCCGTTGCCGAAGCCTCCCCAGGGCAGCGCTCGTCTTCCCTAACGATGCTCAGCTCTGTCCCTGTTAGCCATCCGTGCTGATGCGCCTAACTAACCTGAAAGGCTTTCGGACTGGAAACTGAGCAAATTTCCTAATTTCCCCTCAGTTCCCCTTGTACTGAGTCCGGCAGGAAAGAAGCCAGTTGCCACAGCCTTGCTGAACCAAGATCCATTTATTCAAAGTCCTGCACTGTTTCATTCCCTCCGGCACATTCCCAATCACTTTCATCATATGATTAATCCACAGCAGAATCTCTTCTACTTCTTTAAGCAACGTTTCTGAAAACCTGACCACGCTAGCATCCCTGCCGCTGCAGAAAGAGGCTGTATTCTATTTCTCTTTCCTTTTGTTCGAGTTCATTTGTATCCACGTGGCATTTCTCATAAAGAAATCGTACCCCCTTCCAGCTGGCAGGCACTCTCGTATGCTGGTTTTAAAGCACAAATAAACCCAGTTTTCTGCAACAACTTGCTGCTGGGCTGCAGCACTGCTGGGGGAGCACCCTCACCCCTCAGCTGCCCCGGCCAGACGGGGCTGTCGCCTCGGCTCTGCCTCCCCCTTGGGGCACCTCTGCTGCGAGGACAGGCTGAGGGAGCTGGGCTTGTCCAGCCTGGAGCAGAGAAGGCTGCGGGGAGCCCTTGGAGCCCCTCCCAGGGCCTGCAGGGGCTGCAGGAAAGCTGGAGAAGGGCTGGTTGCAGGGCAGGGGGGGCCATGCCAAGGGGGTGGGTTTGAACTGACAGAGGGGAGCTGGAGCTGAGCTGGGAGGCAGCAATCCTTCCCTGGGAGGGTGCTGAGGCCCTGGCCCAGGGTGCCCCGAGAAGCTGTGGCTGCCCCTGGCTCCCTGGCAGTGCCCAAGGCCAGGTTGGATGGGGCTTTGGGCAGCCTGGGCTGGTGGGGGGTGTCCCTGCCCATGGCAGGGGGTGGCACTGGGTGGGCTGGAAGCTCCCTGCCCACCCAAACCAGTCTGTCATTCTGTGATTTCCTCAGCCTCCTCGCTCACCTTTCTGCAGCCGGGCACTCGCCCTCTCCAGCGATCTCTCCTCTGCCTTTTTTTCAGGAGTGTTTCCTGCAATAACGGTGTTGAGCGAAGCCTCTGAGCTGGTTCAGATTTCTTGGCTTTTGCTGAACAGGAAAGCAAAAGGGGGGAATCCATGTCCCAGAAAGAAGAAACGCCTGATCCTGTGTCGGTCCTCACCTTGGGCAGCCTGGAGGTTAACTTGGAAAGCACTTTCTGACATGCTATAAATGCAGCTTAGATCCCACCGCAGCTGGCAGGACACAAGCTCCGGGAGCCAGAGGGGAGGCTGAGGGGTCCCTGCTCACACTCCTTCTGCCCTGTGCACCAAAGCCCACCCAGGCCCCTCTGCCGGCGCGGGGACAAGGGGCTGGATGCGGCCACAGCCTTGGTGTGAGATGGGGGGGGCAGCTTCAGGTGGCCTTGCTCTCTGGCTGTCGTCCCCTGCCCTGGGTTAACACAGGGTCCCCGGGCAGGCAGAGGAGCCTCCCTGGCAGAGAGCAGAGCACAGAGAGGTGGCTCGTGCCGGCTTTACCATGTGGCTTCTGTGCTGGCTCTGGCACCGCCACGCTGCCAGGGGCCACGGAGCTCTCACTGCTCGGGCAACGAGGCGGGAGATCTGTGCTCTCATTAACAGCCGGCAGTTCAGGTTGGACCTTCCCAGAGGGCTCCGCTGTGTTCACGACATCGGGCTGGAGTTAGCGATGTGACATTTCGAACCTGGAGATAACGAACGTGACATCCTGTCAGGTTTAATTAGTCCCTTTGCTCTGCCGGTGACAGCCGCCGCGGAGGCAGGGCCTGGCTGGAGGCTGGCAGAGCAGAGAGCTGTCGCCTCCAAAGGCTTCGCGAGCGAGGGGAGCACCGGAGGAGACTCTGGCACTGAGATAAGCAGTTGTCCGTTGAAGTGGTTGCTTTATTCTTCAATGCATATGCTGACTGCACCCTCCCTTTGCTTAGTTAGGATAATTGAAGGGTCGCTCCAGGCCCCCACATTGTATTTTCTGTTCTCTGTGGTCTGCAACAATCTTCTGGGGCTGAAAAAGTTCCTCAGAGGACTGACCGGGTGTCCCCAGCGAGCAGGAACATTGCAGAACATCTTTCACCTCTGCTCCAGACTGAAGGCATTGCAGCACCAGGTCCCGTCCAAAGGGCACGCAGCCTCTCGGCAGCAGCGTTGCCGGCGGCGCGGGCAGAGGCTGTGGCAGGCAGCGGCGTAACGTGGCAAGGAGCAAAGGGCTCTGGGCAGGTCCGTGCGCCTGGTGACTCTGCTAACCACGTCCAGCCCAAGAGCTCTCCTGTCAGACAGCGCGGACGGCCAAGGCAGCCAGGAGAAGTGTCCTGGGGACCTGGGGGACCTGGTCTCTCCCTCACCCAGCTTGGGTCCCGGGACCCACCGCCACCAATGTCCCTGCAGAGCCCAGAGGGTTCCCTCCCTCAGGGCCGTGACCACGTAACCCTGCACGGCTCCGAGGACGTTGCTCACGCTCGGTCTGGTTCTGGGGTGACTCGGCCGCAGCTCCCCAGAGCTGCTGCTCAGACTTTCCCCTTCCTCGCCTGCTCGTTCTGTTCCAGACCCGTCTCTGCTTCGCACCCGACGGCAGCCAGCCAGGCGTCCGTGCAGGCAGCTGCCTGATCCACATGCACTCGTGCTAATTGTGTGGAAACGGTTCGTGGTCGGCTTTGTGGTGAGTTTCCTGCACCCTGAACCGAGCTCTGCTCGCAGAGAGGAGACACCAGGTCCTCTGGGTTTAAAGAGCTCGAGCGGGGAGCTTTCTGTTCCCTGCTCACCTGGTTTCAAACGTGGTGCCGATGTGAGCAGTGCTGTTAGCGGGTGTTATACAGGTATTTGCCTTTTTAAGGTGTCTCCGAAGACGAACGGGAACAAACACTCTACGTGCAGCTACAATCAGTCTTGGGAAACTCACCGCAGATACGGTGTATTCCCAGGAAAAGTCGAGCGAGAGTCCTTCTGCAGAGGTTTGGTGGGACCTCTGAGTCACTCTAAAGACGCCCGGGGTAGGACGCTCTTCCCCTGCCTGCGAAACAGCTACACCAGGGGTTTCATACAAACACCCGGCGGGCGATGCCTCCCGCCTCCTCCTCCTCTGCTCGGCAGCACCGGCACCACCCCCCTCGCTGCCAGAAGCGTGCCGGGGCCGGCTCTCACCTCGCGTGCCAGGCCCTCGGTGCCAGCAGCACAGCGGGGTGACGGCGCTGGCATCCCACGGGGCAGGGGGCTGGATGAGGCTGTGCCCGTGCCCTCTGTGTGCGATTTAAATCTCTTCCAGATCAGCCTGTCACTCCTGCAGCATGTCAAAGGTAAATTTCCTCTTATCCCTACCGGGGGGGATTATGTTCCCAGCAGGGGCTCAGGTTTTTTTGCCATAATATGATTTAATGTGACAAGTGTAATTAGATGTGACACATCTCTGCAACAATCCACTACCTTGGAAAATCACAAACAAGCTTAAACTAAACCAGAAAGTGTAGGCTCACATCTCTCTGTACGTCGCAGCTGGAAAAAATAAGCTCCAAGTTAAGGACTTCTCAGCGCTACCTTTGGGAGACAGCAAAGTCGTGAACACGATACTATAAATTAATTATTTAGATCCCAACCCTGCAATGAGAGCCAGCTGGCCAGATGCCTGTACCCTCCCCAGAGCCCCCTTGGAGTTAGCAGCCCTCCACGCAGGAGGAAAGGTCTGTCCCCATGGACCAAGGCCCCAGCGCCTGCCCAGAAACGGGCAGAACAAAACTGGCTCTTAGCACTGGGGTTCTGGAGCCATTTCGTCTCCTCTGGAATTAAGACAACGCATTAAACCTATGGTGTTCTGTAAATTTAAGCTTTTGTACACGGAGACCTTGGGTCCAGGCTGCTGACCCAGCCTGAGCTCGCGCTGCCGCTCGTCCGTCCCGGCCCCACGGCGGGGTTTGTGCAGTGGAGAAGCGCCCGGCGTGGGAGACTGCCCCGGCGACGGCTGCCTGCGCCGCAGCCCCTCCATAGGGCTGCCGTTCATGGTGCACATCAAGATTAACTCTCCTTTCCACTGCGTGGGGCCCTCCGTTTGCAGCCCCGTTGCTGGGGTGCAGCGCTGCCCGGGACAGACTCCCGTGCGCCGTGGTCCTGCGGGAAAGCGGAGAGTCCGTTCCCTTTTCTCGGCGTTTCAGATGTTCGTGGGCTTCGAGCTGCAGCAATGCCAGTGCCCCCCGCTCCGCGCAGGGGTGGGGACCGAGGGGAAAGACGGCGCTGTGTTCGGAGGAAGCACTGAAGGAAGCGCCAGAGGCTTTGGAGTTCTCGGAAAAACCTCAGCGGCAGCAAGGGCAGAGCGTGCGGAGCGGCACGGCCGCTGGCACGGAGCGCCCTGCCCGCCCCTTCCCGGGAAGAGACAAGAGGGAAGGAGTTAAAGGCTGTCTCCAGGCAGGAGAACAAAACCGCTATTGCACTCATCTTGCTCGCTATGCTCATCTAATTACGTTATTTAACAGGATACCCTCTCATTGATTTTAATTACTCACATAATTTGGGAAGCAATTCACAGTACATCCCTGCGGGGTGCATGAGTCTGAGTCGGGAACAATGTGCTCAGGTCTTCCTCGCTACATGAGAGGAGGAAGACGACGGCAGGACGAGCCTCACCCCTGGGGGGGCCGGGGAACCTGCCCATGGCGTTTCTGTCCCTCGGGGGAGATTTCTCCGGCCGGGGGGGGCTCGGGATGGTTTCTCCACCAGCCCTGGAGACACCAGCGAGGCCGGGATCGCGCTGCAATAAAATATCATCACGCGTGAGTGTGGATGCAGGGCTGTCTCTGGATGGCCATCCCCACATCCCACCTGCACTCCCCCTGGCCCCGGGGAGATTTTCAGGATTCTGCTTTATAGAGGAGCTGCGATGCTGCCCCGGCCCCCAGCTGCCGCCCGCGTGGGGCGGCTGAATGCGATTCAAGAGGTTCCTTGTCTGCCGCCAGCCCCGTCCCCCCTTGCAGAGCAGCTGCAGATTAATTGGCCCTTTGATATCGGTGGGTTTCTGCCAGGGACGACTCGCTCGTGTCTCGCTGATGGGGGGGAGACGCTCGTCCCTTCCAGCGTGCCCAGACAGCCACTCGCTGCCCGCAGCTCTCCCTCCAAACGCTCCCGGAGCAAAGAGCTGCTCTCAGTCCCCGAGGACCGATGATCAGACAGTCCCTGTCATTGTCAACTATTAAAAATGCTTTTAACCACGGTCTTCCTGCAATTTTAGTATTTTTTTTAAAAAACACGGTTGCACACAGATTAGCAAAATTGGGTTGTGCATCCCCCAGCACACACTTGTTTGGTTTCTTCACCATCTTTTGTAATTTTCCAACTTAATTAGGATGCAAACAATCCCAGAGGAATGTTTAATTAATATTATAAAGCAACAATGGGATGATTAAGCAAGTCTGGGCAGCTGCTGTTTATACACAGGGCATGTGGCACTTGTTGGGGGCGAGCGTGTCAAGTAAAAAATCATTCCATGGACCTCTGTGCAATTTTATTGTTTGTTTTAATTGTCTGGCTCGGTCCTTTTCTCCTCTTTGTGTTCGCTCAGGCAGAGCGAGAGAAACAGAGATTTAGCTGAGAGTCTCTTGTTCAGCTTAATTATAGAGTAAAAGCTTTCAGCCGAGGAGCCTCCCTCCCACCCTTTCTCTTCCCCAGCCACGAGCTCTCAAGAAACAACCCAGCAGCAGCTTCGGGCAACAAACGCCCTAAAACTGGTCCAGGAATAGCATCGGGGGGGCCCCTTCGAGCAGAAAAACAGCCCAGAGGACAGAGGCAGGCTCTGAGGCTGGCAGAGGTGGAGGGGCTTCGCCAGGAGCAGCAGCGACCGCTCGGCTCCCCCGTGCACGGGGACGGGCTGGGATGGGGCAGATCCCGGGCTGGGGTGCGTGAGGCTGTGAGTGGCATCGGGGGGTCTGGAGCAGGCAGCCAGCACCACCCCTGTGGAATTAAACGTGCTCCTCAAATGGTTGATGCTCTCATTGTACTGTGCCTCCACGGCGCTGGTTTTTAGGGCATCTGCTATTTAGAAAATATTTCTCCTTCGCTTCTCAGAAGCTTGCACGCAACCTGAAGTAATCGTGTTTGCCTTGGGTTGAACTCTTTTTGTAGTTTCTAAAAATAAACACTTGCTGTTTTTCTGCTTTCCGTAGAGCTGCGCGCAGCAGCCAACCAAAGTGATCAAAAATTAAAGGAAGTGGGAATCCGACAAGCAAAGCGAGGCGGCGGCAGCTCACCCCCAGGCCTGCGAGGGACGTGCAGTCACCTAACACAGCAGCAAATACATTCCCGTTTTCCAGAAGACACCTGGCTTCCAGAGGCAGGGAACACCGCCGGGCCTGGGCCCCGGCTCCGCGGGTGCGCAGGGGCCTGTGCGGGACTCCGTGCCCGCCTGGCTGGTGCCGAGCTCGGGCTGCGCCGTCCCGGAGTGCCCCGGCCTCGGCTCGGAGCGGGCAGAAGCGGCTGCAGCTCCGCCGGAGCATCCTGAGC
>VWZZ01001028.1:127584-177494 GCA_013399095.1 Psophia crepitans | reverse complement strand
TCTCCCCAGCCTTCCCCCTAGAAAATCTACTTCTGGTGGCTTGAGAAGCTCGGTCCCACCGCTGGCAGGCCGCGAAGGAGACACCGAGGAGCCTTTTCCCTCCTTCCCAAGGGCAGCGGCTCTGCCTCCAGCGGCCCTGACTCATCGCTGTGTCCTGTTCACCGCCTCTCGCTGACTCAGTTATTCCTCCAGCCCTGGCCCCGCTCTGGGAAGCTTATCTCACACCGAATCCTTCTCGGTCAAGCCCTGAACACCGACTGTTTCGGAAGGAGAGGGCCACAAGCTGCCTGTCGGCTGCTGATCAGACTCTGCATCACGTGCGGAATAAAAGGGAACACCCTGAGCTCAGGACTGCAGCAAATCCAAGCCCTGCTCCTGCAAAACTGCTGTGAAACCCGCGGCGGGGCAGCCCAGCGGTGGCACAGTCCTACGGCCGCTCTTAACACGCGGAAATTGCAGCCGAGCCGCAGCGAGTACCAGCCAGGGGAGCAGCTTCCCTGCTCTCTGCTCCGCTGTCGTCCTGACACGTACAACCCGACCCGGGACGGGGCTGCAGCCAGCACCCCCGGCAGAGGCTCCCCAGGGGCTCCCCGCCAGCAGCGACCTGCTTCTGGTGGTGGGGCGGCCACAGCTCTGCTCCTGGAGGGTTGAGAGAGCCGAGCCCACTGTTAGAGGGCTCCTTCAGCTTGACTCCACCTCCTGAGGACACTCAGTTCTTCCATATCTGAGGGGGGCAGTGCAGAAAGGCTCCAAGAATTTGCTGGTAACGAGGAAACCCTTTGAACCACTGCAGAAGGAACAGGACATCGAGAGTTCCTCGGGGAAAAGCTCTGTCAGGGTAGTCTGAGAGAGGGCACGGAAAGAGTTAACCGTGTAAGTCCCAACTGATGACAAGACTATACCTTCACCGCCGTCGCTTTTAAACCCGAGGTGCCGTTTGCCAGCCCTTCCCCGGGCTGGGAGCTGACGGGTGCGTTATCCTCCCCCTGCGTCAGGGGCCTGGATGGATTTTCATTTCAGAACCAAACTGATACCTTGAGACCAGAAACTTCCCTCCCGAGCCAGTAAAATGTCGCTTGCTCAGTTAGAGCCCCTGATATAACGAGAGGACACGCAGGTATCCCCCTGTGCTCGAGTCCTGCAGCAAATGGATGTTTTCTGTTGTTTCCGTTGGAACTCATGGACGTTCCTGACGGGGTTTCAGAAAACAAGAAGCTTCTGTTTGCCTTTTCGGTTTCCTGCCAGATTTCTGGTACTTTGCAGCAGACGATGTCGAGTCAGTTGACCAAGGTGCGCGTTACAGGAGAGAAACCCGTGGGCACGTCACAGAAAGATGCTCCAGGTCAGTCTGGCTTTGCTGTAATGCTCTGGGCCGACCTGTGGCCGGTTTAGCCGCTGGTTTGCCAAAGTCCAGCTCTGCACACCCAGACTGCGCCGTGCCTCTCCCTGTTCCTGCAGATGAAGTGTGAGCGCTGTGCGAGACGGCCGCTGTCGGGTCCCCCTCATTTCAAACATCATTTATCGTAAAGGATTATCCCGCGGGGGCTCCTGTGCCGTCGTATTTAATAACGCAAACTGCTTCAAATCCAACGAGTTCTCCTGTGAATTTAAGGCACACTGACCAAGCAGCTTGAAGCTGCTCATTTCCAGAGCTAAATGAAAAATAGTTGTAGGATGCTGGATGCCTGTGGCCCTCAAAACGTTCTAACCCGGGGAAGGCTGAGCAAAGGTATAAGGCACCTGAAGTTCGGCCGAGGAGTTGTAACAGCCTGGGTAGGAAAGGGCAGCAGAGCTGCAACGCCGCTGACGCTCACTCAGCTCCATCATCATTCACTCAAAATAGGTTGCAAGAAACTTGATTTATATTTAAAACGCTTGCAGGGAAAAAGGGGAAACGTTAAGCCCTGTTTTGCAGAGGACCTCAGCTCGTGGCTGCTGCTCCATGGGGTGGTTCCCAAGGACACCCAGGGCTTAAAGCAGCACCCCGCCGAAATGAATCCCGGGAACCTCCGGCAGCATCCTGTGAGCCAAGGTGGTCCCGTACAGCACAAGGTGGTCGTCACCCACTGTCGGCGGCGAGAGGCTGCCTGGCGCTGCCTCGCTCAGCACCATAATGCTCCAGTGTGCTGAGCGCGCAGCGCTGCTCTCGGCCCCATGAATCTGTCCTTTGTTCCTTGATCCTGGGCCGCGGCAGCGCAGAGCAGCTGCCGCCCGCGCACGCCTTGCTGCTGCCACCCAGCCCGCGTGTCACGGCCGTCTCTCCGCGGGCGTGCAGCACGGGAGCACTGCCAGCGCCCCGAGCATCCTCCCCTCCGCAGCACAACAGGCTCCTTCTTCACCCCCGAGGCACCGCGACACGCCAGTGAGGACGCTGGCTTCTGGCCTTAAACACCGGTACTGCCCAAAGGAAATGTCATGGGTGTTTGAACTCAGGCTTCTGCCAGGGACTGCGAGAGCAGCCGTGCCTGGGACAGCGCTGTGCAGGAGACACACTCGTCTGAGCGATCCCTCTGTCCCAAAGGGCACGGCGCAGCCGGGGTTTAGTCCAGGACTAGCAGGGCTGAGCCAGCAGCACCTCGGGCTCCAGCACGGGGCTGTCGTTCCAGCTCTGTCACTGCCTTGTCCAAATTCTCTGACAAACGATTTAATCTTCCGCTGCTGCTGCTGCTCCCTCTGAAGCGCGTCCCGTTGGAGCTGAGGGACAGAGGCCCCAGGACAATGTAGATAACGGGGCATCACGCACCGCTCCAGCCTCCACCTGCTGCTGATGGATGCAAGGGGTGAGCTGAGTTCACTTGTGTGCAACCCTCTGCAAAGCGGGGCAGAACAGGCCCCTCTCCGTCCCCGGGTAACGCAAACGCTGTTTCCCAGCGCTGGGATTAGCAAGGAACTGAGCTAAAGACAAGAGCCCGGCCTCAGCCAGGAGCAGCCATGTTAGCACAGCGCTGTGCCAGGGCGACTGTGAGCGTTCAGCATGGCTAATTAGCCCTGGCATAGCTGCTAATTAGACTGATTCTAGAGCTGGCTTGGGGCTCTGCACCGAGCGGCCCCGGGAGGGAGCGCAGGACCCTCCACACCACGGGCATGCGTTGGCCAAACCTGCCCATCCCCGGCTCGAGACCCCTCCGCGGCCCAGGCAGACCAGGAACCCCTCCGAGGTGCAGGCAGCGGCGCAGGCAGGAGCAGCTCCTGTCCCTGGTCACGGCAGCCACCCTCATGAAGGGGAACTGGTTTTCCAGGCAAGTGGTGGGTGAAACCGTCACAAAACGCAGCACAGCACCTTGGCTGCTGAGTGCCTTCACCAGTAACAAATCCAGGTTAAACAGCCAGGAAACCCCCCAGGCACTGAGCCCAGCCAAGGGCTGGTTTTACTGCTGGGGGGTTTCTTTTTTGTGCCGCAGCTTCGTGATGCTGCTGGGGACCTTTCTTAGTCTCCTCTTGCATGGGGCTCATCTCCAAATTTTGGGGGAGTTCTTTCCAAGAAGACCCAAGCGCAGCTCAGCACCGCGGCGGGCACACTGCGCTGCAGCCACACGCCAGGGCACCCAGCACTCGCTGCAGAGGAAACCAGCGCCGGCGCCCAGGGCGGCCCGGCACGCGCCTGGCTACTGACCAAACGGTGCCCTGTCCGCAATAAAATTCAGGTTTGATTCTTCTGTACCCAGTCCTGGCAAAATAAATGAAACATACATTAGTTCGGGTGATTTTGCAAAGGCTAACTCTGAACCCAACGTTCACGGAGATTCTTGTGCTGTAAGGCTTCACCCATCAGCACGCTGGGCCACATTCAGAACATCCCTGCAGCTCCGGGGCAGCGGAGGAAAGCACAGGGGCACCGGCATCGCCGCTCCCTGAAGAGCCCAACACGTTCGTTCCACAGCTCCCGCTTCACTTGTGCGTTTGGATCAAAATCAGAACTTGCGGCCCCCAGTGAGGCAGGGCGTGGGGATGGGGCAGCCCCTGCCTGATCCAACCCACTTGAAAACACAAAAACACAATTTAAAATAACCGTCAGGTAACAGTGAAAATAGATAAATACAGGCGGGGAGGTTTAGGAACCCGCATTTGTACGGGCAGCGGTGAAGCGCCCGGTGACTTGGTGCACCGCTGGAACCGGCACCGGCGGGAGCTGGATGGCCTTGGGGACCACCGGCCTCCCCCAAAGGTTAACCGTGCTCCTCTCCCCCCAGCAAAACGGTACGGTGCTTGATCGGGTGCTGGTCAGTGCAGAAGCCTGTAACTGCTCCTGGCAGGTTTTTATTTCACGCTGCCTTTAGGACATTCTCCAGCAAACCCACGTTGAACCCAGCGGAACATCAAACACGGAGCGCTCCGGGACGCGTTCCGCTGGGGCACAACCCGTGCAGCATCCGAGGTGCGGCCAGGGGCAGAATTCAGGCGGTTCTGCTAAAACCCGTTAGATAAAATCAGCCTTGTGCAGCGAGAGGAGGGACTGGGTGCGGGAGGTGCCCCGGGGAGCGCCCAGGGGGTCCCGAGCGGCACCGAGCTGCGGCCGGAGCTGCGCACCCCCGGCGGGACGGGGGGGGGCACCCGGCCCCGCTCGGCCCCTCCTGTTCTCCGACACCACCATCTAGCGGCAAAGCCAGCGGCCTCGGGAAGCGCTCCCACCCGCTGCCACCACCCCCACCAAGTTCACTCGGTTTGCAACCCAAAGAGCCCCCCCAAGCTCAGCCTCCGTTCCTGCCGCTCCTGGGAAGCAGCATCGACTACAAACCGCTCCCACCCCCCAGCTTCTGCAGGAGACAGGTATTTTTTCGCAGGAGAACAGAGCAGATGCCTCTCCTTGAGGAACACCCGGAGCTGCCACCATCGAGCCACCCCGGACACCCCGACAGCTGCTCGAGGCTGCGGGAGCTGGCCCTGACCTGCTCCGTGCAGATCCCAGATCCCGCTACGGACACAAAATGCCACTGCAGAGGCTGGGCCCCCCTTCCCCAGACCCACCAGTCCAACCGCGGGAACTGGGAGGTGCTGCACAAACGCCAAGTTCAGAAGTGACATGGAAACGTGCCGGCAGGTTGAGGCCCCCCATCACCACACACCCCAGTTCTGCAGGTAACAGGCGGCTCTTCTGCATGAGCCACAAGTGGCATTATTGAAATGAGGTTTGATGACGTTATATATCGCATGGTATCTAAAAAATCATGGAACCATAGAACGGTTTGAGTTGGAAGGGAGCTCCCAGCCCACCCAGTGCCACCCCCTGCCATGGGCAGGGACACCCCCCACCAGCCCAGGCTGCCCAAAGCCCCATCCAACCTGGCCTTGGGCACTGCCAGGGAGCCAGGGGCAGCCACAGCTTCTCGGGGCACCCTGTGCCAGGGCCTCAGCACCCNGAGGGGCTCCAGCCCTCGCAGCATCTCCGGGGCCTCCTCTGGACTCGCTCCAGCAGCTCCATGTCTTTCCTGCCCTGGGGTCCCCCGAGCTGGACGCAGCACTGCAGGGGGGTCTCAGCAGAGCGGGGCAGAGGGGCAGAATCCCCCCCCTTGCCCTGCTGCCCACACTGGTTTGATGCAGCCCAGGACACGGGGGGCTTTCTGGGCTGCCAGCGCACACTGCCAGCTCCTGTTGAGGTTTTCATCACCCAGCACCCCCAAGTCCTTCTCCTCGGGGCTGCTCTCCATCCATTCTCTGCCCAGCCTGGAGCTGTGCTTGGGATTGCCCCCACCCACATGCAGGACCTTGCCCTTGGCCTTGTTGAACTCCATGCAGTTTGCATGTCTCCAGCCCAGGTCCCTCTGGACACCATCCCTTCCCTCCAGCGTGTCGACCCACCACACAGCTCTGTGTCGTTGGCAAACCTGCTGAGGGTGCACTCCATCCCACTGCCCATGTTGCCGACATGGACGTTAAACGGTGCCGGTCCCAGTACCGACCCCTGAGGATCAGCGTTCACTGATGGCACTTGGACATGGAGCTGTTCACCACAACTCTGAGTGGGGCCATCCAGCCAGCTCCTGATCTGCCGAGGGGTCCATCCAAAATGGGTGACATCCCAAATGAAGGTTGTTTCTGTTTTTATAGAAGAGACATCTAGCGATCAGCATGTACATTAAAAGTACTTTATTACTAAAATATTTTTACATTTAGCAAAGATAACCAACCTGCAAACAGCATGCCTCTGCTCCTCCTGAAAGAGGAAGCGCACGGGGAGGTTGAAGACAACCAGCTCATAGCTACATTTGTCCCAGCAGCCTGTAAGCAGGCAGATGTTTTCACATTATTGTCATCCACATATTTTCATCCAGTCTTGTTTGGGCTGCATTTAGAAACTGGGATCTCTGTGTAATCCAACAGCTGCATCAGTAACACAGTTTTAGAAAAAATATTTATAGAAATTCCACGCCCCCCCCGCCCCGGTTTCCAATAAAACTATACAACGGGTCCAGGAACAACTGCTCACCAGCTACTGCAGTTAGATTTCCCATTTAAACCAGCAGGACAGGGTCTGTCCCGAGTTTTCTCCACTGTGAAGATATATTTCTCTTCTCACTTACTCGGAAGCGAAGCACGAGCGAGGCCTCCAGCGCTGCAGGAATTCCAGCAGCGTCCCACCGAGGAGGGGGTCCGGGCCCCGCAGGTCCCACAGGCGGTTCTTGTCCTTGCTCCCACACAGGCGGAGCACCCCGGCTCTCTCCCATCCCGCTCTTTCAAACACTATGGAACCAACAGGTATTTTTTCAAAAAAGAAGCAACAAACCCAAAGTGAAACCGAAAGCCCCTTCAGCTGACTGCAGAGCAGGTAACCTTGGCCACATTTTCTCTGCGAACGTAAAGCAGCTGTTTGCTTCGCTGAAATTGTGATTCAGACGGAACTTCCCGCGGGGCAGCTCGGTGCTGAGACGCTGACACTGCGGGAGCCCCCCGGGCCTCGGCACCGCGGGGATTCCGCCCCCCAAGCACCCGATGGGGCGGCACCCAGGATCACGGCACACGGCAGACCTCGACACAGCATCAAACCGGATTTGTACATATAAAAATAATTGTACAGAGGAAATACTTTCAGCGGAATACAATCTGTGAACATTCAAAGGAACACACAAAATTCGAAGTAGCCTCCTGCATTTTAGAGGTGGTACCATGAAATACATCCAGCAAGGAGGGCGCGTGAAGACATCACGTCTGCAGAACGACAAACCGGTGGAATTCGTTGTAACAAAACCCTTGATGTAGCGGAAGGGAAGAGGAATTCACAAAACATGGATAAAAACCAAAGCCTGGAAACCGTAACAAAACCACAAGAAACAAAATGAAAATGTACTAAAATTTAATCATTCATAAAAGCTGTAATTTAATCTGTGACAGTAAAACACAAGAAGCAATAATAGAGTTGGTTTAGTATATTATATATTTTTGCTTTTAAAGCCATAGAAATCAGTTATCCCAGTTTTTCCTATAAAAGACCCATTTTTCCAAAGCATTATGCACAAACATTTTTAATTAGAATATAGTGGCAGAATGAAAATAATGATATTCCGTACTTTTAAATATAAAATGAAGTCAATGACTCAAAAAGTTATTTGTTGCAGTGAGTTCAAAGGGAAATTTCAGGTAATATATATCTATAGTTATAGATATAAAATATAATGGTGGAACATTTTTAGTGCTTGATGGGGACAAATTATGATAAAAGGGTCAATGTGAAATTTTAATTATAGTAGCGATATCTAACATCTGAAATGCATCCATGCTCCTTTGTATAATCATACACTAGAGTCAATTATATTTATTTTCACATCTGTTAACTGCTATTGCAAAGGAGGAGTACTATTGTCTTAAATTTCCAAGAGATATACACAGAGCAATTTCTTTTTCCAGGGACTGTGTGCAAACCACTTTAAGATCTAAATTCTTCTCGTAGTATACAAAAACAGGAGAAGCTTCTTCAGATATGTTATTCATTTCCATAAGGTTTTGAAGTCGGGAATGCTGGCACTTTCCATTTAGGCAACAGTTCTTCATTCCTGCAATCTAGAAAAAGGGGAAAAAGATGACGGAGGGAGTTTCTCGTCCTGCCCGTCAGGGGAACGATCTGGAACGCAGGCCCGAAAGCTTCCCCAGGCACCACTGCCCGCACCCAGGCGCGGGAAAACACGCAGCATTCCGGCAGGAAGAGCTTAACTTCCCCGTACCGGGGGCTGTTCCTACCGCCCTCCGAGTTCGGAGGTACAGGAAGAGACGAGACTTTGGAAACCGTAACACTTCAGGGAACAAGTTCCTGTTTTATGGTGCCTGCAGCAGCGCAGCGACAGGCAGCCGCCACCCCCGTCTCTGCTGCGGTACCGCCGGCGCCCTTCAGCTCATCCACCGGATGATACGGGCAGCCTTCGAGTGGGTTCTGAACTCAGCAATGGATGAACAATTTATGGGAGAGGGATTTCATCCGCTGTATTTCTGAGATGCTCTTAGAGTCTAAGAGCACCCTTCCACCCCCATGTCAGCCATAGCCACCAGTGGGGCTGTGACGGCTGCATCCAGCTTAAGCCGGGCTTTGGGAGCAGACGGCAGCACAGCAGCCAAGGGCCATCGGGAGCAGCGCCCCAGGTGTCTTGCTGGCACACAAATACCACGCTAAAGTCAGTCATCTCGCTCTGTAACTAGTGGCCAGCCCAGGGCCCGCTGAGCTCTCCTGCCTGGCATCTCCCCTTGGGTAGGGACACTCCTTCGTTACTCCTCGAGGCGGAGGGATTCCTTGCTGGAACAGATCCTCGGTGACTAGCAGCACGCTCAGCTTGGAAATCTCAGCAAGTGATATAAAGGATTGATTGTGCATCGATAATCCTTTAGACATAAACCACTGACCAAGTCTGGGACTGGGTCCGGCCGCACCCAGACCCCTCTCTGAGGAGGGGCTCAGAAAGCGAGAGGGTCCCTTCTGAACCTCCTGACTCCACGGAGGGTCTACCAGTTTGGCCTGGCCCTGTCCTCTGCACAGCAAACAAGAAGCCATCCTGGGTGACACCACACTAGCTAAATTCAGACCTATCACCTAAGGACCAGGAAAAGCCACTCGGTAAATACTCTCCAGTTTCTTTTCCTAAAGCCATTGTTCCCCCTCAGCTATTACTTTCTGGCATTCAAAGCTCAGGATAAGAGACTCATCAATGAATAAAGCACAAGTCGTTAGAAACCAGGTTAACTGCACAGTTCCACTTATCCTACTAAATCACTCCCAGGCTACATAAATGGCCATCTACAGCATGAACTTCAGACCTGGCAGGACGCAGAGCGATGCCTATTTTCAGGAATTCATCCCCGAAATCCTTCTGTGACCAGGAGTTTGTCTTAAACTCTGTAGGACAAGGGCACTTGAGTCCGTGCAGTTGGCACCGCACTTATTTATGAAACTCAAGAGGAGAATAGGTCTGTGCATGGTCCTACAAGTGGGTGGGGGCAATCCCAATCACAACTCCAGGCTGGGCAGAGAATGGATGGAGAGCAGCCCCAAGGAGAAGGACTTGGGGTTGCTGGGTGATGAAAACCTCAACACGAGCCGGCAGTGTGTGCTGGCACCCAGAAAGCCCCCCGTGTCCTGGGCTGCATCCAACCCAGTGTGGGCAGCAGGGCGAGGGGGGGGGATTCTGCCCCTCTGCCCCACTCTGCTGAGACCCCCCTGCAATGCTGCGTCCAGCTCGGGGGGCCCCAGGGCAGGAAAGACATGGAGCTGCTGGAGCGAGTCCAGAGGAGGCCCCGGAGATGCCGCGAGGGCTGGAGCCCCTCTGCTGCGAGGACAGGCTGAGGGAGCTGGGCTTGTCCAGCCTGGAGCAGAGAAGGCTGCGGGGAGCCCTTGGAGCCCCTCCCAGGGCCTGCAGGGGCTGCAGGAAAGCTGGAGAGGGGCTGGTTGCAGGGCAGGGGGGGGCCAGGCCAAGGGGATGGGTTTGAACTGACAGAGGGGAGCTGGAGCTGAGCTGGGAGGCAGCAATCCTTCCCTGGGAGGGTGCTGAGGCCCTGGCACAGGGTGCCCCGAGAAGCTGTGGCTGCCCCTGGCTCCCTGGCAGTGCCCAAGGCCAGGCTGGATGGGGCTTTGGGCAGCCTGGGCTGGTGGGGGGTGTCCCTTCCAACCCAAACCATTTTGTGATTCTAATATAGAGCTCCTGATGGCTCCCAGGAGCCCCCAGAAGCTGACAGCCTGTGCAGCCTAAGGTGAGGATGGCGGCCGGCACAGCAGCAAGTTCATCCCCCCCCGTCTCGTCCCACTCCACCCTGCTGCGCTCACGGGCTGAGCCGCTTTGCTCTCGGGAGAACCAGCTGCTTTCAAGGCTGTTTCTTGCTTCCCAGTGCCGAGGCGGGGGTTTGCCCCGCGCCCCCCGCTGCCTCCGCAGAGGGCCATGCGGCGCGCTCGTGTGCTGACAGGCTAACAGCTCCCGGGCAGCCTGCGCGATATTTCTGTCCAAAACCTGAAGCTACAGAAATGCTGTTTTCTTTCAAGAGTGTGAGAGAACAGCTGTAAGCACACGGAGTACCCGGCCAAGATACACAGGAAGATTATTTATAGCTATGTCCAACCTTGGGGTGTTTTTTTGTTTTGGGTTGGGTTTTTTGTTGGGTTTTTTTTTATTTTTGGGCAGCTTTTTATTTCTGTGCCATTGAAATCCATGTCCCACCCACACCAATTTGCAATTGTGCCCACAGCACCCAGGACTGAGACAGCAGCTGCAGCAGTAACACAAGTTACGCAGATGCTACTAATTTTCAGCAGAGGATAAAAAGGAAGCAAAACTGAGCGGTGGTGGCTCAGGGCAGTGTCACAAGACTAAAGGAGAACCTGCAAGAGTGAAAAGGAAGCTCCTGCTCTGTCAAACTCATCAACCCAAGCAAAAGGAGAAAGGGATATTTCTGCAAAAGGCAGATATTTCTCTGCCAGGTCAGTCAGTACGCCTGCCTTTTTAAAGTGCAACAGATGCAGAATTTTCTATTTGGGAGCAGACAGAGGGAAGAGGACCGGAGGGAAGGGGAGCGAGTCCTCTCTGTCAGGAGCAGCTCACAGCCCGAGTCTGAGCTGCAGGCAGAATTCAGACCCCTCTTACCTGGCTCAGAGCTGCTGCGCGATGGGAGTCTAAAGCAGCAGACATGATTTCTTTTTAGGCTTCTTCTTTTCCACTGGTGTTTTTCTATTTATCTGTCTGACCAGGTCATAAAAGATCTGAAAATGAAAAACATAAGCTGAAAAAAAATCAAAGTGATAACACACTATGCAAGTGTCCAGAATTAGGCAGGTTGGCGAGCTGATACTCTTTCCCGGTGGCTGAAGTCTTATAAATGCAATTAACTGCTTGCATTTACTTAAACGTGTTTCTCGAGCAACTACTCATGGAACAAGAGAGCACAGAGCCCATGTCATACAAGGGAGCTGCTAACTCCTGTCCTGCAGCACCCAGCTTTCTCCTTCAAGACTGCACACGACCAAAGGCTTCCGAGGCAATGCAACGGCCCCAAATCCCTTGCTTTGGAAAGGTAGAAGAAAACTGGGAAATGACAACACACAGGCACGACAGCCCCAAGGACCATCTTCTCACCGGTGCTCCCTGGGCTGCCGAGTGTCTCTGCGGAGCGCGGCTACGCCGGCAGCAGCGTATTCTCACTGCAGGGAAAGGCATCCCTTTTCCTGGGCTTTCACCTTCAAAAGTGGTCTTTGGGCTGCATAGGATGCACTGCTAATTCTCCTCTTTGCCAGACAGATTCGAGCTGTTAATCACTTCACCTTTTTGCCTGGTCTAATCTTTTGAGGTTATTAATAAAATTGGCAATGAGAAGCAAAACATCTGCCCTGAACGCAGACGGTTCCCGGAGGGGACGATGACAGGGGCGTCTTTCAGCTTCAGAGAGGAGTTTCTTGTGAACGCTTTTGCCGCGAGTTGTTTTCCCAGCAATACTCAACCCATTTATAGCAAAGGGCTTTGCAAAAATGCCTGGAGCTGGGTCACAGTACTGAGGAGAAATATTTAAACCTTCAGAAGGCTCCACCCTTGTCCTTGTTTACTTTCTTCCTTCCTGGAGCAGCCGACAGCTCACAAATTCTTGTTGGTTCCAAGGAAATTCAGAAGACAAAGAAACAGCTTATAACAAATTGCAACAACTGGAAATTTAAGATTTTCTGACCATTACCTACTGGTGCACAGTGAAATAGTTTCAAATGAAATGAACATGAGGGTGGCTTTATCATGCTCTCACAGAAAATATTTTACAATAGCATTCGAGCTGCTCACACTACTCCTTTACTAAGCTTATTGCTACAGGTTTCTGCTGTCAGTCTCAGGCAGAACTAGCAGTTTGTACTCTCCAAGGGACACAGCCAAGATGTTCCGAAGTGCACAGATGAGATACAACGAAGTTGTTTCCGTAGGAGGAACCAGTTCAGAAGTGGCAGCATCTACGCCGATACAAAGCAGCTTTCAGTGTTTGAGCCTTTATAAACAGGAGCCAAGCTGATCTGAATGTGATTACGACATGCAGGAGGAGTCTGAATTTCTGAAGGCACCAACCATCTCTGCTCTGGCAAACGAGAACCTTGAATGTTTTTGAGGTAGATGTCTGAAGTTAGATCACTTGAGTGCTAGTACTGCCTGCGAGTACAGAAGTGAAGCCTGCAGCAAGGTTTCCGGAGTGCCACTGTCCCTGAGAAATGTCAGTGTGGTGCACGAGCATCACGCAGGTCACCAGGAAGCCATCTGAAGCGCCGCTACTCAGATTGACTCTCACCTGTGGTAAAAGCTTACTATCTGTACGAAAGGCTTGTTCCACTTTCAGCAAATGCACGCAGAAATTTAGCACACTTCAGCACAGATTTTAACAAAGTTGGAAAGTCCAAAAGTAGTTAAACCCCCCCAAAACTCAGAATAACGCAAATGCTTCCCCAGTCCATGAACCAGCAGAACAAATAACCAGTACAACAAGTTGCTTGATTCACAGCTTTTCTCCTCTTTGATTTCCTCGTCTTTTCTGCTTTTCATAACGAGACAATATGAACTGGCAGAAAACCAGAAAATTAAGATCACAATAAAACCAGAAACTAATCTCCCAGATAACTAATTTTCTTCTCTATGATCCCAGTCTCACTGGAGGCAGCAGACATGGCAGGGAAATACGGAGACAGAAGATTCACACGTTAAGGATGACTGTATGTAAACCGCGGGCGGGTGCACACCCCAGGACAGTTCAGTGCTCCCCCTACTAGAGAACCCCCTTTCCTGCACCGCTCTCGGGAGACCTTTACGGCACCTCTGGCTCCTGAGAGGTCAGTCTCTGCCACAAAGCGTGGAAATACAAATAAACCACCATTTGTTATACTTTGTGATCTGTTCAATGACTGAGCCGCCAGTTTCTTCATCAACAGTCACAGTTTTACTACAGCTCAGACACACACACACACACAATCCCTTCTGGCAGTCTAGCTCAGCAAGCTATATTTACCAGCTTAGATTAGTGCGCTGGGCTAATCCAAGCCACAGAAGCTGCAATCCACACAGCCCGGAGCTCCCTTCCCCTCCAGCCGGGTAGGTGCAGTGCTGCGCACATCCCAGCAGCTGCCAAATTAACACTGGGTCCAGTCCAAGATCCTCCTGCTCCTGTCTATCGCACAGCCTCCTCAACGGTCCCAGCTATCTCCTGGCACCAAACCAGCTATGCTCAAGGGGCTCACCTTAGGTTTTGTGGCTGGAAACCTGGCCTCTGTCAGAGTCAGATAGTTCACAGCAGAGAATAAAAACTTGGTGCCTGACGTCCAGCAGAGCTCCCTCAGCAGAACTGCACTACCTCAGGCAGCAGCTAAAGGCACACCGATTGCAAAGGTCCCTCTCAGTTCGGACGGCTCAGACAGATGCATGTTTGGACATGGTCTCAGCAAGCAAGTGGCTCACCAGAGGCGGACTGCAATGGGATGTCTGCTTGAGCAGCCAGATGCAGCAGGAACGTGAAAAGCAAATACTTTCTAAACCAACAGCCAACACTGTGCAACGTGACACATAATACAATGGGGCATAATCCATGTTCTGAATAGCTGGAGCAGTTCCCTTGAAAAAGTACACTTCCCAGATAAAGTCTATCTAAACTCAGAGTCATCCAGTTCACTGGGCTTACTCAGGAGCCTCTGCTATTCATGTCCTCTGACACAGGCTACAGAAAGCACTTACCTGGAGAAGTCACCCACCCTTCAGAAAGAAAAAGGAGCAGATCTCCTCAAAACAGAAAACAGTAGCTAAATACACTGCATCGCACGCCTTTCTTAGGCTGCCATTTCAGAACCATCCTGAATATTGTCCATTAAGAAACAGTTGAAGGATCGCATGCTGCTTTGATGTGGCATTCATGCTGAAGCAGGAAAAACCAGGGAACAGCTGATAGTTACCTCATTAACGTTGATTTTAGACTTTGCAGACGATTCTAGAAAGGCACAGTTACACCACTGTCTTGCTAAGTTTTGACCTTGTTCTTTGCCGACTACACGCTCTTCCTCCAGGTCACATTTATTGCCAACCAGAATCATCGGAACCTGGAGAGGAGACAAGCAAGAACAAGAGATGCATCAGCAAGTTCATGTACAACGTGGGCTCTAATGCTGTGGCTTACAAAGGTCTGTGAGGAGGGGGGAAATATAGACAGTATGAAAAAACCAATAAAATTCTGAAGTTCAGCAGAGTGCATGGATAGGAGGGGAATTTACAGGCCTGCTGGGGAAGGGCTGAAGGAAGTCCATACTATAGACACCCTGCTTCACTATGAGTTAAACACGTGGAAGACAACGTAAAAACACAGAATCATCACAGAACCACAGAATCTCCCGAGTTGGAAGGGCCCCCTAAGGCCCACCAGCCCAACCCCTGGCCCCACACAGGCCCAGCCCCATCACAGCAGATGGCTGAGAGCGTTGGCCAGACGCTGCTTGAACTCAGCCCAGCTCGGGGCGGTGACCACTGCCCTGGGGAGCCTGTGCCAGGGCCCCACCACCCTCTGGGGGAAGAACCTTCTCCTGATCCCCACCCTAACCCTCCCCTGGGGCAGCTCCAGGCCGTGCCCTGGGGTTCTGTCGCTGGGCCCCAGAGGGAGGAGATCAGCGCCTGCCCCTTGGCTCCCCCTCGGGAGGAAGCTGGAGGCCGCCATGACCTCTGCCCTCAGCCTCCTCTTCTCCAGGCTGAACCAGCCCAGGGCCTTCAGCCTCTCCTCACACGCCTTCCCCTCCAGACCCTTCCCCACCTTTGTTCCCTCCTCTGGACACTCCCCAACAGTTTTATGTCCTTTTTGTGCTGTGGTGCCCAAACCTGCTCCCAGCACTCGAGGTCAGTATTCAGCACAATCTTAAGTTACTAAAGATTTATTTTCTGGTCTCTACATCCAACAACACTCTAGCAAAAGCTTAATTTACTACTGAAATGCACTTCAGGACTATTCATGTGACAGCAGGCTAAACTGCCTGCCAACTTCACCTATTTTAGAGAACAGAACACACAGCACGTGTTTTAAGACATACATTATATGTTTCAGCCCCTTTGACCTGTCTTGTCATCCTGTTGTCAAGCCACACAACAATAAATGGAAGCACCTTTGAAAAGCACTGCCCTGGACATGGAACGAAAAGGAATAGTCCCGGGCAGCTAAGTATTCCCGCACGAGACCCCCTGCCTTTCTCGTCTCAACACAGTATCATACTACTGACATGTTCTGCATACATGCAGAAGGGAGGAAGTTCACTACAAAAACCACAAACACCCTGCTCAGTATTTACTAGCCAAGAGTAAATAAAATTTTCAACTAGCGACCACCGAGCAGCTCAGTTTCTGAAAGGACATCACTTCCAATAAATAATCTCGTGCAATATTAAATCAAACATTTGATACACATTCAAAAGATTCATCCCATGACGCAGATACAGACAAATCATTTGTTCAAGCAAAGACAAAAAGGCTCCTGTCCATCTCCTTAAGCTCCTGGCTAAAACGTCCGGGCGAGTCACCTCGCTCCTTCACGAGGAACAAAGTGCCTTGGGGAAACCATATTCCTTGTGACACCTTCCTTCAGTTTTACGGTAGGAACACAACCCTGGCTGCAGTAAATGCCGGTCACCGACGTGCCTGCGTTCAGCAGCAGGGACAGGAGGGGTCCCTGGGCTGGCCCAGCCAAGCGGCACACGGAGCCGCAGAACGGACGGGGTCTCCCGCTCAGCCACAGCTCACCGGTTCCCCGCTGCATTTGCTTGGCGCAGTGCGGAGACCCAAGGGCACTCTGCGCTCGTTAAGTTATAAACCCGTTTGTCTCAAAGTATCAGAGTAAGCATTGGTGAGTGTAAGCAGCAGGAGACTGGCTCTCATCAGTTATCTTTAGACATTGAGTTAAAACTCTTTCAGGAGAAAGAAATGGGGCAGACTAACAACAGTACTAAGACACCTTAGAAAGCATGCCCCGATACATCATTTCCAAAGGCTTCCTCTGCTTTCTGGCAGCCTCTACCACAGCTGCAGCCCACTAAGATGTCACAAACAGGTAGCAAAGACCTTAAACAAGCAAACAAAACATATCCAGTGCACCCACAAACCCAAAACTCCCTACCCGCGGGTGCCATTTCCACACCTACGAGATGAGGAGTTACAGCGCCTGCCCCTCCTGCAGGACCCTTCCCCAGGGGCCGTGCAACCGGGGCACCCAGCCCGACCCCGCGCACCTCCCCAGCTCCAGCCTGCGCATTTTCAGCGCCAGATAGACAGTTCAGGACTTTCTGCGCCTGAGAACGGTGGGTGACATCTCATTTTAAAGTTTGCTTTTACAGCCTGCATCTCATATAGATCGAAGGGGATGATACAGCCAGAGCGAGATCACAGCAAGATCTGCGGGACGCGCTGCAGCGCTCTGCACGCACAACAGCGACAGCATCCTGTTTCCCTTACGCTATGTCAAAGTAGAAAAAAAAAACTAAAGAACTGCTGATAATGGGTGTGCACTCCGCTCCATTTCCTGAAGCGTTTAATTTTTTGAACAGAAAATGAGTACTTTCCAGCTGGAAAATAAATCACTGTCCACTTCCTTTGGTAATTTACAACACGGTGCACGATTTTCATCTACTTCAACGTTAATACTTGCAGTCTCTTCCCAATTCAACTACACTCAAGATTTTTTGTATTTCAGGCTCACAACCATACTGACTAGAAAATGATCCCATTTTTATTTTTGAGACGTTCTACTTATTACACCAGAAACCTGAAGTCACAATACAGAAGAGGCAAATCCAAAAAACTTATTTCACATCAGAGACTCCATTAGTTGAATCCCATTCTTTACAGTTTTCTAGATAGAGATGAGAAATTTTCTCATATCGAAACATGAAAAATGCATTTTGAACATGTTCAGCAAAAAAAATATATTAAGATGTGAAATAATAAGCAAAAAGCGATACTTAGATGGGTAAACACTACAGGTTCAGAAGACATGAAACTCTGTAAAGTTATTTCGAAAGGCAGCAACTGTTTATCATAGAGCCAAAGATGGAGTTTGATGAACAACTAGCTTTTAATCAGTTACTATTACATGGAGAATGCTGGAATTTAGACTTTGCCAGACATACACAGTTTAATGGTTTAAATATCGGGATTTTAAAAGACACATTCTGAGACTAAACACGGGAAGGAGCGCGTTTTCCCAACTCAGCAGAACGTGGTTTAAACGTTCAGAAGGTTCTCAAGCTTAGATGCAGCAAGTAACATCCTCTAATGGAAAATAAATAAATAAATGCTTTTAAATAATTAAATCAAATCACTGGAGTAAAAACGAAAGCAAGAGTCTCTATTGTCTGATGAACTTGACCAGCTTACGGTGCAAATTCCCCTGCAGCGAGCGCAGCTGAGCGGCGCGCTGGGCTCCGAGCGGGCGGCTAACACAGACTGGTGTTACCAGGGATTCATGCAAGCATAATCCCTACCTAAATGAACACCAGTTTTGCATAAATAGAAGTTCAGCTTGTTAAACCGAGGAGAGAACCAAAGCCATTCAAACCCAGGTAATGAGGAGACGGGACAAGGCAGAGCCCTGAGAGGCTGCCGCCGGCCCCAGCGCAGCCGAGCTGCGGGCTGTGCTCCTCCCGCCCCGGCGCGCTCTGCTCCAGCTGCGTGTTCCTGAACGGCGCTTTAGCGACAATGCACGCGGCTTACCCAGGATTTGGCCTCAATACGTGTCAGGCCCTGCTGACCGACCACCGCGGCCCCCCGAGCGCTCAGGCTGTGAGCGAGAGCTGCTGCTGCTCCCACAGCCCCGCCGGGCCGCCCGACAGCGGCTGACACAACCCGAAAGCTATCGACATCCAATGCAGCGGCTACGTCTAAGCTGACAGCGGGAAGAAAAACCGCAGGCAATCATTTTCACGCTCCTCGGGGCAAACCTTTGAGTGCATTACTAACTTAGGCAAAAGAAAAATTAATTTCAGCTTCTGGAGGAAATCTACACAGAGAGAGAGTTCCCACACGTCTCCACCAGCCACATGGCTACCACGGCGAAAACCACCGGCAACCTCACCTACACCATGCGTTTAGAAACCAAAAGCCTGTCAAGGAGTTCCAGTTACAGGAGTTGGGGCCCGAACTGCAGCTACAGTAAATGGTTTTCTTCTGTCCAACAGGACTGAAAGCCCACGATCTGAATGCCATTTTGCCTTAAAGAAGGGATTTAACCAACCAAAATTACAGCCTTGCATCACTAGCTTTCACAGACTCTTTCAGAGTCTTTTAATGATTTAATTCATGCAACTGCATGATCTTCTTTGGGTGACAGATTTTGCCAGATGACAGAAGGAACAAGGAGAACCATCAAGAGTTTAAAAGCCTGGGGCTGCCGAGTGCCAGCATCCTTCACGGGGACAGGCACACCCGCGGTGCAAAGCTGAGCCCTCCCTGCTCACACACGGGCATCGCAGGAGGGACAGACCCCAGCCACAGAGCCTGAAACACCCTCCGTTCTTTCAGAAAGGGATAAACACATTTTCACATGATAATCTAAGATTCTGTGCAAGTTTTGGTTCAGTGCTCGGCAGACAATTCAAGAGAAAGCTGGTGGGCTCTCCCAGCTGATGGATTTGAGTGAAGCAGAGCTCACAGCCCACGAAACACTGCACAGTTACCCTAAGGGGATTTCTACTTCGTGCAACAAGACCCAGGACTACTTCAGCTAACAAACAGCTCCGACAGCCGGGGCGGAGGCGACTGCACAGGCTCCGATCCCGCCTCTCCAGCCCCGGCTGACACTGCCCTCACACACAGAGACAGGAAAATAAAGGAACATGCAGCAATTTCCCAAAGACAAGGCTACTAACACTAACGACACCTAAATTACAAAGCACAGTTCGGTCAATAAGCTGAACTGCAAACAGAAAGGACGCATTCAAGTTCATCAACTTGGACTATGACCCGTACGCACGAGAACGGCACAGAGGGCACAGGTACAACACGCCCTGCTCCAGGGACTTCACGGCCGACCTTCAGGAAACGTCACGGCTTTGCACTTCAGTTTCCACTTCAGGGAAAAGCAAGGTTAGCCTTCACTGTAAGAGAGCTGCGCATCTACCAGGAACATCACTATTGCTGAGTTCGACTGTTCTTCTGTCTTAACTTTGAGGGAAGTAAAGTACTGCTAAAGCACAGTGAAAAGAAGGAAATGCAAATACTGGAAAGGAGTTGAAAGGAGGAAAAAAATGTTGTTTCCAACTTCCAGGTGCTAAGGAAACTGATTTCAACAGGAAACTTTGCTGTGCAGCAAAGAATATTCTTCCAAAGAATTTTTGCTTGCAAATTCCTGTCTGTTCACTTCCAAACACATTTTAACCATTTGCAGAAGAAAAAAAAAAAATTGCCTACTTACATCTTCAGTGTCCTTAACCCGTAAAATCTGTTCCCGCAGGTCCTGTAGGTCATTAAACGTGGACTGTGCTGTTATAGAATATACTAGTGCAAACCCTTGACCATTCTTCATATAGAGATCCCTCATTGCTGTAAATTGCTCCTGTAATCAAATATTTTAAAAAGTAATTAGCTAGCGAATGCAACTAATGAACATTTACAAAGGAATACTTTTATTGTAACGGAGACAAGAATATAGTACTGTACAGCAGGCATTTACATTTTTAACCCTTACAGAAATCCACTGAAGCATGCAAAGTTAATAAAAGCATTCATACATCTCTTTTCCCTTAGGTTTTTTTTTCCCCCCAATAGAGAGAAAAGCTTCTTGAGAAATACGTGTAAAAAGATCAAGAGCAGCAATAAAAATGTATCTGGAGACAGACTCTTGTACGCCCCAAGCCATAAAACAAGGTGTTAAGATTTCGCCGACATATTTTGTAGTGATCTTTCATTTATTTTCTGATACGGTGTTAAGCATGAGTCTGGCATCAGAGCAACTCCCCAGACAACAGGTATGGTCTGGAAATTCAATTTCTCCTCTAACACGGTCCTGAAACAAGTGTCACACGCTCGGATTTATTGTGAGCGTGACAGAGGTGATCAGGCAGTGCCTTCCCACACAAACACGGACGGTTGGACTGGATGATCTTTGAGGTCTCTTCCAACCTTAATGATTCTACGATTCTACATCTGCAGTCAGGCAGCAGTCATCCCTAGCAGGAAAATGGCTTAAAGGTTCCATGCAGTGACATGCAACAGCAGGCTGGAAAATCTGTCCCAGATCAGAGGTGCCTTTGTCCAGGCCTGCGAAAGGAAACCGTACCAGAACCGGGTAATGACAACTTCTGCTTCCACACCTCGGCACTGCTGTCGATAATTTTCAAAGCTTTCTAAATAAAACTAACTTCTGGGAAGCAGGTCCTCCCCCTGTGACAGGCACTCAACCACTACAAGGTCTCTTTACGTAGTGAACAGCGGTGACAGTGGCATGGCAAAGGCCCTGGCTGCTCTCAGGCTGGGAGCACGGGACGGGCCTCCCCAAGCAGCAGAAGGCAGCACCAGCGAGGTGCCACCCGGGTAGCAGTATTCCTTGGCAGGTGCAGAGTCTTCACTGATGAAATCCGCTCCGCACAGGCTGAGGCGACATGCTGAGGCGATCCCTCTGCATTGCCTGGAAGCGGCTCCAGTCTGTGTCTGTGTGTTCTGGCCGCTTGCAAAATTAACGTGAAATCACCCCAGGTCAGTACGTTGATAGCGAGATGATGGTGGAGAAGAGGTGAGTGGCACAGCATGGACCAACCCATGTGTCCTGGTGCTGAGGAAAGGGTTCCCAATGCTGCCGGCAGGGCTGCAGAAGCCTCATTCACCACACTGGGTTTTGGGTTATTTAATAAAACCGTTCAATTTAAATTACTGCTTGGGCAGGATTATAGTACTAGTTCTACTCTTAACATCTCACCCCGTTCTTAACAAAGAAAACTCCACACCAATTAGAAAAAAGGAGTTATACTTACTGTCCCTGCTGTATCGAGGATTTCAAGCATACACTGTTGACAGTCTACTTCCACTTGCTGGGGAAAAAAGGCAAGAGACAAAAGCAGTTAAACTAAAAAGTTGGAAACGGGACAGGCAAAGTGGAACATCAGCTTAATTTTTACTTCTGCCGCAGAGAGCTCGACAAGCAAGCCAGTCACCTGCGCTTCCCCAGCGGCGAGAGAGGCATTAGAAGATTAATTATGCCCCAAGCCAAGCATTTGGGTCAGCTCACTTATGCTCCAGGACTCTCTTGATTATAAAGTCCTAAATGAGCAGCTCATTGTAAGCATCTCAACTTAAGTGAGACAAAATCCACTCTTACAAATCAAAGGACCTGAAACTTCCATTTTTTTTTGCTGCTGGGGTAGAAGGGAGTAAAGAAGACAAGAAAAAAACAAAGTATTTCATGACCCTAACAGTCAGACTTAGCAAGTCTTCCACCCACTGAGAAACATCTCAGGTCCAACAAGGGTAATTCCAGGGAAGTCAAACAAATATAACAACAGAACTCATGCCACAATTTACATTTAATTATCACAGGCACAAACGTTAGAAGTTTTTGTTTTCTGTTTTGGTGCCTTTAATTATGGTAACATTTATGCTAATCTGTAAAACAATGGGTTGCTTGATGTCAATGGAATGAAGAAAGCAGCTCTGTTAACAGAATCACAGAACACGACAGCATGAGGGATCCTGACAAGGACTTTTGCTCAGGAATTCCACGCCTGCATCCAAAGCAGCTGTAAAGACATTTCTATGCCTTCAAACCAAGCACAACGCTTCTGAACGGGATGGCAAAAGCCATTCCTAAAACAAAACGGCAAAAGGCAGAGCCCACTGCAACGAGTGGTGTGTAGATCCTAACGAATAGCATACACACAGCAAATGTTGCTGTCTTTATGTTTGGAAGTAATAATTACATGTCAAACTACAGCAGAGAGATCTGAGTAACAGTCTGACCCTAGTGTGAGCAGTTCCTATCCCCAGACATCAATCAGAAGCACCTGCAGGAGGATGGGCAGTATGTCTGTCTGCCAACCCCCACAGCACACACTTTGGTACCGTGGAAATCGGTGACGGTTCAGGACAATACACCAGACTGATCTTTGGGCCGGTGGAGTAACCTCTAACAACAAAACAGGCAAACAGTGGAGAGCTGCAGACTCAAACTGCCTCAGTTTTGGAGGTTTAAAGTGAAAGCTCTTAGTTATATAGAGCAGTAGAGGTTAATCCTCCTGCTAAACAGAATCAAGTTAGGGACTGGGCCAATTAACAGCAAAATTTATCATTCCCTGATAATTCAGCTTCCCAGTAGCTGACAGAATTTGTCTGATTGCATTCAGACGCCCTAAGCTAGCAAAGTACTCAGTGAAGTCAACACGAGCTATTTCCAAGACCGATGCCTTTCTACGCGCCGCTTTCTTGCTGCGGTTTTATGCGGCGGAAACATTTCCTCGGAAAAGACCCTTTCCCGTTCCGCTAAGCTTTCGTTGCATTGTTAAGAAGCAAGCTTGATGAGACTTGAAAGAAGTAAAAATGATGTTATTTTACCTTTCTGTATGAATCTTCTATTGTTGGGTCATATTTTTCAACAAAAATTCCCTGAACAAACTGTACAGTCTGGGGAAAAAGGAAAGAAGAAAAAAAATTAAGTGAACTGAACATGACCAGTAACATTTGCCAAGAAGCACTTCATGAAAAAGCAACATAAAAACTACTCAACACTGCTGTTAAAATTCAATACTGGGGAGCAGAGGAAGACACACAGATTTTCAAATTTTTAAAACAGAAGCGGTGTAGTTTCCATTGTTTTAAGAGTCACTATCATCAAGCACGTTTTCAAAACTTTTTGGAAATGTTATGGGTTTGCTTGCTTTTTCACCAAAGGTGATATCCTCACAAATGCCTTTACTTCAGCACCTGCAACTTTAGAAGAACAAATATCACCAAATACAGACAACTTCAAATCAGATCAGAAGCCCTGGCAACGTGTACACTGTGGAAACCCCCCACTTCAATTTGATCGCCTTCGAGCGACAGTGGAGCCGCTCTGCACTACGTGCCCAGAGCACAGACATACTCAAAAGGAGCAAGTTAAATCTGGAGCAGCTCCAGATACTCAATTTGTATTAAACCATTAAAGAAGCAGAGGTCACTCACTTCAAAGAGGAAGTCTTTCTTCCTCTATATAATGACTCAAAGCAAATCTACCCTAAATGTATCTCAGCAACTTCTCATTCAGATGCGGCCCATCTCTGGACACCCAAGCTCTGTACGTGGCGCGCCTTGGCTCCCGCCAGTCCACAGCTTTACTTGTCCTCTTTGCTTTTCCCTTTCACCCGTGTCCCCACGCTCTCACCTACAATAACTGGCACTAACGTGGTAAGGCAGCACAGGAGTGGCTGGAGGCTTGGTTGATGTTTGTAAAACAAGGTGATGTTTGTTTGCAAAACTAAGCACAAAGATCCCAGCACTCCATTTGGTCTCTTCAAAAAAATCAACAAACACACCAACTATCTTCCGCCAAGCGAAATTCCCACAAACTTTTTAAGACCAATTCTGCGAAGTCACTACCTGTTTCAAGAAGCCGTGCTTTGTTTGGACAGAAGGCGGAGATTTTTCTTCCAGAAAAATCACACAAGTACTTGCAAACTTTCAGATCCATGTGCCAGATACACACAGAACATGCCACTGTACACGGGACACTTGATTTCTTTTAATATAGGAAGAAAGGATTTCCAGTACTACCTCATTTAAAAATCGTCCTATATCGCTAAATAAACCTATTTTACACTCTAATGATCACAGCCTTTGCTTGTCCAATATTTTCTTGTCACACTGAACAGTTGTCCCAGTCTGCCCTTCAGATAACAGATCTCAGTAAAATCACTTTAAAAAGATACGACTATATTAACACGGATTATAGCGTTATGCCAGGAATGGACACGAACTGTAGGAGCTGTAGGCTACAGACTGTATTTTAGGATTCTCAGCACAGCTACTAACCCAAGAGAGCCCAAAGAAGGTTGCTGTTTGCCAGGAGGCTCACATTGGAGCACTGAAGTCAGCCACATCTGTACCGCCCTATTCTGGGAACCCCGTGTGTGAACCAGCCTTCACCGACAGGATCTGACAGAGCGCTCACAGCATTCCCCCTCCTAACACAGCGCTCGGGGCTTCATTTAGCTCTGCAAATATCCTGCTGCGCTGAAAGAACATTAACGGGCCTACGTTGCCTTCTCAAATTGTTTTATTTCTTGTAATTTTAACTTTTGTTATCTCAACTGGTGCTTGTGTGACCAGAGAGACTCCGTACATACAGCGTTCAACTTCATTCCTGTACATCTCTGAGGTACTTTGCTTTTATTGATTCCAGGTGGAAAGAGAGGCCGAGGGAGGAGATACAAACCTGGGGGTGTTTTCAGGTTACACATGGATCCAAGACTTTTGGAATTATTAGTCCGGGGGTTGTGCGTCCCAACTCTGGTTTCCAGTTTTATATAGGACTGTGCACAACGGGATACCCTTGCCAACACTGCCTACCCGCTGACACTCCGCAAGAGTTTTACTCTCATTAGAAATGGGGAGAAAACTACCAAACAGGAAACACTTACAAAGAAGCTGCAAAATAACGGTGCCTTAGTAACTACGAAGGATTTTCTGCTACCCTGTCATCATCACCAGAAGGGACAATCAGCATCGTACTGGCACGGAAGAGTTAAAGCACTAAGAGGGATTTGCAGTGAAACACCACCATACTGTAATGAAAACACAGAACTGAAAGGAACACCAGCCTCTTTGTTAGACGTTACAGTTCATGCTGGTCAAAGAAAGAAATTTTAAAGTGACCTCCATATTATTTTAAACCCCACCTTGTAACCTCTCCTTGCGAATGCTTGTAAATAAGTAGACAGCTATCTTGAAAGCTAAATGTTATTCACTCCCAGCTGCTAATTGGCATTGATTGTGTCCTGCTGTAAACATAATGGATCAATGTTGCATATGAATTACAATATATGCTTACTGAGCACCTAGTCTGCCAAAAAAGAATTTAACTTTTGTTTAGCAGATCACGTATTCTCATTTCAGCCTTTAAACAGGCCGGTGAGGGATGCTGACTCAGACTTTACATCACAAATAAGGAAATTCAAGTATGTCAGCTGATGAATAATTTTGATGTACAGCATATTAATAGGCGCCCTATTTTACCTCGTGAGTCTTTCAACATTACATAACAAATGCAAGATAATCAAGGGGATGTCGGTGGAAAAAGCAATACGGATTGTGTAAGTTGCTGTGGAAGGACAGGGTGTATCAAAAAAATTTCACACCTATATCTTGTGAAGATTAGGATGGGATCTCTAAAAAAGAGTACATCAAATTTGCTCCATAATTGAATAATCTTTCCTCCAGTTTATCTGGATTCTGCAGGTGATCCACCAAGATTACTGGCAGCCCATTTCAGCAGAATAAACAGTGCAAGAAGCAGCTCTGGACACAAATGGCTGAGAAGTAACACGGTGTAGTTCCTTGTTTCAGATAACTTTACACTTGACCGGTTATTTGCCTTTCTTGTTGGAGCGAGCTGCTTGACTGATTTGTGATAAGCAGGTGACAGAAATCTCTCTTACAATGCCTTACTATCAACTCTGCTATGTAAACCTCTTATTAGAAACAACACAAGTACTTAAGGAGTGCAAAGTGTCATCAGCCTGCTTATCCCTGTGCGTGGCACGTGCTGGAGGCGACTTCTCATTCTGCCCCAGGATTTCAGTCCCGGGTCCTACCCAGGATGGAGAACACGCAGCATTCAAGGTGTGCAAGGCTGCAACCGCCGCCGATTCACACCACGCACGGCAAGACTTCAGTCACTGTTCCAGTCTGGGTTGGGCTTTTCGTATTCAGATACAGACATCAGTCATTTCCAATATTACACCCATGAGGGCAGCAGAAATGAAATGCTAACTATTGTAACTGCGATCAATCGCCTGCTGCTTCTCCAAGCATTCACAGATATTTCAGCAGCATAACAGTCGCGCTGCACGTTAAACGTTAAGTGAAATGTCCCAATATATTTAATGAGCATTGTCTGCAGTAAGATAGACCAATTTTGAAGTCTGTGTATCTGTTTCAGAACTGCTTCCCAAAACTCACCAAAGCGGACTTCCCCACACCTCCTGAACCAAGGACCACTAGCTTGTACTCACGCATGGTGTGGTCTGTTCAAATAGCGACGATCTGCAAAGCAGGAAAGAAAGTCGACAGTTAAAAGCGTACCTGTGCGTACAAGTGTGTGACACTGTCTTCTGAAAACAGAAACACGCTGCCCTTCTCCAGACAGCACTGAGAACAAACGTGTCTTTAATAACAGCTATGTTTTTTGATTTCCCACCTGGGCACTAACTCTAGATGGCCGCTGCGACAGCCCCGGCTTATATGAGATGCCCAAAGCCGGACGTGTGAGCCTGCTGGTGCTCGGAGAGGAAGAGGATGCATATGCCATGGTACAAACACAGCCCAGCCACACACGCCTGCTCCCAGCTGCACTGGGCAGCACAAGCTCTCGCTGCCCGTCCCCTGCATTCTCAGCGTTTGATAGCATAAAACAACAAGTATCGGAAAACAACATTAGATCAGAAAGATGCAAGTAGAGAGGTTTACTTCTCCCACCCACCCCTCGCAGGGAAGGATGTAGGTCAGTATTTTCTCTGTGGAAAAGGTCAGGCCTAACTTACGGCTGCCAAGGCAGAACCTCTCTGCTCGCCCAAGCAAGGACTCTGCCTTTTTATGGAAATCTTGCAACTCCCTCAACTCGCTACGCAGCACCAGAAAACTTCTCATTCTCACCGAGGCTCCCTGACAAATAAGGCAAATGACAAAGCTGGTGATAAACATTTTACACTATGTTTACATTTTAAGTCAGGCTGGGCTGTCCCTATCAACGAAGCTCAAGCAAACAATGACCTCAGCAGCTAATTATCTTCCCCCTCTTCCCCCAGCAAGATAGCACTTTCTTCCCAAGTAAGGCTTCAGAAACACAAGTGCTACGAGGCTGGGCAAGCTGCATTTCTCAAACCAACTTTGCCACAGGATTTATGGGTTCACTGGCTACAGTTTGAGGATTGCTTTAAAAATAAAAACGTGGCCCAAGTAGTTTGATAGAGAAATCTATCACCTTGTCGACTACCGTTAGCACCAGGCTGCGAAGAACAGGGATTGTATTTTTAGCTTTGCAGCCATGGACAACTCCCTGACAATCTGTGTCTCGAGTTTATATAATCACTTAATCGGGACAGGTTTGGGGTGGGTTTTTTCTGTCATTTAAATTCCCAAGGGAAAGCTGTGACACAATCTCGAGAGGAAGCCCACGTGCACAGAGGAAGCCAGGCTCTTCTCGGCCTCACTAAGCGACAGGACAAGGGGCAACGGGTGCAAATTGGAGCATCGGAGGTTCCGGGTTAATGTAAGGAAAAACTTTTTCACCGTGAGGGTGACAGAGCCCTGGGACAGGCTGCCCAGAGAGGTTGTGGAGTCTCCTTCTCTGGAGACATTCAAAACCCGACTGGACACGTTCCTGAGTGATGTGCTCTAGGTGGCCCTGCCTTGGCAGGGGGCTTGGACTAGATGATCTTTCGAGGTCCCTTCCAACCCTTGTGATTCTGTGCACAGCCACAGCCAGTGCCCGTCGGAGCTGCGTCAGGTCTGGAGAAGCGGCAGGGCAGCCGAGGCAGCCAGCCCGGCTCTGTCCTGCTGCGTCACACACCTTACAGAGCCCTGGCCCGAACACCCTCCTTTTAACCCTCACCCCTCAACCACAGCGTGGTTTAAGGTCAAAACGTGACACAAGCACAGGTTTAAAACCCCTCCCGCCTGCAGCTGGAGGCATTCAAGTTCTGCGGCCGGTTCAGCACGGCCTGAAGCTCATGTTTAAGTCAGAAGAACCGAAATGCAGAGCTCGCTGGCTCAGGCTGACACCCTCTGCAGTCACGTAGCCAAGCTGCCCTTCCCTCACCCAAGCCTTAGGGGGGAATAAAGCCGGAGCTATCAGCAGCAGCCCATAGTTTTAAGCACCTTGGGACGGTTTTTCTGCAACTCTCGCAACCTCTATGAGCTGCAGTTGCTCAACTTCATAGAAATTGTGTAACTTAAGTCAAACTGAAAGGGCTTTTCTAGAAGGGTAACTGAATATCTAAAAGCGGAGCAAGCAATGTCTCTGCACTCTAGTGCACTGACATTTTTGGTTACAATTCTGGCAGCTGTAAGCTCTTCTGCTTGAAAATTTCCCTGAGAAGTAACATTCAGTTCCTTTTTTCTTTTTTTTTCTTTTTTTTTCAAAAATCATGATCTTGGATGGGAAGGAGAGGGGAATTCCAACTACCAATGCTTTCCCCTTGACAATCCTTACAAATTAAGAGATGATGCATTTTTTACAAAGTGTAAATGCAACTTACTGATCCAATCTATCTCCACCTTCCCACAGTTCCACAGTCTGTTCCAGACAAGAAAACCCAGAAAGCAATCAACCTAAGGGTTAAATTTAGCTGCGAACTCTTTCACTTCTTATTTATAGTAAAAATACTTGTGGGAAAGTTTCAGCTGGGAGCAGTACAAGACTAACTTCTCATTTCTTCTCTACAGTGTTTGCTAGGGTGTTTTTTTCAGGTTTTTTTTTTAATTTATTTTTCAGGTGCAACAGGAAACCAAGATTCTAGAACGCATCATCCTGATTACTGTAAATCCCATATGCCTTAATTATCTCGTAGCTCTTTCACAAGTATGTTAATGTTAACTGTTTATAGAGTGCTCAAGAAATTACTATGCTGCATCCCAGCCAACTTTTCATTTGGCAGCTCTTTATGCCCACCTAAATACAGTCAGACACAGCAGCACTCATTTCCATCCAGAGCTCTGTGTAGCGGAGTTGCACACTGTCAAGCAACGGCTACGTTTCAAAATGGAATGAAATTACAGGTGTTAAGCGTCTCTTTCGATTCAAGAAAAGAGTATGATCGCCACGGAGTGTAAAAAAATAACTTTTAGTGTCATCATAAATGAGAACTCTCTTTGCTCCTGTTCCCTTTTCCCACGGACACACAGTCACTTAGTTACAGCAGTACGACCAGGGGGCACGGAGTATGTCTCATGTTAACTAACCCACCCCGCTCTGAGCCCCGGGCTCCCTCCTCCCCGCTGTATCAGACTCTCCAACCTAGCCAGCACCTGTACACCCACTTTAAATACGGATTAATAAAATAATAGGGTTCAGATTTCATCTATAATAACGAACAAACTTTGCTTCTACACTGCGGAACACCTGACACCAAGATTAATCTCTTTACTTTTTAACACGAGCATCTCTTTACTGCTGCTGCTGTCACCACCACCGACAGAAACAGACACTCAGCTATTCCCGGCATCAGCCCCAGGATGCCCAGCTCCTTCCTGAAGGAAGGGCCCTGCCCTGTGCCTAGATAAGAGGTGAAGAAAAGCTATAGGATATTTGTTTTAACGTACAAAACTGAACGGCAGCGCAGGCAGGCAGAAGGATCTCTGAGAAGGACCTGCAGACGGATGCAAGCACAGATGAAGCTGTAACCCGAAACGCAGCTCCAAGCGCCCGTTCACCTGCATCTTTATTCAGCCAAGCCCTCACGCACGCTCTTAACTGCACGAATCCTCTTTCGCCCTGCTGCAAGCGAGCAGCTGAATCCGGGTACAAAGCCGCGAAACTTTCAGGGTATTTCCCAAGCAGCGGAAGAAGCCAGGCAGAGGTTGCAGGGAGGAGCGGCGTGGGGAGAGCGGTCGAGGCCCTTCAGGAGATAAACCCGACACAAAAAATAGGCACTCCCGTTTACAGAAGTTTCACCAGCTCATCAAGAAGCTTATCATTTGGGTGGCAGGGAGAGAGAAGCACAAACAAAGAAGATAAGCGAACACAGTGCTGAAAGAGAGTGGGTGCAAGAACTTCACGCCAACCTGAAATGTGACGTGCGCCCTGTGAAACGCCAACACCCGCGTAGGATTTTATACATCTGAAAAGGGCAGTTTGTATCTATTAGTTTTCCCTTCCTTCTCTGAACACTGATGGAGCTACGCGTAACAGGAGGTGCAGACAACGCTGCTCAGCGTGAGGAAGCCGGTGGTAAGAGCACGTGGTCTGATGGTTTTGCGTAACTTGATGAAACGTTGGCCATGACTGATGACATAATCTCCATTAAGTAAGATGATAACAAAAGACTTAAAAAAAATAAAAATCAGAGCAGACACATTCTTTACTCAGCCTTAAAAAGAAAAGCTGTGGACTGTAATCATAGATCTGTATTTTGGACAATAGCAGAGGACATCAGGAAAGACAGAACACAAAGCTTCGGGGTTTGTTTCCCCACATTACAGGAAACAAGATTCAGGCAACTTTTTACTTTAAACAATGCACTGTACACCCAGGAATTCTCAAATTTCCCCAACCGCTAATATTTTCACAGTTAGCAATCTCATTTGAAATATATTGAGAACATTAAAAAACTCATACCTTGGCATAAAAGATGTCTCATCAGTGTTAGCAGCCCTACTGAAAGTTTCTCCAGGCTCCCTACAAAAGAAAAAGGAAAGAAGAATTAATCATTTGTCAAACAACAGCGTATGCAAGCATCAGATCCCTTTATGGTTTCAAACCAAAACACCTCTGTTACAAAATTTGCTCTTTTCTTTATCAATGGGGCTCTCTGCAATTTCTAAATACTTGAATCAAATTACCTTAAAAACAAGAACTCCAGCACAATTTAACCTTATCTCCGGGGCACTGAAAAATTGGGGAGGGTCAGGTGGAAGCCAATGACAAAACACAATTTCTACTTGATCATGTCATAAAAAACAAACCACTTTCCAAACTGGACTTGTAGGTAAGGTAAACCATAGGAAAATGATGTGAAATTGAACTTTCTAAGGTCAAAAAAAAACCCACAACAAAAAACCACAAGCTCACACCTGTAAAGTTCACATTTCTGGTTAATCCAGGACTGCATCGGCTTTTGGAAGCAAGAAGTTAAACTTGTCCCTGTGCTATGAGCATCAGCTCAGCTGTCCAATCTTTCCCACCCAGTGACAAACCTTCGGTCTGACAACAGCGTAACCACGGCTGATGAGTCTCATTTGCCCAGAGCTGCAGCACATCCAGCGCCCTGCTCGGGGCACGCTGGGCCAGACGCAGCCAAGCCACGAAGCCAAAACGCTCCGACACCTCCAGTCCCGGCAGGACCGCAGCAGCGCAGGACCATGCTCCAGCTCCATCCTCCTCGCCTCCCATCGGCTCAGGAGAGGGTTGCCCACCCCGCGGCCTCACTGGCTCGGGATTTCATTTAGGAGCACACATTGGTTGCCGTTTTGGGTTGCTTCCCCCCCCCGCTTTTTCTTTTTAATCAAAGTTTCCAGTTCCTTATTTTCATCTCCCAGATTTCATAGCAATAAAATAGACTCTGTGGACACGGTAGGAAAAGATTGCCGTGACAGGGAGGAGTACGTCTCTCTTCTTACACACCATTTCCAAATCATTATCTGAATAGCTTGTTATTTTCTATACACCATTTTTTTACTGGATTTATGCAAAGTTGTCACTTCCGCCCACAATCCCCTACCCCCAGTGTTTGATGATTGCATTTGCAAAAACTTCCCCCACCTTTCTGAAGCCTCACCATTTCCCTTTCCTGTGGCAAGGCCTTCTACCTCAATACCATGGATTTCATCCCCAAATACATATTGACAGCTATTCTCTCTCGATTTCCAACCACTCATTGTCCGGCTAACCCAGGGCTGGGCATTTTAAAGCACACACTCGAAACCCGCTCCCCGCCACCCTCATGCGCGCCGCACGCCGTGCCTGTGCTGGTGTGGGAACGCATTACTCCAGAGACCCGGGGAAATGTGTTTCTGAAGAATGTGCTACAGATAACAGATCAGCAAAGATACTTAAAAAATGAGTCAGTGCCAAACGAGTCAGAAGGCCAGGGCTGGACCCAGAGGCGAGGGGAGGCTGGGGGAGGCATCGGCCCCTCCGTGCTCCCACGTGCTGCAGCGAAGCCGCTCGGGCAGGCACTGGCGTTTCAGGCAGGCGCTGGTGCTACAGGGCAGCTGAAGTGGGGCTGGGAACACCGCCGAGGGCACTGGCTGGGCTTCCACAGCTCTCTGAGCACACGTCCCATCGCCAGGCTGAGGCAGACACTGCCACGTTTCAACAGATTAACAGACTCCCTCCGTCCTGACAAAGGGGATTCATCAAACCCTCACCCGAAAGCGGATGCTACAGATCTCCAAGCGCTCGGGAACTTCTTGTGCTCTCCAGGCTCTTTCTGCCTCTCCTGCAGTTTGCTTTTCTCACAACGAAAATCCAACTTTCTTCTGCACGACAGATGGGCGCTGCTTAAGTCAAACCACCATGCTCGCGCTACATTTTCTCCCTAATATACTCTACACAGAACTTCACTTACAGAAGACAAACGGAGGTCAGCCTAACCCTGCTTGAGGTTCTATCTAGTTTCCAATGCATTTTAAAAGAAAACATCGTACTGTAGTACTTTCTACTATCAACGCAGAAGAAGGCTGGCAACGGTTAAAGCAGCCCAGCCACCCTGAGTGATCGCAGAGGGGAGGATCCATCACTTAACCGCTCGCAATCGGCATTGCCGTGGTGAAATCCAATGCCTGTTGCAACATCCACAAAGTAAAAATTGTTTTACAGCATCCATCACGTTTCTTTCTGGTAAGACACACACACACGTCTGCACAACCATGTTGTACCTCTGTAGGCGAGCGGCACAATTTCGGCAGCGCAGCTCTGTGGGGAGGCCGCACCACACGCCAGTGCCAGGCACGGTATCACTGCAAGCAGGAAACAGAAGCATCAGGCACTGATGCTATCTGGGTCACTCAGAAACGAATCCGGCATCCTGTCCCGTACCTCTCCAGCCGCGCACGAGCCCTGCCGTGTCCCGGCCGACCCCCGAGCCTGCAGTCTGGGAAGCGCAGACTTACCCGAGCATCGACGGGCAGCCGCTGTCTTCCTCTAAGAGCCCACGCAGCAGGGTCCCGTCCCGCTCGCAGGCTTTGACCATGGAAGTAAAGAGGCAGAAGATGAGGGGGTATTTCCCGGTGCACAGGCAGGGCGTACACATGCCCACCCCGTGCTGCCAGCGCTGCAGGAGCACGGCAAAACAAGCCCTTGGAAAGCGTCCCTGGTCCTTCAGCCCCAGATGAGACGGTCTGGCTTTACGCAGCTACTTGCTCTTCCCAAGAGCATTTCTGAAAGCTTCCAAGGGATAGAAGAAGCAATTGTTCCCCTTTTAATGCTAAAACCATAGGAAGTTTAAGTGAAAAACTAGTAATTTGTTTTTTTCAAAGTGGCATGTGGTTTGCTGGGGTTTTTTAAGCAGCTCTGCACTCAGCGCTGCAGAGCCACGGGCATGTGCCACCTTGGAACCACACAAATCAAAACCCTGCAGAAACAGACAATGAAGTTCTCATAATCCTTGTCAAAAAATTTTCCAAATATAACGGGAAGTGAGTCTACAGCAGAGTTCATTCAAGCAGCTCCTGCTGCAAGCATGCGCTTGGATCCAGTCTGTACATACCTGAAAACAGGGATTTTTAGCAAAAGCGCCGACACAGTCTCAGCTGTAGGACTGAAGACAGACGACAGCAGAGCAACGCAGACGGCGTTTGCTCTCAAGCAGCACAACGCACAGCCCTATCTCAAAAAAGGGCGAGAGAAAAGGAACAGAAAAAAGCGAGGTAGAAAAAAGCGAGGTACCAAACCACAGGCATCAGTTCCTAGAGACGGCGCGAAATGGCCTCTCAAGGTGCAGCCCTGACAGCGGCGTGCACTGCTACCCTGACATGTACTTTGCTCTCCTGCTGTTCCCCAGAAAGATGCACCGTGGTGTCCCTGGGATAGAGAGGGGCAGGGAGCAAACACCACTCACCCGGCTTTGGGGAAGAAAAAAAAAAATACTACCCTCCTCCTGAGTGCTGGCTTGCTCATCACCCACACCTACCTTTTTCTAGCAGACTGATTTTCACATGCAGAAACCAAAACATTTAACATTTCCAAGGGGAAATGTGCTGTCAGCATTTTACAGATTTGGGAGAGAAACACACAGATGTCAGCGTGAACTCCAGCACTGGCTGCCCTACCCCAGCGGCCATCGCTTTCCCATTTCCCCGAGACGGGCAGATTCTTGGGACGTTACAGCCACACAGCTTGGTATTTTTAACCTGGCAGTTAAATACGGAATCGTGGCTACTATAAACAAACTTGTTTAATTTTGAACTTGTAAATGTTCTTCATGCCAGTTTTGTAAGTTACTAGAAACTAGGCCAGGGAAAGGAGTGAAGTTTTTGGTGGCTTTGGTTTTTTTTTTTAAAGTGTCTACTGAACATTGCTCAACACTCAAAATCCCTTCATTACTCGTAGCTGCCTTTGCAAAACAAACTCAAATCCAGCACTGGTGCAAAGGAAAGATTTACCACAATCAAAATCACACTAGAACTGACAGATCCCCTCCACAATTAAAATTAAAAAAAATAATCAAACAAAATAAATAGAAAGAAAATACAGCAGTGAAAGCTGGAAACGTGAGACCTGGAGCTCTACCCTTGGCTTCACCGAGGACCGGCACTTGCCAAACTGTAGGCTGCAAACGGCCAGCGGCACCGTGCCGGTTCGGCCACCCAGCCCCGGGGCTGCCGAACACCCCCCCCACTCACCATCTGCTCCCTAATTAGCTATTTGTTAGACACTATGTTCTTAGATATTAAATTACTCAACGAAGTCAAAAGCGCATTAAATACTTCCCTAATATTAATCAAAGCTGTCAACAACTACGCAATTGTTACACACGAGCTACGGAAACGTGCCGGGAAGAGGGACGGTGGATCACAAATGAAAGGGCGTTTGTCTGCAAACCGCACAATTAATTAACAGACAGCTCCCCTAAAAAGCAGCGAGACAAACGCTGCCATAGACTTACCCTGTTAGTTAGCACAGAATTTACTTAACTAAAAATCACAGCCACGGACTCACTGGCCAAGTCCCTTCCCCGAGGCAGTCAATCTGCCTGTCCTTAGGGTACACAGAAAACCTCCTCCTGAGGCCATCAACATCAGAAAAATCAGAGGGAAGGGGGGAAAAAAATAAAAGCATAATAAAAGAAAGGTCAGGACTAAGCAGAAAGCGGGGCTTCAGCGTGCCTTTCAAGTACAACTTGACGAACTGCTGCTCACAGAGCCTCCCGAGCCTGCCTCTGCTGCAGTGCTCGTTATCGCCGCGGCATCGGACACCCAGGTGAATGTATTTTGTATTTTAACGTTATGGAACAGCATACATCTTTTCCACATTATGGCAGGAATCTCACCCTCAATTTTGCAGTTTTAACAGGGCAGACATTACCATTTCCACTGACTGCTTTCAGCATCAAATCAAACACAAATCAAGGCAACAACTGTGTAACTAACAGGGTGCGTGGGGTGAGTCAGGACCCAACTGCGAGGCGCCGCCGACTCTGCGCTACACCTCCGGTCCCTCCAGGTTCACAAGCTTTTGTTCTCCTAAACTCAACGCAGGCCAAAACCCGAGTTATTTCTTGTAAAAACAAGGAAAACTTTTTGGTTCCAGGCAGGAATTTACATTGCCTAATCAACCTATTTTGTACTCCGGTAACTTCAGCATTAGAAAATGGGTATTTTGGACACTGAGACACAGATGTGCTCCTCAGGGGAAGCCTACGTACGCCCAGGAACTGAAACAACTCCCAGGTGAGTTCCAGCTCCCTACAATAAGACTTGGGAATTGAATCAAATCTTGAACCACTACTGTGTTAAAAAGCATTTTAATAAAATAACTGTAAACTGAACTCACTGTGATTCGCGAGAAGTGCAACATCATTTCAATACTGTAACGTTCTAATATTTCCAAAAGAGAACTTTCACCAGTAATCCATAAATTTACAAACAAGGCGGCAGTAACATTTTAGTAACATACCTTGTCCAAGTGAGAGGCAACAACGGTTCAGTAACTTAAATCAAATACACTTTTTTTTGCTTTTGAAGTACTAGATAAAAAGGAAAAACCACAGCGAGCAGCACAGGCAAAACATGAAGGTAGCGACAAGCCAGATAAGCAAACAGGTATTTGAGAAAACAGGAGAAAACCAACATTGTGCTGAGATCTTATTTGAAGCCTTCAGCCAGAAAAGGCGAGACCGGCCTTCAAATCCCGCACGCAGCCATTCTCCGAAATTCAAGTCCCGGCCGCGTGTTCCTCCGACCTACATCCAAACCGCTGGTTACTGCAGAATTTCCCATCTTCCGCGGCGCGCTGCGGAGGTTACCGACACAGGGCCAGAGCCATGAAAGCCAGGGCTAAGGGTAAAGTCCTCTTGCAACAGAGACGTCCGTTCTGCCTTCAGCGCTGTGCTGAACTGGGGCTTGGGCAAAGTAACTGCAGCACACACAAGTAAGTCAGAGAAACAAACGCCTTTGAAAACAGCAGTAATTCTGTAATTTGAAAAAGTTATTTTATGCACAAACATATTGAGATTGATCCTCCTCGGTCTGTAATCCTTCCTGCAACCAGCTTCAAGCTGAACCTGCAGTTTTAAATCTCAGAATGCTAACTTGTGTGGAAGTGACCGCCTACTCGCCCATTTTAAATCGCCTTGCTACAGAAGCGCTCCAGGCAGGGAACGAGTACTCGGGGCAGCTGGAGCTCGCCACGCTGAAACGGCTAATTTACTTTTTGTCCTACTGGTCTGCATTTGCAGAAAGCTGCGAGGGACATGTGCCAGACAGACAAAGCCAGGGGAAAGGAAGCCAGAAGCAAAACTCAAAGCCCAACACACACTGCATCCCTGAATTAGAACAAGCCGCTACGTCACTCGCTGCCGTTGGCAGCCTCCCCTCCGAACGGACTGCAGCCCTGCTGCACATTTAATACTAATGAGCACTGATCCGCAGACAGGAGCAAAGACATCCACCGAACTGCAGATTTAGGAGAAAAGAGACTTTTCTCAATTACATACAGATAAAACAGTTTAATAGGAAGTACTGTGCGGCCACAATACAGAAACAGAACGGCGATGCAGCAGGCAGCGGAGCCCGTGCCGCAGCGCGCCGGCGGAGCAGAGGTCCTTCCCAGCACCACCACGGCCGCACTCGGCCGTTTCTCCTCTCACCTAGAGCTATTCGAGTGTTTTTGGCAGAGAGGTTTACACCATTCAGTTCTCAACAGCTTTTTCAGAAGAAAAGGAAAACATTTCCTCTCCCCCCTTCCTCATCAACAAAACATGTAAATGTTAAAGGGCATAAACATTAGGCACAGAAGTCGCTCGTGGGACTTCCTCCATCTGCTGTCTACCACATCCACAACTTGCCACTGATTTTTAAGCCCTATATATTATTTTTTACTCCATTTTCTTTAGTGGAAAAAATGTTCTGGCCTTTTTTAACCCAGATTAAATTCCAGACAAACTCTAGGAGGCTCAACCATAGCAAAACACCAACTACATTACACTTGGTAAGAATAATTTGCTGTGCTGATAGTAGCCTGGCAACGTCCTTAACTATGTTCTTCCTGGTATATATAATTAAGAGTAAATAAGTGACATGAGGTAGGTAGATTGTCACTGCCAGTTTAGCTTGCACTTTAATTGTTTTATTTCTGCAGTAATAGTGACCAGACACTGGTCCCTGCCAGGGGCCGGAATCCAGTTTGTCGTTGTTTGGCCTCCAGCATCCCATCTTTGATGGAGAAACCAATACAGCTTCCTCCCGAGTCAGGTTTCTTGGAAACTTCTTGAAAAAACTGTAGAGGTTTAAACTGCTCTTCAAACACATTTCTACCCATCAGTGATAAATTCTAAGACTAATATTAAGCCTCTAAAACCACATCATCTGTTAGCATGGGCCACTGCCCAGCTTTTCAGGGAGCTGGGCTAACTCACAAATTCCAGAAAATATTAAGATTCTTTAAATCTTGCTAGCAACAATCAGTTTGTGTGTATACACTGGATTTGACCGCGCAGACTGATCTAAAGGTCAGGTCTGCATATGCAGTCTACAGATTTCCACGGCCTTAAAAACACTTCACTGTTTAGCGTGCGTCAGCCACAAGCAACCAAACCACCTACCGTTCCCACGCAACTGCGGCTAATTAAACGCCTGTTGTAATGATGATTTTTTGAATGAAAAGCCTCCCTTACCATATGGCCACTTATTAATACTACATTGTTTATCAGTTTAAATAAAACCCCTCCAGCAATGAGTATCCCGGTAATGAGTACCTAAATACAGTTAATGATGGATGTATTTTAGCACTGTAAAGTAGAACTGTAGCTCTTGAAATGTTTTCACGGCAGATTTTAATGCTTGATAGGAACCTGAATAGCAGTAAATTAATGTATAGAATTAACTTAAAATAGAGGTAAAAGTAACAATTTCATTACTTTTTACAAAGAAATTAAGCTGTTTAAGATGGTACTTAATCCTTCAGTACTGAGCTCAGTCCCTTAATGGAATCTGGGGACAGAGCAGGGCAGAAACTGCATTTTCTTTTACGACAAAAATGACATTTTCTTCTACGTGAAGATTTTAACTGAAGGAATATTCAAAAATGTTATTAGCATTTCAGTGCTGGAACCCGAAGGGCATCACAGCAAGAACTTTCAGGCCAGGAGGGTCGAGAACCGAACCGCAGGCAGACCTGACCTCTGCACTGGGGGTCCTCTGAAGTTGTTAAATCCTCCTTAATCTACCGGGCTTAAAAAGGCAAAACTACTGCGACAGTTCATCCTGGAATTTCCTTTGTGAAAGATAAAAGGTGACACTAACCACTGAAGGCAATAGCTCTTACAGTTTAAATTGGTTTTATATGAGCCATTTCAGTATTTATAGGTCAAGTTTGATTACAACCAAAATAGATTATTATACAGCTGCCTTTAAACAACAACAACAACCCCCCAGTCCCAGGCAGCTGGACTCCTGCTCCCAGAAGAAGAGACACTGTGTTTAACTTAAAGGAAGGGAGGACACATCCTACAGCAGCGAACAAGATGAGCACCACTGGCATCAGCCCGCTCTTCCCCTACGCCTCATGAGCAGTATTCAACCAGGAACAAAAAAAGGCTTCTGCTTTTTGCGTGTCTCTGAAATGGTACGATGTAAGGCAATAGGAAAAAAAGTATCTCCCGTGTTAATATGCAAATTTGTTCAACATATGGCCAGAAGACAGTCAGTTCTGTACTCTGAGCAAGACCTCAGAACATACTACATTTAATTTGAATGTTAACTGCCGTTATCCTCAATTTCTGTGCTTTCCGCTTTGGTCAGGACACCTTTCCATCGAGTTACAGCTCCCATTCAACTGCTTTTTCTACAAATTCAACATCAGCCACACAAATGCATGTGCAATACCGCCACTGTTCTTTTAAAACATATTTAGCAACTTTTTTTGAACTTCTGCCCACAGAGATGCATTTAACTTGAACTTGCCAGAAAAAGGAGAATAAAAAAAAGTTTCGGCCTTTCAGCTCTGTAAACGTGACTCAGTTTTTCTGACACCCGGTAACGGCACGTCCAGCCACCCAACTGCCCCGCTCGAGCGCGCTGTAGTGCCAAATTGACTTGGACTTGGTATTGTGGTTACGGTGGGGTTTAGAGCAAACAGTTCATTTAACAGACAGAGGCTACAAAGTACTGAAATCACAGAATAAATGAAAAGACTCGCTTTCTTGGAATCACACCATTGGAGAAAGTGCCCTGGAGCATTAAAACATCTTTTTCACCATTTAAAATGAGATTCTCGAGAAAGCTTTATTCTAAATTTGAGTGCATTCTAGTGATCAATATGCCAACGCAGTACATTCACAAAACAAGGCCACAGTAATACTGTAATTCCTATGACTTTATAAGTGATCTGATGAGCTAAAAGCCCTAAAGACATTAATATTTCATGAGAAAGGCTGTCTGAAACCATTTCAGTATGTATCTTTAATCTTAACGTTATTTTCAACTACAATTAGTGTTATAATCCAAAGCAGAAAGCATCAATTAGCTAGATTTATTTTACCTTCCCCTGTATTTATTTCATAAAGCCACCAAGACTTCTGTTCTTCAGGCCCCGTACCCAGCACAGTATTAACACAGCAAATCTCGGGGTAAAGCAAGATGTGCTGGAATGGGACTACTTACGCAAAAAGGAGAACTGCACCAGAAATAACCTTACCCAGTGAACTATGATTTACTTTATCACATGGTAGGCGGCATATAAAAAGATACTATTCTGCATGTCAGCTGTCTGTAATGAAAGTTTTCCTCTTCTCAGCAGCCCCTCCCTCCAACTTCAAGTTTATTTGCATTAGAGAAAAGAATATTACATAAAAAGCAACATAAAAGGCACTGCAACCACCACATCCAGCTGAACTGCTCCTGCCACATACTGGGTGCTATCCAGAGTAAGGGTCTGTGTCCAACCGATGCGTTAAAAACAAGAGATGCCCAATTCCATAAAGATTATTCACTTGGATAAAAACTAATCGACTTCTAGAAGCAGGGAGCACTCACAACCCCAGCCAGCGCCACAGATGCTCGCGTCTTTCAAGAGCGTGGTTCATAGCTGTGAGTTCACACACAATACCCCAAACATGACAAAATCAATTTTTTCAGTATTAGAACACTCCAGAACACAACATCATTGGATCCAACAAACATTTCAACAAAAACCCCGGCACATCCCAGCCAGCCTTGAATCTGCAGCTCCAGGCGCTCCCAAGCGAAACGCAACCGCCCGTTTTTCTGCAACGCTCCAGCAAGCGGCGGTTACACAACGCGACCCCCGGACAGCCGGGCGCTGTGCCACTGGTTGCGGGGCATTTCCAGAAAGCAGGTTTTTTGCAGTAACTTTTGACAGGGTGACAATTACCCATTACCGAAATGCTCCTCCTACTCCTTACGTAAGAGCACGAAGCACCAGGGCGGCACGTATTTCTGATGTGCCTCATTTAAGTGATTAGCAAAGATCCGTTTCAGGCGTAACGCAGCCGCCGCCGTGGATGTATCCAGGACTCATCTCGGTGCCCCAAATGGATTTAAATACTTTCCATCTTATCGATATTCAAAATAACTAACAAACCATAATGACTCAGGCCACCTGCTCGACAGGACTGGTATTGCCTGGCTCCCCATATTTTCAGTCAAACAAAGCGAAAAGGGCGAGAAAGCCAAGCCAACCCCCTGCAGCCGCGGGCTGTAAGCAGCTCTGGAGCTTCCTTTTTTGCTGTTTGTCCTGTTACCCGCTTCTTCCCCGTTAGAAAAGCCCTGTGGAGGGTCAGACTTTCCCCCTCAGCTAAAGGATTTTGTTCACCCAAAGAAAACAAGCAGCAGTTTTCAAAACATACTAAAGCTCTGGTTTTGTCAGCATCTGGATTTCCCAATCAAAAAAATTAAACGTGCACTTCCACCTGGGTTCACATCAAGCCACTGCAGCGGCGCTGGGGAAGTGCCTGTGCAGGTATAGCAGGTATTTCCCAACACCCAATACCTGCTGGACCACTGGCAGCGCGGAGCAGCCACACACATCAAAACATCCTCTTCATGTGGCCACATTCCCACTCAGGCAGAGCTACCCTACCTGCTCCAGCCAGCTGACACGGCGAGAAAGGAGCCCTGTGGAGTACGATCACAGGAGAAACAGAAACAACACAGTTCTGAACCTCACCTTTAACTAGCTGTACCGGCCACTGCAGCGTTGTGAGGGCAATCTGCAAATATAGAAGTCAGAAACCCCCACACGATTGGTGACCAAAGTCAGGGGGGTTTTCTGGTGTCCCATTAGTTCCCACGCACACCTCAAAGGATCTTCCCAGAGCAGATGAATGCAATTTAAGTTTAAAGACACCATTTCTGATTAGGAATGTAACGCTCAGCGCCTCCTCCTTGAACGCCACCCATCTTCCCACAGCCTCTTCATTTTAATATCATTAAATGGACTGCTTTAAACAAGCTTAATTATTGCAGTATTTGCAAGGGAAGAAGAGATCTCTCAGTAACCACTTCCTGCCCTGTTCAGCGCTCTGGAGATCAAAACTGGTTTCATACCAAAACCGGAACTGAATGGCATCAGCAGGTCTAGCACCAGAACAAACTGCTTCGGCTCAACCACCAGTACCAGCAGCCGCGCAGGTACGTGCTGCCTGATGCTCCACTGTCACTAGGGTGTGCACAGCCTCTCCTCACACACCCCTTTCTTCAGAAGAAGGGAGCTCAGAAAATGGGCAATAATTAACAAAATTATCACTACTGGAGGAAAGCACGGGTATCTGCTAATAACGAGCCGTTTATCTCCAAATGGTTTCGGTCAGGCAACTCACAGGTGATATCTTAAAAGTCACCAACACGACAAGCAAAGCCAACTGAAAAACAAACAGTAAAGACGCTGAATTTGCTGCAACAGAAAGGCAGCGTGATATAAACGCCCATAAACGCAGGCTGTCCTTGCAAATATCACTGTGTACCATTGAGGACAGAGAGCGAATAGTCACCCATTTATCCACCATCCAGAATAAACTCAGGTCACGTTCTTTCCAGATGTAACAGGCAAAGCAGATAGCCACCATGCTACCCCTATTACAGTCCCAGGGCAAGACTGACAGAAGGACACTGCCCTAAGTCAGACGGAGTCAGAACTGCAGTTTCTTGTCCTCTTCACAACTCCTTCCCCCTGCCAGCACCGGTACTTGCACAATCACACAATGAGTCAGCCCAAGAAGGGATCTGGCTAAAAACTACATATATGTTTTTGGGACTAGCTCAGTTCTCAGCTAACTAAGCTCCCCGAGTTACCTCAACATCAAATGTCAGAGCAAGGGGGACACTGGGGGGTGCAACTCCATTTAGTGACCACGAAACCAGAGCCTGAAGCTCTGGCCAGCGGAGCTCTCGCCGCATCTCATCCCCTCTGGCGAGAGATACAACAGGGCCTTGTAAACACAACAAAACGGAGCGTAATTCAGATTGCACAAAGGTCTCTGCTACAACCCCCTGCTCCAAACAGGGCTACCTTCAAAGTCAGACCAGGTCACTCAAGACCTTGCCCAGTCAAGTTCGACGTATCTCCAATGGCAGAGACTCCCAAAGGTCCTGGGCAGCCTGTTCCAGTGCTTAACCGCTCCCACAGGAACAGGCTGGCCGTGCTGTAACTGAAATTTCCCTCGCTGCCACTCGTCATCGTGGCCTCTCATCCCTCAGCGAGCAGTGTTGCCCTTCCCCAGCCCCAACGGGCTCCCAGAGACAGGCTGAGCCAGTCACTTGGCCAGATGTCTGTGCATGTTGGGTAAAACCAACCTCACACCATGAGGTTTCAGAACCCACCTTGCTCATCCACACAGTTGTCAAACATTTTCAATTTCCTTTGCTTCTAACGATTGAGCATAAACTGGTCTTAGCAGGCGTGAAAAAACTACTTCATACATCACACTGCAGGTAACGCGAAAAACCACTTTTTGGTTTTGCACATGGGACTCTACAGAAACGTTAAGTTACCTGTCCTGCCCCCTCAGGACTGCCACCCACCGCAAAGCCTCTCTGACCTCGGAGGATTCTGTTTTCACAGCCTGCTAACGACACCTGAGCAAAAGCAAAGCAACTCGGCGCACACTCAGCAGAGCCTCACAGCTTGCATTAGAGCCCATTTATCTTGTGGTTGCTTTCAATCCTGGTGATACTCCAGGAAATGTAACTAAACCATCATTTTTAATATACCATAACCAGGTTACTCCTAAAAACCTTACATTATTGAATCAATGTGTGTTGAATGTCAGGTTTAGCAGCTACACAGCAACCTTAGAAAGCATGGTTTTTTGCATTTTTAAAAAAGTCCAAGGTATGGCTAGGAAAACCAGAATTTACTCAAATTCTTGTTGGGTTGGAAGGGACCTCCCAGTCCACCCAGTGCCACTCCCTGCCATGGGCAGGGACACCCCCCACCAGTCCAGGCTGCCCAAAGCCCCATCCAACCTGGCCTTGGGCACTGCCAGGGAGCCAGGGGCAGCCACAGCTTCTCGGGGCACCCTGTGCCAGGGCCTCAGCACCCTCCCAGGGAAGGATTGCTGCCTCCCAGCTCAGCTCCACCTCCCCTCCTGCAGCTTCAGGCCATGTCCCCTTGTCCTATCACTCCACACCCTTGTAACCAGCCCCTCTCCAGCTTTCCAGTGATAAAACTGCATTAGTTCAAGAGAGGCACAACGAGAATAGGTACAGCATTTCCCAGAACGGTTGACTTTTGTTCTTAAAGCCACACAGTTAATAGCAGTAGTAGGTTATTCATCCTCTGCAGTTGTACAGTAACATCAGAGCTCTTGGGCATCTCACAGATTTAACTCCTTTACCTTCCCATTGTTGAATTTTTATTGTTGAGCATTCAGGAACACTTGGAAGCAAGAACTGAGCAGGAGTCTAACTGATCCAGTTTAGTCTCTCCAACACTAATATTAGAATAAAAAAAAAAGTGTTGGTTAAATGAAGAACTGTAGAAATAATATACTAGAAGAGAAAGGATTAAAGTAAGTGTGACAAAGATATGCTTTCATTAATAGCTTCTCAGTAAGAAGGATATAAAAAAAAATACCTAACGTAAAGTATCTGTGGGTACACTTTATATAAATATGTTGGAATAGAAATAACCTTTGATTGGCCTGCATATATACTTGCAAATTACATGTTGAAAAAACAGCAGCTAGCACTGTGACATTAATGCTGTATTTCAGTGCTGCTTTTAGCTCTGGTCCCTGGAAGTCCTGTACCACCTAGGAAAGTCACTGCAGGAATGATAACTTAATTAAAAATTCCTTATTTAAAGAATAAACCAAATTTAGTTTAGATTTGTCTCTGAGGCAGATCTGTGTTCTAACTGACTTGGCATGAGGTTGTTGTGCCCACATCTTGGCTTGGTGACCGGTTCTGCTCCAAAGTGTCCCCCACTCTGTGGTTTTACGGCTTTTGTTCATGTCCGTGCCTATGGTCTTCCAGGTCAGTCCCAGCTGTCAGAGGATGGAGCTGCCTGTGTTGGGAGTCAGTGTCTTTAGGGTTGGATCTCTCTGGGACCAGAAAACAAATTAAGGGTTTTAACTCTGTAGTGTGACGCTGCATAAAAAAGGTGAAGTTTGGCCATGTTCCTCCTGACTGATTCTCTGGAAAACAGTCCTGTATCATAAGAAGTAATATAGATTGCTTGGATGCATCTGGTTTTTTCCTTTCTCCTTAAGATTTCTTGATTTATACTTAAACAAACTCTGCAAAAAGGGTTTCTTTTGCACCTGGCAGTGTGCACTGGAAGCCCAGAAAGCCCCCCGTGTCCTGGGCTGCATCAAACCAGTGTGGCCAGCAGGGCGAGGGTGGGGATTCTGCCCCTCTGCCCCACTCTGCTGAGACCCCCCTGCAGTGCTGCCTCCAGCTCGGGGGGCCCCAGGGCAGGAAAGACATGGAGCTGCTGGAGCGAGTCCAGAGGAGGCCCCGGAGATGCTGCGAGGGCTGGAGCCCCTCTGCTGCGAGGACAGGCTGAGGGAGTTGGGGTGTCCCTGGTGACAGGGCAAGGGGACATGGCCTGAAGCTGCAGGAGGGGAGGTGGAGCTGAGCTGGGAGGCAGCAATCCTTCCCTGGGAGGGTGCTGAGGCCCTGGCCCAGGGTGCCCCGAGAAGCTGTGGCTGCCCCTGGCTCCCTGGCAGTGCCCAAGGCCAGGTTGGATGGGGCTTTGGGCAGCTTGGGCTGGTGGGGGGTGTCCCTGCCCATGGCAGGGGGTGGCACTGGGTGAGCTGGAAGCTCCCTTCCAACCCAAACCAGTCTGGTATTCTATGTAGGATCGAAAAAAATTAATGTTCACAACTTCGTGCTTTATTTAACCATTTCCAATAACCGAAACGTACTGAACTTCATTATATTTGCAACACTAGCAGTGGGAAGCTATTGTATTCCCAGTCTGCTGAATAACAACCAGGAGCCAATACAGCCGTAGTCTCCTTCCAACTTGTGTTTTATGAACGAAACGCTAGGTAGGTCATCCTTTATCCTCTCTGCACTTACGATGCTAGGATATAATCCAAGGAGAAACCTGTTCGAGGGGTGAACTTTTAGGACATTAATTTATACCCAGAGAGCAGACTAATAGCCCAAATAATCTCAAATCCTGGCTGCCACCCGACTTCAGTATGCAGCAAATAAAACACCTCACCCAAGTTTCAGCATCTGAACAAGACAGGCTGGAGCAAGGAAGACAGCTCAGCAAGACTAACTTTTCTTTCCAGCTTTCTAACACCCTTACTTATCTCAGCCATTAGGTGTCACATTTCCAGGATCAGAAGCTTTTGCAAAGTGCAAACACAAATGCCTAAATAAAAATTTGACCCTGGGATTTATGAGCATTTCTTTAAGAAGATGCTTCTGCTAAAATTCCGTTTAATTTCCTATCACTTATTAAATAAGAGAGTAAAAGCAAAACAGTAACTACTTCAGAGCTCAGCATAAAATGAATACAAGCTGTACTTTAACCACCATCCCTGCTATCTCCTCTTTAAAAACAAACCAAAACTCACCTCAAATCAAGGCCAAAAAAAAGTCCAAACGCAACCCTGGACTTGACTGAGTTTTGAAAGTTTGGTCTCTCTTGGATCTGCTTCTGCCAAATTAAATGCAGAAAGCTACCAGAAGTGCTTGATGTGTCATATTAATCTGGCTCATCAGAACTTAAAAAAAAGTGATAAAATAGGAAGTCTCCCATATTACCCTAAAAAGGCAAGAAAACACCAGACCAAGGGGAATTCTGATTCTCTAACAGCTACAAGTAAAAAATATTTCAGATATAAAGAGTAAAGATTTTAACTTTATGTACGTTCAAAAGATTCACTTCCTTTTCTCTAGTATAAACCGACAACACGTTCCTCTTCTCAGTATGTTAGGATTCCTCTTCAAGATTACGTTTTTAAAGTCTCTGTAAAGCTGCACAGAAGCAATCTGTTCTCTAAATACTAACTACAAGTTCAAAGTGTCACCGAGTACATCGTGCCTGCCCATGGTACAAGAAAAAACACTGCAATGTATAGCACAACCAGATGTTTACGGAGCTGTTCGTGCCCAGGACTGCGACTCAATACACAGTTAATACTTTTACCTCAGAGTACGTCCGCGTTACACTACTGCTACCTACTTACATTTCAATTTTTTCAGAACAGTCCTCAGACTGGATGAACAGCCACGAAGCGTATCTCGAACAGCCTATGTTGTATATTTGCAGCTTATGGTTTCAAATATAAACCATCTTGATAAACTGCGCAAACATCAGTCTCCAAATAAAAGCATTAAGGTGTCACTGGCATTACACTGCGCTAGTAATTTAGTCCGGCTGGCACGCACTCCGCTTAAAGTCGTCAGCAAAGCTACTTACCCTAAAACGGCCACACCAGAGCCGAGACACGTGATGGCAGACACCGCGCTCAGCTTCCTTCGAGGCTTCAGAAACGCAGCTCCTGCGCTGCCAGCACCGGCTGGGCCTACTCAGCGCCGTCCGGGTTTCTTTGCACCGTACACGGTCCCTTCATCAGACCAACTACACCCTTCTGGACACACTCTCCTATGTTTACAAAGGCCGTAAGAAATATCTGCTTTTAAGAAGTATAACTCACTCTTCTGTGGGTGATCTTAGCCCGCCAGAACACAAACACTCCTCTCCTCCTGGCGCGTAGAAAATACTGCGCATGAAAACAGCTTATTTTTAGAAGCCGTGTATGCGAGCACAGCGCTTCCTGTGGACTCCACCTTGAAGAACGACATACATATTCTCATTCTCACTTCCAAAACTAGGATTTCACAACTTCTGCTACCCGGCACAACAGACAGAAGGAAGAGACGATCTGCTGAGAACTGCAAGTGACAATTTCCCAGCTCCTAACTCACATTAAGAACTTTGTTGGAATAAGTTTCAGGCAATCACGTCAATGAACCGATGGCATTTTTCCTGCCACAACGATGAACGGAACATGAAATGTTTTTATTTATTCCGCTGATCTTTTCCATAGCGACCGGATGTGAACATGGCATTCCCAGCGTAAGGAAGTCACCATAGCAACGTGATAATGATGTCAGAATAATCAGACAGCATTTCATACGTGGGACACCGTGAACTACATCGCTTCTATAAAGTAAAAAAGTTGCAGACAGCACAAAGGCAAGGGCGCTCCATCTAAAACTTCCCGTTAAGTTGCCTCATTTCAAGTCACTTCTCATTACAGGCACAGACCTTTGACTCCTAACACACTACTTTCAGTTTCTCCATAGCTTCATGCGTTACAGCCTAAAAGACTCATGAATTCCCACGTTAAAATCCTTTCAGAACCTGAGGGATCCTGCCAGCACCAGTGAGAGTTAACGACATACCGTTTCGGTAGGAAAAAAGACACGACAAAAATCCCAACATGAAACATTTCACAGCAGACAGACACTCTCAACTAAACAGCCGGTTTCCTCAATTTAACTCTTCAAATAATCCAGTCTCTCTTTTCACGTGCAGCAATACTGCTCCTCAGGCAGAGTTACAAACACAACAGAAATTAGAGTGCCAATATAATACTCCGAAGGCAGACAGACGTTTGCAAGTCAAACAACCATTTTAAGAAATACTATCTCCCTTGTTAAGCTACTGAAAGAAAAAAAAAACAAAACAGAGTTTTCACGGATTGCCCTTCCTGTTTGCAGCTCTTCCCAAGCCGTGAGCAGCGCAAAACCCAAGAGCCGATTCCAGTTCTATGTCGGTCGGTATTGACTCGGCACGTCCAAACCCCAACGCTCCCGCTGAGAAGGCTTTGCAGAAGTCCTTGCACCAAAACCAGCCGTATTGTAAGAGAAGACATTAACAAAAAATATCTAAACCCAGAAGTTTCCCTGCACAGTGAACAGTTTCTCTTTAAACTGTCCCTTCAAAGCAACTGAAGGAAGAGCAGGAACCCATTTCAGAGCTGACGCCGTGTCTGAGACGAGGCGGACGCGGTCGGACCAGCCCGTTGCTCCGCACGGCTCACAAGGGGCTGCTCAGCGCCACTGCCAACGCCAAGGCATGCCCTTGGCCCAGCTCATCCCGCCGGCCGCCTGCCCAAACCCTTCTCTCCCCGGGGCAGGGAAGCGGGGCGGTTGGCCAAGGCCGCCCCAACGCGCCCTCCCGCACCCCTGCGGCCCCGCTCTCCCTTTACCTCCAGCGGTCTTCGGGGACAGCAGCGCACGAGCTTTCTGCGCCCCGTTACATCCCGGGGAACAGCGAGACGATGCGCGCTCCCCTCGAACGCACCTGACTACACGGAACACCAGAACAATTTTGGTTATTTCCCGGGGCACGGCGACTGCCTTCGCTGCGCCGAGGGCCAACCGCCCCCGCCTCGGCCCCGGCAGCCTCCGGGCCGCCCT
>VWZZ01001028.1:88558-126528 GCA_013399095.1 Psophia crepitans | reverse complement strand
GACTTTAAAAGTGTTTCCTGAAACGCAGCGCTTAATAGTAGGGTGATTTTTTTAATATCTAAAAAAGCATGAAGAACAAAGAGATGTAGCACTGAAGTAAAGATCTAATCGAGGAGAACCAGACGAAACGCAGAAAGGGGAAGCGACGCGAGTATCCTGATGCTGGTGGTGTGTCCCGTGGGGTTTGTGAGGGACGGCTGCTGAGCACGCGGGATCGGGTCAGGAGCTCACCCTAGGCACTTGTGATCCCTTAGATTGCTTCCTTACTCCTAACAAAAACTTTCATTGAGCTATAAAATATATACTCAAGCTAATGTCAACACTTAATACATTTCAGTAAATTTTTTTAACATCATTTTTCTGGTTAAAAACGTGTAAGTGCCCCTGGAAGAGCTGTAATTGCTCCCAGGATCTGAATGCCTGGCTCTCTGTGAGCGTTGCGGTAAACGCAGGGCGATGGCACGTTCGCAAGCACAGTGTCACCTCCGTACCGAGCCCGGGACAGGGCGAGGGCGGCAGCCGCCGTCCCCGGGGACGCTCAAGGTGAGGCTGCAGACGAAGGACTCGCGGCAGCGGCGTGGCTCCGCAGCAGGCAGCGTACCGGGTGCCCTCCCCAGCACCCTGCTCCCTTCACCAGCAAAACCTCAGGGACACGGCAGGGGGGTTGCTGCAGGCTGAGACTGCAGCATGTTTTTGCATTCACATTGCCTTTCATCCCAAACTCCAACCAAAAGGCTGAACATTACTCATCTGGCTTTACAGACAGGGAAACTAAGACAAAGGGATTAAATGAATTATCCAAAATTTGCAGCAGGTCAGTGGCAAGGAGTCAAGCAGAGCTCAGAGCCCCCACTTTCATCCTTCACTCTGAGAGAAAAACCGCGCTGCTCTAGTTCTCCCGCCCACAGTCTCTGTGCACGCGGCAGTAACATTCAGCACAGAGAATTTTGCTTCCAGGTACAACTCACAGATGCTAATACTGATCCGTATAAACCCCTGTTCTTTATGGCTCCCGTCCTAGCCAGGTATCTCCTTCCCTGGGGACCACCGTGCTGGTGAATCACTGTTTCTTAATTTGTATAGCTGGAGGCAGGGTAATCTCCGCAGAGGGATTTCCACATTTTCCTTCTCCCCAGGACTCAGCCTTGCCAGCCTGAGCAGCAGCGCTCAGCCGCTCCTCTCGCAGCGGGGCCGTTGGTGGGCAGAGATCATCTGCCTTCCAGGATGCTTAATGCTGGTGGTTGAGCAACTTGTTTCCTCTGAGTCCAAACATTATCATGAAGTCTATGTGCTTCGGAAGTTACTAGCTCTGTGTTAAAAACATGAGGCTGTAGCTGGAAAACACACAGAGGCAAAATATCAGCAATAACTTCTGTTTTAAAAGGTGTGAAGTCCGTTAAAAAAGTCATTCCCAAGGACGGAAACTGCACGAGGAGACACATTGTTTAAGAGGCTCAGTATACATGGAAGTATGTGAGCAGTCTGCAAGGCTTCACCAGTGTTTCCTTTAAAATTAAAGGTTTAATAAACTCTGCCCCAAACATCAACGCATCTGCAGTTTTTCCCACTCAGCACTACTGACTGAAGAATTTTATTATATCCAGTAAATCAAACACTCATCTGTTTCATGGGTTGTGGACCATCTTCTAAGTTTCAGAACAATAAGGGTCCAGGCACACTCAGGGCCTGACTCAGCAAGACAAAGCACCTATTTAATGCCTGTCTGGGGAGGTTGACTTTTCTCCAGTTTTCTGCAGGTTTGCGTGGAAGCTGATAACATTTATCGCTGAGTCAGACTTTACAAGTACATGAAATTAGATCTGGATGAATGCGAGCCTGGTTGTGGAATGACTGGAAGAGAAGGGGCTCTGAGTTTGGCTGCAACCAGAGGGACTTTTCCTACTGAATTCCACGGAGAATAACCCTGGATCGTCATTTCCCCCAGCGCACGTGCTGCCCTCCCCCTTCGGCAGCGGGGACACGGCCCTACGGACAGGCTGCGGGCGCTGGAGCCGTTTCCCTGCCGTGCTGCTGCACCTTACCTGTGGTGGGACGGGGGATCGCCTCTCAGCAAGCTCAGTCTGTCAGCAGGGTCTGAAATCCTCTGTCTGCCCACACCTTGTCTCCCTCTCGGTGCGTTTTCCAGTTTATAACAAATTCTATTATTTCGGGGATATCTACAGGGTTACTGACGTCATCACCTACACCTGCCTGAAGTGGGCAAAACCTGCCGACACCCCCAAACAGTAGATTTCTGCTCCGCACCACCTCAGCAACGGCAGAAGGTTATGAGGCAAAGAGAATGGAGTCTCTGCACCCGGCCACGTGCAGGATACAACCTGGTGCACATCCAAGCACAGCCCAAGACATCTGGTGGCCCCTAATACTGCAGTTTTACAAAAAATACTGTAATTTATCACAACCCTTCTACTTATATAAAACACAAGTTGCCACAAGAATGTCTTTTCTGAGCTCTCCGATCTAAATCCAGTGATCTAGTTAAATTATAACAGCATTGCACACCCCTCTTCCTGCTGTGTGGCAGCAGCGACAGCACTGTTGTCCCCAGGACCTGCAGCAGGATTGCAATTCTTCGCCAGGTTTTGCAGCTGAGTTGCAGGGGTTGCACTGAGATTTATGCAGACAAATGAAAATGAATCATAATCCCTCAGGACTGTTTTTATTGAAAACTAAAAATTGCCCAGTTGGATAAATTACCACAAGTTCAGCTGATGTAAATATCTAGCTAATGCCCATTTGCTGATTTAATGAAATCCAGAAACAATTTGCAATCGCATAACGAGCTTGGATTCCTGGCTGACAGAACCAGAGGACTAGAGAGCAGAAGGCAGCTCAGGAACACACATCAACAGCACATTTCAGTGAAAGTGTAGTTGACAGCGCACAGGCTAATAACACATTATTGCTCCAGTCATTAAAAGCAATGCTGCTGACTGTATGATGATCATGTCTTGATTGTCTGAACTGGAACTGCACAAAAAAGGAACTGGTCCTCTCTAAACTTTTTTTTTTTTAAACTACACTCAGGGAAGAATGTTCAACAAGGGCAAGGTCCTGCACATGGGTGGGGGCAATCCCAAGCACAGCTCCAGGCTGGGCAGAGAATGGATGGAGAGCAGCCCTGAGGAGAAGGACTTGGGGGTGCTGGGTGATAAAAAGCTCAGCATGAGCCGGCAGTGTGCGCTGGCAGCCCAGCAAGCCCCCCGTGTCCTGGGCTGCATCCAACCCAGTGTGGGCAGCAAGGCGAGGGGGGGGATTCTGCCCCTCTGCCCCGCTCTGCTGAGACCCCCCTGCAGTGCTGCGTCCAGTTCGGGGGGCCCCAGGACAGGAAAGACATGGAGCTGCGGGAGCGAGTCCAGAGGAGGCCCCGGAGATGCAGGGAAAATCAGGGAAAAAATAATAATCAGGGAAAAAAAAATAATAATCAGGGAAAAAATGCTCAACATTATCTTTTGAAGTACAAACACCATTTTCTCTACAGATGAGGTTGCAGTGTCTTGTTAGGAATAATGACTCAATTATGTCATTAACAGCACGTACCCACATCCCTGACACTGTCCTGTCAGTGACTCCTTTGGCTGATAACGCAGCCGCAGGGGTCACTGCGCACGCACACCACGTCCCCTCACCCGCCTTGCAGCACCCTGATGCAATGCTCCCGAGGGTGCAGTGTCCTTGCCAGGGAACAGACTGTAAAGGATCATTTAACACACAGCAGCATCTGACAAGTTCTGTAAAGGCAGGTGAGCTCCAAGGCCGTGAGCAGCCAGGACCAGACAGACTCCTCCGCTGGAAACACCATCCCTCCTCGTACCGCAGCAGACCCGTTTTTTCCATGCCCACTGTCTGGCTGGGGGAAGCTACCATGCCATTAGGCAGATGAGCTGAGAGGTGTGGAAGCTTGGTAGGGAGGGCTGGTCCCAAGGCAGCCTCCACAAAAGGTCTAGCAGGTTTCTGAAGGGAAAGCCTGGGCTGGATTTCCCATGAGCTGCAGCCCTGGGGCAGCCACTCTCCTCTGCCAGCTCCGTATCATTAAAGTTGCCTGAAAACACAGGAAACACTGAACCCCCGCTGGGAGCTGCAGAAGGAATCATAGACCAGTTTGGGTTGGAAGGGACCTCAAAGATCATCCAGTGCAACCCTCCTTTTATTTAAACATGGTCACCCAATGACCGTGTTCTAGCAGGGGCTAAATTTTGGTTACTAGGTGAAAGCAGTAACCCAGCTACTTGCCCACAAGCTGCTGGAAGCCCCTTGAGATCTGAAATTTCTTCGTTACCTGTTCCTGATTTCTCCCAGTTGATAGCTGGTCCCTTCCAGGGTCAGTCCCAGCGATTGCCAGCACCCACAGACTGGATGAGAGAGAGTAAGAACCTCAGGTCTTCAGACAGCCATAGAACCATGGAATGGTTTGGGTTCAAAGGGAGCTCCCAGCCCACCCAGTGCCACCCCCTGCCAGGGGCAGGGACACCCCCCACCAGCCCAGGCTGCCCAAAGCCCCATCCAACCTGGCCTTGGGCACTGCCAGGGAGCCAGGGGCAGCCACAGCTTCTCGGGGCACCCTGTGCCAGGGCCTCAGCACCCTCCCAGGGAAGGATTGCTGCCTCACAGCTCAGCTCCAGCTCCCCTCTGTCAGTTCAAACCCACCCCCTTGGCCTGGCCCCCCCTGCCCTGCAACCAGCCCCTCTCCAGCTTTCCTGCAGCCCCTGCAGGCACTGGGAGGCCGCAGTTAGGGCTCCCCGCAGCCTTCTCTGCTCCAGGCTGGACAAGCCCAGCTCCNGCCCTGCTGGCCACACTGGGTTGGATGCAGCCCAGGACACAGTTGCCATTGTCCTGCCAAGCCCCAGAGCAGCAGCACAGGCACAGGGCTACAGGGCAGGTTTATAAAGACATCAGTGAGTTAATAAGGAATTCACCTGTCCCTGGATAAGAGATGGTGTTGCCAATTAGCGCTGCCTGCCCTAAGTGGACCTAATCATCCCTAATGATAGCCTCGGAGACCCCCTGGCAGCTCCAGCAATCCCTTACTCCTTCAGCTTTCAGCTGTTAGCAGGAGCTTAGTTTAAAACAGCTGTTTCAGGAGAGGCTGTTTCTCAGCTCTTTTTATTAGTTGCTCCACTATAATTACGATTACAATAACAGCCAGGGACTAGTGCTCTTCATTTTCCGATTGCTCCCTGAACACAAGCTAATAATACTGGCTTCATGCTTCTTGCTCGGGAAGGAGTAGGTATTTTCCTACAGAAAGGCTGTTACTTTATGTTAGCAGCAAAGCAAACGGTGAACAGGAGGGAGCAGGAGGCATCCGTGTCTCCCCACAGCCTGTGCTGAAAAGAGACTGCTCCGCTCCCCGGTGCAGCAGCCCTTGGTGCTTCGTACCCCGGCACCAGCCAGCCCCGCAACCCTCACGTCCCTTCTGAAACCGGCAGTTGCCTCCGCGGCAGATCACGGGTAGTTTCTGCTTCGGTTACGGCTCAGTTGGAAACTTTGCCCGAGAGAGGGCTGGGTCTCTGGCTCGTGTTTCCCAGCCCTCGGGAGGCAGACGGGAGCTGCCGCTGGCCGGGCAGGGTCACCCCGGGGGGCCCAGGCGGCACACGCCGACCCGCCTTTCTGCAGGTAGCGATCACGGGAAGGGGCAAACTCTTCAAAAGATGAGCCACGCCGTCTGCCACCAGCGAGCAGCACGCGCGTCTGCCTCGCCCGCAGAGAGGCAGCCCAGTTACACCCGTTTGGGGGTGCTTTGGTTTTCAACACTTTCCTCTGTGGCCCTTGGAAAAGCAAGTGTTTGTATAAATAACAGCAGATGCGTTTTAAAATAGCCCATCTCCCCGCCAGTGTTTAGCCACAGAAATGAGCAAAGATAAAACAGTTGCAGATGATGTGAGAAGCGCAGCAGATGGGTTGCACGGAGAAGCAGGCCAGCCCGCGCTGGACCCTGGCGCCGCCTGCCTGCACAGACTGCGGCCCCCGGGGCTGCAGCAGCTCCCTGCTAGGACTCAGCACCAGCGGAAACGTGCTCTTAGTGCTGCAGATACTTCGCCTGCTTGTTCCAGCATTAGTGAGGGTACCTGCGCGGGAGGTGCTGGCTTGATCCAGCAAGCTATGGTGCAGACGCACGCAGAGCCCAGCGAGTGCACCTCGGGCCTCTCTGCTGTGGCTCTGCCCTGGGCGCTCCCAGCCCTGCCTCCCCCGGGACAGGCTCGGGGGGCACCGGCTGTGGTGACCCCTTCGTCCCACAGCAGGGCAAGGGCTGCCCCCCTCCCCAAGCGCTCCTTGCAAGGCATGGCCAGCCTGGGGGGGCAGCCGCAGCCCTTCACTGGTCACCCGTGCTTGGGTTTGCAAAACCAGTAACTGAGCCCAGACGGTGGGAAATGGAGCATTTCCTAAAAGCTCTGTTTGGTAATAATTTCCATATTGCAAGGAAACGTGTCATGACTCTGAACTCTCACTGAAGCAGGACTGTTTTAATCGCTGTGTCGGCGAAGAGAAGCTTCATCGCGGGACAGGCGCAGGGCTGGCACTGCTTTGTGACCAGCGGCCCGAACAGCAGCTCCTGCCTCTGCACCAAAACCTTCGCGATCTTTTCCTTCGGCTCACAAGCCTTCGAAACAAATGCAGCCGTTTATTCTCACACACAGTGCCTTGGTTTCCTTCCCTACTTGCCACCGAAACCCCTTGCTTTCCAAGGCCGTGCCCACCTGGGCATAACGAGCTGTTGGACATGAACGTGGTGCTGGTGCAGGCGTGGGGCTGACAGCAGTGAAGACAAAGGTCTCATGCACTGAAGTTGTGTCAGTGTTTATGTCCGGCAATGCCAGGTATTGGGGAAAAACCTGAACCCCCTGACCCCACAGCACAGCAGTGAGGGGGCAAACAGCGGGGGTTTGGGTCATCTAGTATCTTGGCTTCCCACTCACGTGGGTGGGTGGACATGGGGCCGAGCCCCGCTCCAGCCAGCGGGCAGTGCCAGCGAGGAGCGAGTCACCAGCGTTGTGCCTGCGCGGTGCGGAGGGCTGGAACCTGGAAGGGAGCTGCGCTCCCAGGGCTGTTTGCTCTGGGACGAAGCGCGCTGGGGATGAGGGTACTTATCTGCCAGGAGATCTCACATTTACTCAAAACAGCCAGGAAGTCTCCCAAGAACTGCTGTCCCTGACACACCAGGGTGTTACCGAGTTCGCGGGGTGACTGGGGCCAGTTCTTGGAGTTACCTTAATAATAGAAAACTCCACTTGTCTTTCCAGAGTTACAGAAACCGCAAAGATATCAGGCCATTTAATCACTTGTTTTACTGCCTGCACTGTACGTTGTGGTGAGGTGCCGCATACCAGACTGACGGGTTCTCACTGATGGCTCCTGTCACCACCACGGTGCTGCTGCGGCACGTCCCCGGGAGGGAGCCAGGGCTCCCGGTGCCTGCCAGCAGCTCCTTTGCGCCTCTGCTCCGCTCCGTGCCCTCCATCCCTGCACAGGAGCAGCGCGGGGCGGCTCAGCACAGGCTCCAGCCCCTCCACACTGTCCCAGGACCCGGGGAGGTGCCCTCCGTGGCCTCCCTGTCACTCTGGCTGGGATCTTCCAGGCACACGGCTGCAGCCGCTTCGACGCCAGCAGGACGGCAGCAGTTTTCGGTGCTGGCTCTGCTGGGGCTTGGTCACTTCTGCTGCTTCACCCAGAGTCTTCCGAAGTGGCAGGTGCCCATCAGTTATGGAGGACAACAGGCGGGTTTGGGCCTGAAGCCTCTGATTCGGAGCTGTTCCTACTCCAAGCCCAGCCAGCACCCCCCACCCCCACCAGCTCTGGACACACAGCCTGCAGTCCCAACCCCGCAGCCTCTGTGCCAGTGAGGAGGAGGAGGAGGAGAGGAGCTTCTCACTGGCCTGGCCACGGGCTAGCCCACAGCAGGTAGAGCCACCTTGGAGAGCTGGCACACAGGGATGGAGCGGGTCCAGCGCTCCTTTCCATAGGCAGCACGGTGGGACGGCGATGCAGAGCTGCAGCCGTGTTGCCTCTGTGCCAGGCGGGCTGGGAGGGATGTTTTTCTTGGGCCGTGAGAGAGTGAGTGGTGCCAGCAGCAAACTTCATGATCCTGAAGCAAGATGAGTGCCGCTCCCTTAGACTCATCTCTCCCACATCTCATGGAGCATTGGGTCCTGGTCCACACTTTAAACTGGGGGTGAAAACATGGGAGAGAAGAGCCAGCAGACTTCCATCTGCCTTGAAAATCTTCTCTTGGGTTGAGACTCAAAAGCACTAGAATTAGGGATCATTAAAAACGAGCTAATTGCAGGTTTCCAGTGTCCACCCGGGAAAACGGCACCGCACGGACAAGGCGGTTTGGGATGGCAGAGCATCACACAGCACCTGGGAGCTGGAGCCAGAAGAACTCACAGCAAGCGAGATGCGGCCCTTCGGCTCCACCCGGGAAAACGGCACCGCACGGACAAGGCGGGCGGGGCGGGCCAGCAGCTCTTGGGTGATGCTAGTGAGAGCTGTGGCTTCTCAGCCCTTTAAAACACAAAACCAAACCGACCCCCTCCCTCAAAGACACGCCACAGCGCAGCCAGGCTGGACCCGTGGGGGTGCTGGGCAGGGCAGCGAGCTCCCCGCTCTCACAAGGCTGGGTCTGGAGCGGTGCGTTTCCCCCAAAGGCCTCCGAATGACACCCCCGAGCCTCTGCTCCCCGGGCCGGCAGAACCTTTCAGGCTGCAGCTCAGGGTGCCCATAAATCGCCCATTTGTCGGTGGCCTTGCTATTTTGAGAGCCGATTACAATGTTTGCCTTGGGTATCCAAGTAACCTGAAACGCTGCCATTTATCCTCGCACGGCGTTATCTGCCGTGGACCCTTGGCCGTGTGCTCGTCAGGCCGGCGGTAACGAGGCTGCCCTGGAGATCCTTCCTGCCGTAATGACTGTGGAACAGGGCAGGAGGCCGTGCCGATGGCAGGCGGGCAAGGGGGGGGCAGGCTTTCCTCCACAAATTAAACTTCCCCAAGATAAGGAAATCAAACAGTGGCCGATGCGCAGCGAACAGCTTCATAGAGGGGCAGCGCTTGGCAGTGGGTCCGTCTGCCCTGGGCAGGGCTCTCCTCGCTCTGCCCTGCAGCTGAGCACCGAGTTTTGGGGACAAGGACGGGCTCAAGAGATGCAGCAGCCATCCCTCCTGGAGGAGATACGTGCTCGCAGGTGGGGCTGGGGGGACGCAAGCCCCACGCTGCCTGGACTCCATCCTGCCACCTAATAACGGCGGTGTAATATGTATGTAAATATTTCTGTCCATGTCTGTGTCCAACCCAGCCCTTATCTCAGGTGCCCCCCCGAGCCTTGCTCACATGGGTCCCACTCCTGCTGGCGTGGTCCCCGGCAGGCTCATGGGCTCCCCCCGCTCCATCCCCACATGGAAACCTTGAGCAACTGCGATTTGCATTTCCCATCCACCAAGTGAGCAAAGCCCAACTCAGCAGTTTCACGCTTCCCCCCACCTCGCCCCACGCGTTCGCAGCGCAACGGAAATGACGAGGAGCTGGGGAGATGGAAACACTAACGCTTCATCTCACTGTGCTTCCAGACATGCATCTCCCAGTTTCTTCTTCAGCAAAAAATGTCGTGGTCGTACCACCCCATCACCTCGCAGCTCCTTCTGGGCCCTGAGGTGCCCATAAAGCTGCACGAAATAGGCACTAAATCTTATTCTCAGGCCAGTAACAAATGGTGTGTTGTTACTGAGCCAGTAATGTGCTCATTTTAAATCCCTTCCACTGCAGAGTAAGTGCATTGCAATTCCTCCAGCAAACCCCAGGTACATCGTTATGAGACTCCAAAACTGTGTATTGAGGCAAGTGTTTAAGAACAACTTATTTCCCCCCAAATCAGGGCAGCATCTCGGCAATGGCTGTGATTAGAAAAGCTGTTTTCTGCTCCAGTGAGAGACCTGTGTGTGTTTTGCTGCAAACACAGTAAAGAAAAATAAATCCCTAAGGAAGCAAATAACATCTTTGAGTTAATTGTAGAACAAAAGAGGCCTCAGTTTCTGCCATACATCATGGAAAGGGCTACATCCACATATATATAAAAATAAAAAGGTATAAACAGTGCTTCCTTCCTAAAGAGCCTCCCTGGACCCTGACAGCCTCCGGAGCCCGGCTGCCCCCGGCTCATCTTCCTGTTCGTGGAGGCTGGTCCGGCACGGAGCCGAGCTCCCGGGGAGGCTCTGGGCACTTCCTACCCCCTCAGGTCCACTTCCCTGGAAAACAACTTGTTTTCAGTAGCATCTCTGAGCAAATACAAACCAAAAGGCTTTCCTTCCTCCCAGCACCTTCACTTGCAACTGTCCTTTGGTTTCTCTCCCGGGAAGCTGTTGGGAGGTGGGTGCAGCAGCCTTGTGCCTCCCTGCTCCAAGCCGCCCCGGTGTGTTGGATCACAAAACAGGACGGAATTTTCCAGCAGAGCCCAAGCCGGAGGGACCAGCAAGTGGGTGCTGCTGCGGTGGGAGCCTGAGCGGGGGCACTGCGGGGGCTTGGGGACACCCCAAGCACCACTGGCCCCGCAGACGCACGGGGCAGGGACCCATCAACGCCTTATGCCTCCAGAAAGGGACCGTGGGGTTTCATTTGTTCATTTTCATGTGAATTCCTGTTCCTTGGGGGAAAGCCTCTGCTTCCACCTCCAAGAGGATTACTGCAGCCACAGGACCAAATCCCTCCGTTCATTACACCCATGTAAATCTGGAGTAAATCCTTTTAAGCCATTGGGGCCACTCTGGGCTTACCCAGACATAAATGGCCGCACTATAAATAAGACCTTGGTTTGATTAGAGAACTAAAGGGCAGGAAAAAAGCACTTAAAAGACATCCAGGGGAAATACAAGCTCTGTCCCCCCACGCAAGTAACTGCGCTGCTGCTGCTGAATTAGCCCACGAGTGCCAGAGAGTGAGGCGTGTTCGATAAATCAATTACACAAAGATACTCCCCATGGCAGAAGATTTCCACAAAACACGGCAGGTGAGAAGCCAGACCCGGGGGAAGGTGAAGGCTGGAGCAAGGCACACCCGGACCCCCCAGCCTTTGCCCCTGTTGCAACCAAACTCCTCCTGTCCTGACCCAGGAACCCCCAGTTCCTGAGACGGGTGCCATCCCGCCAGGCTCCAGGAGGGGACACAGGTAAGGGGAACGGTTGGGACAACCGAGGGGATGGAGAGAACTGAGAAGGGTGTAATGGGACTTGATTAAACCCCCAGCCGCTCATCGCTACCCCTTGGGGACTTCAGCAGCATCCGGACCCGCATGCCACCTGGCTCGGAGGAGGCACAGCGCAGCATGAGTGCCCCAGGAGTCTGTGTCCCTGCCCGGGGCGAGCCCGAGCTCTGCACCCTTCTCACGCTGCTGCTACGACACCCATGTTTCCACAGCCATAAGGCCCCACTGCCTTACACAGGTCTTTCCTTGGGCAGAAACCAGGCATTATCAGCTTTGTTACTAGTAATAACAAAAAGAACATTCAGCACACAATGAGCATCTTTCATCTCCACGAGCTGCAGCGTCAGCTCTGCAGCCGCCTGGGATGAAGGCGACTGTCCCCGTCCAGCCCACGGCACCGCCGGGCACGGGCGAGGGCGGAAGGGAGGGTGAACTCCGGTCAAGTACGCAGAGAGTTTGGAGAGGCTGAAAATAATTGACTAACTTGAAAGGTAGCCAGGGCCGAAGAGCCAGCAGTGCTATTCAGAACGTGCTAACGGGCTTTTAAATGATAACAAATGGCCGTGCCTTCAGCTTCATGTTGGATGGAAGAGGCTGCATCTTCCATCATTTGTCAAAATTTTGGAGTTTCACTCAGGAAGAAGAAAGGCAGGTGTGTGTGGTTCCAAAGCCAGCAAACACTCTGCAGACCTCTGTTTCAGTACCACAAATACAGCTCGCTTCCAGAGGGCTTTTCAGAGCCCAGCAGCAGTCTCTGTGTACACCTTGGTCATACTCATCTAATCTGGGGTATGCGTAGCCTGAGATGCAGCTAAACAGGCAAAATTAAGACCCATTTTAAGCACCTACATTTATTGTGATTGATGCTAGAGCCGCACATGGGGCAGGGTCTGTTCAGCCCTTGTTGGACACAAACTGACACGGAGAAGTGGCTAAATGGGGTTTCCGCACCGGCAGAGTAGCGGCACTGTCCTCTCTCTTTCAAGAGGAAAACGCTACTGTCGGCCACAGTTAAATAATTTGTTGGTGGTCAAAAAGAAGAGCTGGGAAGAGAGCTCGGGCCCTTGGCTCTGGCATTTCACCCCGCTCTGCCTCCCCCAGCCTTGCCATATTTAGTTGCAAAATTATCAGCAGAAGAGTTTATGAAACATCAAAACAGTTTGTCTCGTGTCAGCTAGACAATTGTATAAATACTGCCTCTTTAAAGAATCTCCTGCCAGCTCAAACCTCCCTTTCATCTCCCCGTGATTTATTTTATGCTATTTTTATGGGATTTTAAAACAATCTCTAATGAAGAGCAAGGACAGGAAGTTCTGTGCTGTGCAGAAGAGCCCTCGGCGGTGGCGGCTGCGCTGAGCCCCGGCAGGATCCCGGGTTTGCTGCCACCCGCCAGGTGCCGGCTAACGACCCTGCGGAAAGGCTTCTGAAAAGAAATTGGGAGGTAATTTCCTCTCATGTTCCGTGGGAGATGAATGCTCAAACCTGCTGTCACTTGATGGGTGATGTCTCTATATCGCTGCGCAACAAGTTGGAGAAGCACCTCTGGGAACGAAATATTCCAGAAAGCTGCATTTCCCAAGCCTTGCAAAGCCACTTGAAAAAGCAGAATAAACCATCTCAAAAGAAACCGTCCTGCAAAGCAAACAGGCCATCGCCACGCCAGGAGGGGTCTGATGAATACGGAGAAATGAGGATTTACAGGAGACCAGGCAGGGACAGCCCTCGGCTGGGGCACAGCAGACAGCAGCCGTTGTGGTGGCACTACCCGCAGGGACACGGGGGGGCCAGCCTGGGCCTCGGTTTGCTGAATCACCACTGCCGCATGTGGGAGTGGTGGGGTCTGTTCCGCTCTGCCACGCCGGCACGGGGACCTGGGATGGCCACAAGCATCACGATATCTCACCCCAGTCGCAGCTTTATCCCCGTCTCCTCCAGGCTTGTCGGGGTGTGCTGGGGGCTGGTGGAGCAGCTCTCCTGCAAACCTGCCCTACACGCAGCCAGGCGAAGCTCGTGCCACGGCGGTGAACGCTTCGGTGCTGGCACTGCCTGGGCTTTGCCAGGCCAGGGAGAGGAGCCAGCTGAGAGGGCAAGAGCTCCGCAGGGTTGGGAGGATGCCGTGACTGCCCACAGCCTCTCCCGCGGCACAGGACCGGCACTGCGCACTTGCACACGCGCACCCTGCCTCACCAAACCCAGACCCAACCCGAAACCTCCGCGGCAGGAGGCTGGGGGGGTGTAACCCAGGGGTGTGGGTGCTGCCGGAGCTGCAGCTCCCAGGAAGTGTCCTCGGCGGCTGGGACAACGGCGGGGCACAAACAGCAAAGGCAGCGCTGCACTGTCTGCCCGGCTTCCCCGGCACGACGTGCCGCGGTGCGACGAGGGCCAGCCCGCCGCTGTGTGATGTGTCGCGGGGCCAAAAGTCGCCTGGTGTTAATGGGGAAGGGAGAGGAGGGCCGAGACCCTGGAAGGGTTCTGGCTCCCGCACAAACGCGGATCAGCTGTTCGCAGCAGCCTCCAAATCCTTTTGGCCCGTAACTAATGGGTCCGTGGGAAAACCAGTGTGATAGAGTTCACTNAGTTCACTCTTGGCCCTGGGCACGCTGAGAGAAAGGGACAGCCTCGGGCTGGGAGGGCTGGGTACCCGGGAGGATCACTGCTCCCGCGGGCTGGCGAAGATCAGCGTCGTGCAGGCGCGCGGACCTGGCAGCCAACAGGGTCCTGTGCCGGCTGTTCTGCCGTGACTGCGGCATCACCCCCTCCATAGCCACACCCGAAGCAAACCATCAAAAACTCCAGTTATAATGCCACTAATTTTGAAACACACAAGAATATCATTCACCCAAGCCCCCGTCCCTGCGCTCCTGCCCTGTTTGCACTTGAGCTGTTCCAGACGCTGACAACCAGGAGCCGTTTCAAAGCCGCAGCGCCCGGGCTGTCTGGCGGGCAAACCCGCCGAGCCGTACTGGTCTGACCGCCCGGGCTCCCTCCTACACAGGCGCTGCGCTCCCTAAGGAGCTGAGCCAGAAGAGCAAGCAGACACACTCCCTCCCAGGTTTCGGGAGGTTTGAAATCCAAAGCCACATACCCCAGCAGAGCAAAACCACACACGGAGTAGAAGTGTCACACCAGTTCTTGCTGTTTTCTGGGCACAGGTTTCACTTCTGGAGCAGCATCTCCTCCTGCCCAGGCGCAGGGCGGGGAGTGGCCGGCCGGCCGGGCCCACGGAGAGCAGCCAGGAGCCAGGCAGCCGCTGCGGCGAGCGCCGTCCGGGCAGAGATGCCATCGCCGTACATGGAGACGCTGCCGCGGGGGAGATTTACCGACCCCCTGGACTTAAAAGGAGCAAAGTTCTTCCCACAGCGGCTCAGGAGCTGGCAGCCTGCTCGGGAGAGGTGCAAACCCACTTGGCAGGAAACATTTCAGGGCGGCCTCCCTGCTCACCCAGCCAGCGTGTGGGACTGTGTTTCCTACACCGTGCCGCTCATCCCCACCGCTGTGCCCTGGGAGCGATGCTGGTTGCTCCACTCCCACTCGCAGTGTCAAACGATCGGGAGGAGGGACGGGCTGTCTCTGCAGGAGATGCCCACATCGCCACGTGTGCTCCTTGAGAAATCAGCCAAAGCCACAAATCGCTGCCTCCCAGCGATTAACATCCCCAGAGAACGCCAGCGATGCAGGTTACCCCGGCACCGCCATGGTCCTCTTGGCATTAACACTGATTATTACCGCCCTGATCTCTGCCGCTGAGACCGCGGGCTGAGGCTGCCCCTGAAGGCTGCGGCCACGCGTGCTGGGGGCTGTGGGTGCTGGGGGCTGGGGGTGCTGGGACTGTGCGTGCCGGTGGTGCAGGGGTGCAGGGCAGCGATGCGGAGGGCTGGGGGTCAGCGGGAGCACAGGCCGGGGGTGCCACGCTGCCGCACGGCCATCCACGGTCGGACACCGGCTGCCGTGGGCACCGGTGTGTCTCGCAGCACCATCTGCCGGCTCCGGCCACAGCCGTGTTCACCGAGTCTGGCGTTTTACACACTTTCTAGCTCTGCTGCTCTGCCCCGAGTAACGCTCAGGACCAGCCAAGACTGAGACTATGCACGGCTGCTGCGCTGGAGAGCAGTCAGCAGCAGATACACGTCTGCACCCTTTCTGGCTGTTCAAAACGCGGTGGGTGAGTCACTAGGAGAGATCCCCAACTTCCAGCACAGTTCAAGCTCAGGGAACAGGATGTGGAAGGGAAGAAGGGCTTTCCAGATCAGATTCTCCGCTGACAATTTGCTTTTGACCGTGGTTGAAATCATCTTTGGAACAAAATCTGGATCCTAAGGACAGAGAACTTTGTCTTCCAGCAAAGCTGCACGCGTACCGGCGGGAGAGGTTTCTTCAGGTTTTCCCGTCTGTTAGAAATACCGACAGCATTTTGTTAACATCACCGTGCCTCCATATCCCGGGGGGCAGGTGAAATAGTGCCCAGATGGAAAGTTTCAGGAGGAAACCAAAAGGACCCTGCTCCTGTCCAGCCCTCCCCAGCTCACGGAGCACTCTGCCCAGCCCAGACTGATCCTCCTCTTTCCATGGCTGGGGAAACTGAGGCACGGAGCAGTGACATGACATTGGTCACCAGTGCCAGGCTCCAGACGCTCATTCTGGCTCGTTATTCACCAGCCCACAATCACTCTCTGTTACACCAGATGTGACCCTGCTTCACATTCACATCCTCTCTCAGCTTTGCTTTCGCTTCCTTTCAAGGCAGGGAAGTGCCAGGACAGCACTCTCCACTCACCACCTCTTGGTCTAGGAGCTGCTGAGCTTTTTTTCCTTTAACGTAAACATTGAATTGTAAAGGCCCAGGAAAAAAACCTCCTCCACACCGCCTGGGCCGTGAGCAGGAGCTGCCGGACAGTGAGGAAAGAGGAGTGAGCGCGGTGTGTTGATGCCTCAAAGCGCCGAGGCCCGGCCCCTGAAGAGACAGGGCACACCGGCACCGCGCGAGCGCAGGCTCCAGGGGGGCAGCCGGGAGCCCCGAGCCCCAGGCAGGGTGCGCAGGCAGGGCTGCCGGCAAGGAGGCTGCCCGTTTCCCCCGCGAGTGTCTTACAGCCCCACCAGAGCAAGGGCGGCTGTTGCTGTTGTTGACTCACACGATAAGATCATTGTTGTGGGATCATTTTTTTTCCTGCGTCTGTGTGTTGCTTAGAAATAACTTTTTTTTTTTCCCTAGCAGATCTGTTCTCCTCCCCTCCACCCCCAACGTGAAAAGGGAATCTGTGCTCCAAGCCGCAGCTGAGATTGCAGATAGACCGTTCCCTTCCTGATCCTTATCTCACCAGGATGTAGGAGGACCCTTGGGGAATAGCTAGCTGGAAGCCTTTCGCTGGAGCCATCCAAGAAGCGAACAAGCTGACTACAGCCTTTAAATGGCAAATCCATCAAGTGCTGGGGACCAGGATCCGAGACGCTGTTTAACCCCATCGAACTACGACATGCCCGGGCTCTGCCCCACGCGAGTTGCCCCGGCGCTGAGCCCAACCTGCCCCGGGCTCCTCCTCGAGCCGCCTGCTCTGCAGAGCTCTGCGGGCACCTCTGCGTCAGCTAAATAACAGGATCTAAAAATACACCTTCGAATCCTAATCTAAACCAAAGCCCTAAACTGCTGGCTCGCAAACTTACTCCAGCTGCAACCCGCTCGTGGGTGAGTAGTTTTGTGCGGCAGCAAATCCATGGCTGAGTTTATCTTGGGCTGCGAGTGCTCCGGGGGTGGCCCCAGCTCCCAGAGCCCAGCCTGCACCCCGGGCCAGCTGGGTGCCATGCAGCAGGACTGGGTGTAAAAGGTGGTGGGGAACAAAGAGGGTCTGGTCCTTCCCCCACCTTCGGCTGGGTCACACCAGCACTTCTGGACGCAGCTCTGAGCTACAGCCCGGAGCTCTCGAGGGCACTGCAGCCCTGGGAAGGGCAGAGCCACCCTGGGAGACCAGAGAGGGCTGGGGGTCGTCAGGTGCTGAAGTTCCCAGTGATGGCTGTGAACCCAGGGGCTGACGAAGACCATAACACCCATCTCAGCATCATCCTCCCACGTGACCAGAGCAGAGCGCTGAGCTGTCCAACAGACTCTCTGCCTTTGCTCAATGGCTGATGCCCACCCGATACCACGGAGGAATGGAAGAATGGATCCTAGAGCCCCGTGCAGCCGAGCTTAGTCCTTCTTACTCACAGTCCCTCCTGCTGCCAGCTTCATCAGCCTGCGCAACGCGGCCTGGCGTGCCTCATAGAATCACAGAATCACAGAATCTCCCCAGTGGGAAGGGCCCCCTAAGGCCCATCAGTCCAACTCCTGGCCCCACACAGGACCAGCCCCATCACAGCAGGTGACTGAGAGCAATTGGTTTTATGAATAAAATATTACTGTATGTGGCAGCAAAGGCATTCAAGTTCTCCAACCACAGCAGAAGAATTATATATTATGGCGGCATATATTTATATGTGTACACAGGCGCACACAGAGAATATAGCCACCAGCAGACAAGTGGAGGGTTGTTAGCGCTGATGCACAGAGCTCTGCTGCCTGAGCTCGGCCATACGTTTCCCTAAGCCTCTCGGCAGGAGCACGATGTGTGCGTACAGGAGCGCAAATTGGTAGAAAAGTAAAGGAGGGAATTGGGGTTGGATACCTGTAAGTAACTAGTGAGAAGGGCAGAGCTGGTTTCCACACCAAAACGCTCCCTGATCCCACACTCCAGCCCCATTTGGCTCCGCTGGGCAGGGAGTGTTTAATCCCTCTGCAAGTCATAAAAACCTCCAGCCCAGCGTTTCCTGAGGCTGGGGCTGAAGGAGTGCGGTGGGAGAGCAGCTGAGTGCCCATGGAAGGAGGATGCGGGGCTGCGAGGAGGGATGCAGCACCCGCAGCACCCCTGGGCTGGGAGCAAAGCCGCCCTGCTGCGGGGCAGAGGCAGCGGAAGGGCACAGGCTCCTCGTCCTTTGGTGACAGAGGGGTCGCAGCAGCCCAGCAACCTGGTTCTTTCATGTTTAGGACAGGAAACAGATGCTGCCTGGTGGAGGAAGCATCTGGAGAAAATCAGTGCACCTTGTGCCTCCCCCAGCAGGAACTGGTGGGAACAGGGGGTGCTGGGCAGAAACACCCCGATTCGGCCCCAGTCAGGGCAGGTGCAGCTCAGCTGGGTTCGATGGCATCGTCCTCGGCTGCATCAGCGGAGATGGGGCCCAAAGGGCTCCCTTAGAAGCACGGGGAGCTGGGGCAGCCACAGCACAGATCAGTCGCGTAGCGGCTGGGAAGGCGATGGTGCCCTCCTCTCGCAGTCACGGCTGAGGCAGCTTCTTCTGTGATCTGGCCCGAGGGTCATGAAATAAGGTGATGAAATATTTCTCACTTTACCTACACCCAGGACACTCAGCGTACCAGGCAGCCTGGGTGTGAAGCAAGACCCCTTCCCTCTGCTCAGCGACAGGTTTCCAGACCCAGGTCACGCACCCACACAGGCGCATGGACACAGGTTTACTGAAGACAGGCTTTTTACTGAACATATCTCCAGTCCACAGCTGCTAGAAAGGACAGACAGAAAGAAACCCAACAGTCTGTGCCCTGGTGGCATCAGCAGCGTCACGGGCACCTTTTAGCCAGAGACAGTGTCCCCATGGAAAGCACCCGCCTTCTAAGAAAAAGCTACGGGAGGATCTAATGCTATAACATTTTATGGGCTGGTGCAAACAAAATCTTGCACAAAGGCTGCTTGTTTTCCTTCCATCCCAAAGCATCTTTCCACACGCAGGTTGCTGCTGCCCCATTGAGCTGGGGCAGAGTATTTTCGGACCGCGAAGCACCCTCCCGGCAGCAGCCGGCCTCCAAGCCCCCAGCCTGGCCGGGCTCCTCTTGACCGCGTTCGGCTGCGCCTCTTCGCGCGACCAGGGTCCGGCTGCTCGTTACATCCTACAGCACCTCAGGGTTTACAGGGAGGTTTGTTCTGTGGCTACACGCCAGAGCATGGCTCTGTGGCTCCACCAATTTGAGAAACAGTTTCCTTAAATAGAGCTGAAAAGAGAAAGCAAAAAATGCTTAACGGAAGAGCTGCTAGCAGGGGCAGAAGTAGTGCCGAAGGGCCGAGCGTCAGCTCTCCCGCCGACCTGCTGGAGCCCTCCGTGCCCGTGGGCTGCGTGCAAGGGCCTGGCACGGCACCTCACGGCCCGCCTGAGCTTCTGCAGGGCCGGCTCCTGCCCCAGCTCTCCCTGCAGCCGCGGAAACGTCCTGGCCAGCCCAAGAGAGGCGGCCGGGCCTTGGGCAATGGGTGCCCCGGGACGGTGAGGAAGAGCTCGCTCCGTGTCAGCGCTGGGACCCGCGGGGAACCGCTGCCANCTCCCACCTTGGGAATGCGAAGGATCGTCTTTGTGGGGGGAGTTAGCTGGGAACCCGAGCCTGGCATCACGCTGCCCGGAGCTTAACTAGAGTCACAGACTCTCCCGAGCTGGCAGGGCCCCCTCAGGCCCCCCAGCCCAACCCCTGGCCCCACACAGGCCCAGCCCCATCACAGCAGATGGCTGAGAGCGTTGGCCAGACGCTGCTTGAACTCAGCCCAGCTCGGGGCGGTGACCACTGCCCTGGGGAGCCTGTGCCAGGGCCCCACCACCCTCTGGGGGAAGAACCTTCTCCTGATCCCCACCCTGACCCTCCCCTGGGGCAGCTCCAGGCCGTGCCCTGGGGTTCTGTCGCTGGGCCCCAGAGGGAGGAGATCAGCGGGGCACAGCTCGGATGGCCCTCGCTCCCAGCTGCTCCGCTGTGTGTGCTAGAAATAACTGACTCCCGCTTCTGGAGCAGGATCTAAGTCCTCAGAATGAAAGCAAACGTTTTGGTGAACTTCTGTATTTCAAAGGCACAGACCCCTGGCTGAGTTGACACAAGGCAGCAGGACGCCCAGCTACATCAGAGGCTGTGGGATGGTGTAGGGGGGGCAGAAGTATGAAATGCAGTTCGAGGTGTCCAGACACAGCCAGGAAACTGCAAACAAGGTGAGGATGAGGGCTAGGTACCTAACCATTTTGTATTCCTTCCCACAAACTGTTTCTCCACCTGGAAGACTTGCTGAGCTTGGGCTTCATTTTATCCACACAATGTAGAAAATCTCTGTGTAGAGAGCACACATGATGAGCAAGGGAAGGAGGAATCAGGTGACAAAGCCAAAATACACCACATAATCCATTCTTGTCACAGCCAAATAGCAGCATTTGATGTAGCTGCAGTTGCCCACGTGCTGGTTCCACCCCAGCGTGGGGACCAGCCCCACCAGCATGGACACAAGCCAGCAGAGTCCCAGAATCACACAAGTCCTTATCTTTGTGATGTCTGCCCTGTGCCTGGGTGGGCAAGAAGCGCCAGCCGTGTTAGATGGGATTCTTCAGAAAAAGAACTATGATGTTTAGGAACTTGGGCTCTTAAGCGCACATTTCTGGTTGGCCTAATTCGAGTTAAGCACAGTTTTGTGCAGCTGGTCTTTAGCAACTGCTGATATTTAAAATGTATTTTGAAACTACAGGGGAACCTCCAAAGATGACCGAATCCTTTTAAACATGAACCCACAGATGCAGGGTCAAATCCTTTCCTCAGAAACGGCTTGCATCAGTAGAGCAGTATGGTTTCTCCCAGGGGAAAACCTAAAGACCACCATCCTACCCAAACTTCAAGCATATACACATTTATGAGCAACCCCTCCCTGACGCTCTGTAGCTTAAGATTTTCAGGCACTGCTGAATCTCCAGGAGTGCCCAGACTGGTGGTGCTCCGTTGCCTGCCCTTTGGGAACCTCTGCCTTTGTGAGAGTTCCTCTCAGCGAACCATGGATGCCCAGGAAGCCCTCTGGTGCTGCAGATGAGGGAGGAGGAAGATGTAAGGGAGAAAAGGGATAAAGATAGAATAGAATAGAATAGAATCATTAAGGTTGGAAGAGACCTCAAGGATCATCTAGTCCAACCATCCCCCCACCATCTATTACCCACTAAACCACGTCCCTAAGTACCACATCTAACCTTTCCTTAAACACGCACCCGGTCAGCAGCTTCACTCACAGGTACTTGCCAACTGTGATAGCTTGAAGAGACAGGATGGAGGCATGAGAAAAATCATCATCAAGCAGCACATGTAGTAGGGACAGATGATGACTCCCAGGCTCACCACAACAGCCAGCTGCATGACAAGGATCCCCGTGGCAATGTCAGGGAGCGCCAGGGAAACGATGTAAAAGAAGGTGGTCTTCTGAAGAGCTGGGTTCAGCTTCACTGCCAAGACCACCCAAACATTGCCCACCACTGCAAATATCCCAGTAACAGCCTCCATCATGATATAGATCACGTCCAGGTTGTCTACCAACATTTTGGACATCTGAGGCTGTTGACATCCAAAATTAAGAGATTCTGTGCTGAATTCTCTTTTTCCTCCAACAGCCAGCTCCGAAGCCAGCTCCTCCCTGATCTGCCTTAAGCCCCTCATTCAGAATTTTGCACGCTTCCCGAGCTGCGCACACAACTCACTCTTTAAAGACGAACAGACCAAACTGTCCATGAGATCCATTTATCAGACCATAACAAACCCTGTAACTTCCTTCTGTCTCCTTGAGGCTTCAACACATTTTCATAGGCTTTTGCAGAAGAGTCAACGATATATAGTGGCAGCATCATATGATGAACAAACCATGCGCACAGCTATGTGGCACTGCAGCTAACTGCTCCATCTCTGAGCTTCTGTAACGCCTGCTCACTCTATACTATGTGTGGTGTAGGTGTAGCATCAGAGGAAATAGGGCCAAGGGACCTTGAGGGATTCAGTCCATTGCGCTGCCACAAAGGAGGGGTGTGGAGGGCAAATGTGAAGACACTCAGCTGGATTTTAGATGAGCAAAAGGCAAATAAAGGGAGAAGCGTTGTCTTCTGACTCAGTTACACAAGGTGCTCCCCACAGTCCCATGCCGTACCAAGCTGGTGTTCTCAGGAGCCGCCTTTGGAACAGGCAGGGGGTGAGTGGGTCCTATCAAAGCCCCTACAACTCAGCCCGGCAGTAGCTGTCTCTGCGAGAGGCATCTTGGCTGCAGCCACAGGAGCAGATGACAGAAAAAGGAAGCTGGCAGCTGAGGGCGACGCGAGGTACACGGCAAGCACAGGAAGTGGGGAGCACTCTTGCCCAAGCACGGCTGGCAGCCAGGAGGACACAGACATTTCCCATATCTGCTCTCAGCTGCAAAGTGCTGGCTGCCCGCTCCTTACCAGGTACTGCCTGGAGAAGCAGCTCGTTCAGCTCACCAAAGCCCAGCATACATGCTGGCTGTGACCTTGCAATGCCCCTCCTGGGATTTATCGCCTGCACCCACAAATACCCAGTGTCAGATTCGATTAGAAAGCCAGCACAGCCAAGTTCAGTTGCGGACTGGGACTGTCTGTAGACAGGTCAGCATTTTGCCAGCAGTAGTTCTACCAAAACGCCCTCCTGTCGGGGAGGAAGAAGCACTTACGTTCACTTCAGAGAAACAGAGTTTGTTCAACTCTTCTGGTAGCGGCCAAAGAAGCCTGTGATTCTATGAAGTCTCATTTATTTGTGGCTCTGTTTCCTCCCAGGACTGATTTCACTTCCCCATCCTCAGTTTTGCCAGAAAGTTGTGTGGAAGAGGTGGAGGACTCAGTGTCTAGAAAACTGAATATTACTCACATTTGCTTAAGGCTTCGTTACACTAATATGGCACATTCCACCTAATTGTTCCCTTTTGTTTGCTCTTTCCTGGAGAACGTGCATTTCTGTTTGTCTAAGAGCCAGGCTGCCCTGCGACTCACAGGCTGACAGGAGCTCACGTTTGCGTCTCTTCTGTTCCCTGCGGAACGGGAGCAGCTCCCTCACTGCAGCCCCACGTCAAGGAGCAAGGCACCAGGCGCTGCCGAGCCCCGCAGCGGGCGGATTGCAGCTCTCGCACCCTCCTCCCGCTATCTCACATCACTTCCCAGACCTTTCCTCGGGTTCTCTGTCTTCCATAAACAAAGCACAGGAAAGCATGCCGCTGCCTGAAAGCGTGGTCATTGTACTGATTTCTAGTGGAAATAGGTGATATTTTCAGTGAGAGCCCGGTGTTCTTGTCAGACTGAGAAAGGTCCAAGTAAAAAGTGTTTTTCATCCGCCTCAGGGCCTTAACTGAAATGGTACACCCTGAATTAAATGAAGTATAGGAATTTAAGAAAAAAACTCTTCTAACGTCCTCTGAAATGCCTCATTTCCTATAGTGACCACAGCACGATTATCTCGATTGATAAGTGGCAGTTTTGCAGAGTCAAGTCTGGTTACAGTTCTCTCACTTCTAAAACTGACTTGGAGGAGGAAGCAGCTGAAGTATTTGTTTGTACATCGCTGGTAAGCAGGCTTGCAGACGCTTTTCCTCTTTTTTTTTTTTTTTCTTTAAAATAGATTTCCAAAGCGTTTTGTTGATACCGGGCTGCTAGAGGGATGCTGTGAGCTTCAGGGGATGTGACCAGAGCGGGGAACGTTTCCTGGGTGCGAAGGCATTTGCAGCTCTGTGGAAAGGCAACAGCTGATTTGCTGCCCGAGCGCTGAGGATGTGAAATACTGGAAGAGGTTTGCATGCCAGAGAGTCACTGGAACCACTGAGTGCCAGACACCGAGGACAAAACCCGCACAAGGTCATTGATGCCCATGCTCCCTTCTGCAGCTCGAGCCAGGGTGGGAGCATCTCCAGGAACTCGCCATGCCAAACGACAGCCGGGCACTGGACAGCCTGGATGGGGTTTACATCGGTATTGAGTGCTTGGTGGCTTTGTTCGCTACTTTGGGGAATATCCTGGTCATCTGGGTGGTGAAGCTGAACTCAACATTTCAGAACACGACTCTGTACTTCATCGTTTCCCTGGCGCTGGCCGATATTGCGGTGGGGATCCTTGTCATGCCCCTGGCCATCGTGGTGAGTCTGGGCGTCAGCGTCCACTTCTACGCCTGCCTGTTTATGTGCTGCCTGATGGTGGTTTTCACTACCGCATCCATCCTCTCCCTCCTGGCTATCGCGATCGACAGGTACCTGCGAGTGAAGCTGCCAACCAGGTGAGTGCTGGACCACCATGGGCCCTCCGCTTGCCCCGCTCCTGCCAGCTTTTCCATGCCCAGCCTCCGCCCTGTGGGTGCCTCCTCCTCTCTCCTCCTTAACACGGCCCTTTTCTAACAAATACTTACTCTAAATGCATGCTTGCGCATACCTGTGCCTCAAAGCCCACCCAAGATGAGCTATCTAGAGCAGGAACCACCCTCTGCAGTTAGCGATGCCAGAAACATAAGTTAGAAACGGAAAGCATCACCTCAAGCATGAAAGGAGGCATGTTTTTTAAGTGGGGAGAGCACCTATAAAATTGCATGACAAAAGAGTTTGGTCTTGCAAACGACATAAACCGAACAGAAAGAGCAAGGCACACCTAAGGAGGCTGAAATAAGATAGGGCTGCTAACAGTAGAAAAGTGGGATTTAGACAAGATCACTAAGATCATAATGAAACAAGTAACAACGTAGTTGGAAACATCCAATTATAAAGAGGGGAAGTTCGGCATAGATCATCTTATGGGTGCTGCAAAGTAACTGCTACAAATGAAGACTTAGGGCTTGTCTCAAAATAAGATTTCATTTCCCCTCCAAGAAGCTACAGCTCCATTTTGCGACAACGAACCTGCAATATTTGAACACGCGAGTTCTTGAAACCATCCTTAACTGTCTTAAACACTTCTGTTTAACATGACCTGGGCTTTCTTTCCCAACAGATATAAAATAATCACTACAGGGAGAAGAGTGTGGTGGGCGCTGGGTTTGTGCTGGTCTGTGTCCCTGCTGGTAGGGTTAGTCCCCATGTTTGGATGGAACAAGACAGAACCAAGGACCTCTGACCTTGTCTCGTGCCAGTTTACCTCTGTGATGAGGATGGATTACATGGTATATTTTTGCTTCTTCACATGGACCCTTGTCCCTCTGCTCATCATGTGCGCTCTGTACATTGAAATCTTTCACATCATCCGGACAAAGCTCAGTCAAGGTACAAGCAACGTGAGAGGGGCTTTTTACGGACAGGAGTTCAAGACAGCCAAATCTCTAGCTCTTGTTCTCTTCCTGTTTGCCGTATCCTGGTTGCCTCTCTGCATTCTAAACTGCATTTCCTATTTTTACCCTGGATGTCAAATCCCCCAGCATTTAATGTACTTGGGAATCCTGTTATCCCATGCCAATTCTGCCATGAACCCCATTGTCTATGCTTGCAAGATAAAGAAGTTCAAAACCACATACCTTTTAATTTTAAGGACCCGTCTCCTGTGCAAAAAAACAGAACCAGTTCTTACAGAGCAAACAGACCTATAGTCATAAAGAAAGAACAAATCTTGACCAGTATATACCAGACCATTGATAAACCACTTTGCTTTCTTAAGAAACTCATGGGAAAACATATGTTCCGTTTCATCTACTCCCACTCTTGCACAAATGGTTTTACGATAAGGGTAAACTCCTCTTACTCAATCCGGTGCACGTTTGACATTAAGCTCAAAAGGATCACTTATGATGTTCTGCACTACTGTACCCCGGAGAATTCTCCTTGCTGGTTGCTGTACCAAGCCCACAGCTTCCAGGCAAACATCTTCATTCAACAGGACCTTCCAGTTTTTATTTATTGGCTTGAGCACTATTATTTGGTAAACCAGCAACCCAAAGCGCTGTTATCAAGGCAGACTTTTTGCCCCTAGCTCCCCAGCTCGGATCCACAGACAGCTGGTAAAAACAGCGCTTGTAACTCAAGGCTGAGAACTCTTTTTGTTATCATTTTGATTTCTCTTTTTGCCCACTTATAGGCCCTTTCTTACACACAGCCAGACTTGCTCTGACTTTTTTGGTCCAGTAGCACCTGCCCAATATAACTACAGCATCTCCTGCAACACCTCCACCTGCAGAGGAGCAACAGTGCTGTCCAACCACCCTCACCCACCACTGACTGCCTCGGCTGAAAGAACAGAAGCTGTGCTGGCTTTGGTGACCGTCCTTTTCATGGGGGGAGATCCTGTCAGTGGGAGGCTCCCATCGCCTTTAAATCAAATGCTCGCCCCAGAAGCCTGCAAAATTGACCTCGGGCATAGAGCACCAAGCAAGAGCCGAACTGCTGAACACACTGAAGCTAGTCACTAACGAGATGTGCTGGGGACAGGGAGCCTGCCAGGAAGAGATGACCATCAAAAAATAAACGAGTGACCATTTAAGTTCTTTCCTCCTTCCCCAGCTCTTTAACCAAGGATAGAATTGACTGTCTCTAAACAATTGAGGATGCATTTTCCTAACTTCTTTTTTTACTGAAAACATCAATTTTTGGGATTCTTCCTGCAGAGCATATTCTCCCTACGATCACAAACTCTTTTCCTAACACCTGATCTAAACGTAATTTGCTGCGAGCCTCCTCTGTAAACCCAGAGAATGGTTGCTCTTTTGGTAGCAACAGACCTGAAGACTACTCTAAAGGTGTATGTAAATAAGTGCCTAGATAGGTCTTTGTATTAAATAATTTCAAAATACAGAAGAGATACTCAAGACAAATTTTGTCCAGTGTCGGGTGTTTTCCAGAAGGATTGGCTGGGCCCACTGCAAAATAGGATAAACGTGTTCTTTGTTGTTTGTAATAAGCAGTTGGCAATCCAGGCACGTCCTCACTGACCTCGCTTACACCCTTTGTCCTCTCTGTCAGTTTAGGCTACAAATTCGAGTCCGGTCAGTTTGTGCTCCAGTCAGTGTTGTCGCAGCATTTTCATGAATAATAATAAATATTGGATGGATTTTACATTAAGTCAGCCTGCTCTTCTCCCACAACAATCAAAAAAAGCAGCGTGCATGAAATCTCCACACTGTTTTAGTCGGTGCCCTGACTAGGACGGCACAGAAATTGCGGTAAATGTTACACCACAGCTCGCACAGCCTGTTTTTAGGGAACACGGGTCAAGTGAAAAATAGGTCATTAAAGGCCACGCTCTTTTTTATCCTCCTTTTATTATTTAACATGGTCTAGAAAAAGCAGAAAAGGGCGTGCATAGTTCTGTTATTTATCTCAGAAAGTGTTGGCATCTGCTCCTTCAGCTGAGATCAGTCATCTAAATTAATTATCTGATGTAACCCTTGTCACAGGCCAAAGCTCTGCCCTGTTATGCAGTTCAACTCTATTAATAAACAGACCAGCAGAGGAAGTCGCTGTGTACATCAGAATTTTGCTACATGAGCTCTCATTATCGGTTGATAGAACTGATTGCATTCAGCAGAAAAACAGGTCCCACCTAAAGAGCAGAAAATTATTCATTGGAGTGACGCATAAACTTTGCCTACATGTCTTTGAGACATTGAGAAAAGAGGGAGCAGCACTGCACCAAATTCCTAGCAGTCTGCCTGGCAATCCCAAGAACACAAGGCATAAGGAGATGGAGAAAGAACGGAAACAGAGAGGACTGAGAGCAGGGAAGCTGCTCTGCCTGCTGGAAGCAAACTGTGAAGTTCAGCCGTCTCAGCGAGCTGGCTGACCTGCTCAGCCCCCCGAGAGGGAACCCCAGGCAACAGCTCACCTTCCAGCGATGGAGCAAGGCGCTCGCCACGGCTGGACCCAGCCTCTCCCGTGAGGTAACCAGAGGAGCGGCTGGAAAATGTTCATGTGGATCTAAGTCCCTGGTTCTCACTTTCAGCAGTTACCCTGGAAATAGCGGTGGCTTCAGCGCCAGGCAGAGATCAAACAGGCTGCCTGATGCTTAAACTAGATGTGAAGGTGGGTGAAGGCACGTGCCAGCAGCCCGCCCGAATAAAAGTATTGCTCAGGGAGAGCAAAGGATTTAGCTCTCCTGCAAGAGTGGATCTATTGCTGGCTGAGGGAAATTCAGCCTGACAGTCACATCATTGCCATAGCTCTAATAATCCATCCCTTAAACACTGCAACCAGATGATCATTTCCAAAATGTCAGGGAGTATCTGAGGCCACTACTGCCCGCGCATCCTTCAAAGTGCCGTTTAACTCATAAGCTGTTTCCACCCTCCCAGGGTTGGACCATTTGTACTGGCCTTCCCCATACCCAGGCAAATTCCTGCTGTGAAAGCTTGCCTTTAGGGAGACCACGAGTACAAACACCTCTAGCAGAAACCTACTGAAAAAAATAAAAACAGGAGAGCCAGAACAGTGAAACACCCCCTCCTCAGTTTTGATCAGCAGATGCAGTTGTCCCAAACTGCTCTAGCTGTCTGTAAAACAAAGGGTTGGCTGATGGCTACCAGGAAAACCTGGGTGTGGCCATACAGAGCTCTTGGCATGCGAAAGGGAGAGACAGACGGATACTCTGGGACGAGTCTGGGACTCGTCCGCAGCCACACCACAAACGAGGTTCTCTGTCACCCTCCATCTCCGAGGGCTGTGCCATGCTCAGCTCTGCACGTGAGCACACAACATTGCTGCGCTGGGCAGCGTTTCACAAAGTACACGCAAAGGTTGTGCTAAGTCTCAGCACAATTCATGGTGGAGAAACATCTCCATGAAAAAGTCAACATTGCAGCTGGTCTTGGAGTGGGAGGGGAGTCACACCACAGCCAGTCACCTTTTCTTGCATTTCTAACACAGGATCTAACACAGGAAGGTAGCATTTCTATTTTTGTTGGTATAATGAAGTAGTGAAGTAACATTGGTGCAAGCCAGGTAAATTTTCAGCCCTTCTTATTCCCCAGTTGCTGTCAGGCAGCAGAGTAACATCGTTATTAGTTTTAAACAACAAAAAAATTGTGCACCAACCACAATCATCCCCCATGAACCCCTCAGCAGCTGCACATTTTCACAAGTAATATGGTATGTTCTCTATTAAATAGTGCTTGAAGAAACTGCCATGAGTGAGGTGAAAGCACAACATCAAAACAAAGACCACCAGTTATACTCCTGACCCTGTAGAACAGGCAGCAGCCTTACCCACAACACCTCTCCAGCCAGATTTCAGAACGTAATGGTGCTCGTGCACCTGCTTTTCGGCGGTCCCCCAGGCTGCCGCCAGCTTCTGCAGTCCAGAAGGCAGGACACCCCAACAAAGCCGGCAGAGGCGGAGCCGCTGCTCTGCTCACTGCTTGTTGGAAAGTCACCAAGTCCCCAACGCCCATCTCGGCTAAGCTAACTCCAGCTGCTCATCTGCGGCTTTGCGCTACCACCAGGCAGCGCCTCCGGTCTCGCTAAAGCCTCTCAAGCATGTCAGACTTGTCTGCAGTTGCAGCGTGTAGGAGGCTGTAGGACCCAGGGGACTTGTCCTGCCTAAGAGATGCCTTTACAACAACCTGCATGCAAACATCTGCATTTTCAAAAAAAAGAAGTAACTGCAAGAACCTGACGCTCTCTGGTGTGGTAGTGACCAGAAACAAGGAGGCTTCTGAAGCCCGGTGGGGTGAGGCAGCAGGAAACTTTGCTCCGATTCTGCCGTGCAGGAGAAGTGCTGAACAACAGATGGAGAACACCGTACTTCCTCTGAGAACAAACCTCCTGTCCGTGGGCACAGGAACGTGCAGAGAAGCTTCTCCATGGCTGCTAAGACTGAGTCGCCAGTGGTAACTTATTCCCCAGTTTAAGAAAAGGGGATGGGTTTTAACTTTTTTACAATAGATTTGGAACACTCTGGGTAATGACACACAAACGAACACATCCAGAAATTTTGACTGTCACGCTGTGATTGTGCATTTCTTTTAGGTGACCCAATCAGGAAGCAGCTATTCGCAAACAAACATGTAATTATCACTACTTCAATAAGCAGAAAATAACTAATCAGAGCACTTGGCAATCAAAAACCAATAAAAAAACCATGGTTGGTGACAGAAGAGGGAAACAAGAGCATGGACATGAACAAATACAGATGAACATTGCCGTTTTTCAGTTCTCTTTGGTACTTCAGAGCAATAGCAAACACACAAATGGAAACTACAAGTGCATTGTACCACCTCACTGAGATTTCTACCGATGAGGAAATGGGGTATAAAAAGCAATCTGTCCACAACCGTTGGCAGGCAGTTTGTTACAGGAGACATTGGCTTCCCTCTATGAGCATTAAATGAGCTGATGGTACGTACAGCAGCGCTGTCATTTCTCGGAGCGTTACGGGCCTTGATATAACGTTCTGGTAGCACTTGATGTTCAGAAAGTGCAAGCGTTTCCATTTCACTAGAAACTTCATTATCACACAGCCACTGGTCTTTGCGTGCGCTGGAAGGCCAGAGTGGTGTAGGCAACCTCATTCTGGGGATGCGAAAGAAGCCATGAACATTAAGAGAGTGTGCAAGCACTGAATCTCAGCATGCATTTTCTGCTTTTAATTTGTCCTCAACACTACACACCATAAGCAGTTACAGTCTGTCCCTGCACATGGGAAGCAAGTAAATGCTATGTGGGACACCAAGGCCCTGGAGCGTGTCCAGAGAAGGGCAATGAAGCTGGTGAAGGGGCTGGAGCCCCAGTCTGATGGGAGAGGCTGAGGAAACTGGGGGGGTTCAGTCTGGAGAAGAGGAGGCTGAGGGGAGACCTTATTGCCCTCTACAACTCCCTGAAAGGAGGTTGTGGTGAGCTGAGGATTGGCCTCTTCTTGCAGATAACCAGTGACAGGACAAGAGGGAATGGCCACAAGTTGCGCCAGGGGAGGTTCAGGTTGGAGATGAGGAGAAATTTCTCCTCGGAAAGGGTGGTCAGGCATTGGAATGGGTTGCCCAGGGAGGGGGGGGAGAGTCCATGTCCGTGGGTGTGTTTAGGGAAAGGTTGGATGTGGTACTTAGGGACAGGGTTTAGTGGGGAATAGGTGGTGGGGGGACGGTTGGACTAGATGATCCTGGAGGTCTCTTCCAACCTTAATGATTCTATGATGAGACCAGTTGCTAGTCTGCCGCAGGACCCTGGATCGACTCTGCATTATGGGCTTCCAAAAAATCAGTATCATGAAGGAAAACTGCAGAAAGGTTTGCCCTTTAAAAACATTTTCCCCTAACCTACCTAATTAGTGGTTTAGTTAAGCCCCAGAATCCTTGAAGTACATGGGCAGTTTGGCATCTGAGCCCTGTGATAACAGAGAACGAGTATCTTGCCTCATACCATCCAGGTACCTCCCTGGACTACAAACACGGGCTGAAGCCTTGGATGCACAGAAGAAAGCACTTATCCTTAGTCCAAAGAACTGCTGACTAACACTAGAGTCTGGCAAGCGCAAACCTCTTCCCTCCCAAATAATATTTACCATTCTATCAAGAATTTGAAGTCTCTGCATAAAACATTAGAAATAATAGTTGTGACCGTTACCTGGCTGTTCTTCGCAGATTCCTCCGTCACTGTCTGGGAGGGAACTTGCTCTTGTAAATTTTGGTGGGATCTCTTCCACTCTAGGAAGGAGAGGGATACTAGTCTCAGCTGTCTGCGCCGTGTCAGCAGACAGCAGCACAAGAAAGGCTCAAGAGCAGCACCAGAAAGCACGTGGCTTAGACCTAGCCTGTAAAACCTGCCACAGACCTTCATGCAAAGCCACCAATTTGGCAGCCCAAGCCCCTGCCCTCCTCTTGGAAGTGCCTAGGATGAAAGCAACTGATGAACTTGGTGAGAACACTGGCGTGGCTGGTGGTAGGACAAAAAAAACCTCAAACCAAACATAACCAACGAAACTTCAGCACTGATGAGTTGTGGTGGTTTAACTCCTCCATGAAAACAGCCCCCAGGGATGATTCATGAGGAGTTACTGCCAGGAATGACCTGTTCATCAATACATTCGTTAATCAAGAGAGGCATCATTTGAGCCTCTTTCAAAGTAACTTCTGTAGAGTTTAATTTGAAAACCCAGCGCTGTAAGATGCAGCCCAAAGAGCACGGAAACTGGGCTCCACCCACGTTAAAGTGTGCAGCGCAGGATGTTCAGCACTTCTCTGCCACCAGGTCTGGATCACCACGCTGCCGTTAATCCCTCCACTCCGCCACTTACTTTTTTTCAACAGGCAGATGATTGCAAAAACCACAGCAGTCAACAGGATGCCAGCAATAAAGGCTAGCGATACGTAGAGTATTTCATGGCTGTTGATACACAGAAAATAGTGTCAGAATCGCCAGTTTTAACAGAGGTGTTGAAAAATCAGGAGTGCTCAAATTCACCGAACTTTACAGAATGTGATACGTCCTTTACCCCAACCCCCATCAAATTCAAAGGTGTGTATCTGCATTAAGTGTCACTATGAATTAAATACCTAGTGCACAGACCAGGAAATTCGAAGCAACCTTTTAAGACCCCAAGACACAAAATGTATTACATATAACTCCTCCCTTACAGAGGGCATCTGCAGTCTCAGAGAACTCTGAAGTCAGAAAACAAAGGTGGCACATTTACTTATCAATCCAGCATTTGACTTCTGAAGCTTTTATGCCAGCCGCAGAGGTATATACAGTGGTGGGTACCGTGACAGTAGTGGGGATATGTCCTGGGGTAACTGGAAGCGAATAGAGGAAAAAAAGTGATCTGGATTTAAACTATGTTCATTTCTCCAGTAACACTACGAGCAACAAGAACTACATAGAGGAATGCACCTACTCAAGTATTAGTATAATTAAGGGCTAAAAGAGGAAACACCAGACAGAAAAATTTAGCTTTTTGTACTATTTGTGTCCCATGGCAGCCTTTGGCAGCCACGCAGCTCTTGCCCAAACATCTCCTGCTGAGCTCGCCCCCCGGCAGCCCTTCTGGAGTCAGGACAATACCAACTTAGTCAAAGAATACTGCAGCTAAAAAAAATTCTTAAATAAGAAAATACCTGCATCTCTCTTTGAGGAACGAGCTCCCATTCTCGCCCAACACTAATGAACAGTAAGAGGAAGCTAAAAAGAGGAAAAAAAAAAAAAAAAGTTGTATTTCTATGCAGATACTTACACCCAGCCTAGAGCAAACCAAACCTGCCACCCTTTTCCGACTCAGACTTCATCAGTTTTGGACACCTCACAGGAGCTGGTGCAAAGCCACAGCAGCAAACCCAGCAACTACTCAGCACGAACCCTCCTTCCCGATGTCTTGCTCCTGCGCGTGCAGGGTCACCGTGCTTTGATGGACGCGCTGCCTTCTTTCACAAGGATGGAGTGCGTTCAGTAACAGCAAACGCAGCCGCAGTCTGGCTTTTGCAGCAGCCCGAGCCCACTGAACTTTATCAACATTTGCATAACCAGAAGCAGCTTTGACAAAACGCCCCTTCAGTTTTTTTTCTAAGTCACACTGACTTTTTCCACCAAAGCGGAAACAATGATTTCTCACTTTTCTGAGTAGAATCTTAGAGAAATATCAGCCCACTACAGAATTCCTGCCCTGCTACTTCCCACTGCATGGCCTGCAAACGGCATGGCGTGAATAATGCAACAGCATTGCTAAGGACAACGTGGAAATAGACACCCCCTTCGGGGTGCTGTCATCTTTTTCTGCTGCACACCCATCCCTGCCCACATTCCAGGAGTTGGTCAGTTCAGACCTCCCAGCTCCCTATCCAAGACTGAAAATAAAAGCACACTGTGTTTGCGGTAATTAGTCATGACAAGAAGCGATAGAGTTCTGTCTTACCTCGCACCACGCGACTGCTGCTCACCTGCTGGTAGAGCTCCTGAGGCGTTAGCACGGCAGTTTAACCGCTTGCTTTGCGAAAGGAATCCCTGTCAAAACTAGCTACAGCTCGAGTCTCGTTCAGATGGAGGGTTACACAAATGTGGAAGTTGAGCAACTTCACTTTTTTATTTAAAACAAAAAAACCCCAGGAAACTATGAACACACCTGCTTTCCCAAAAGTGTTCATGTGAGATTAAAAAAAAAAAAAAAAAAATCAGCTTCAGTTTAAGTTAGCTTATTTTTAAGTAAGGTTCTTGCCTCTAAAGAACATTTCTTTTGCTGCACTTGCATTGAAAAAGTGTAGATAACTGCTATTTTACTAACTCCACTAAATATAAGCTTTTCCCTACTAATCCATACGAGAGGCACGTAAGCACTCCCCAGTCTGCTTAGTGAAATTTATTTACCACTTCCCAACACAGAAAGGATGAGGTTACACATAGCAAGTGCTTTGCTCAGCTGGGAGACTTGAGGTACGACAAAATCCTGCAGCAAAAAAGCTGCCTACTAAAAAAATGAAGTTTACCCTGTGTATTATCAGAATACAACTGTTTTCCTTGTTACATAAAAAAAGCAATTTTTCTTTTTTCTTCTATGACAATCCAGAAAGAAATTACCTTCTAGAGTAAACTTACCCATTGTTCTAAACTTAACACTGGCCAGTTCAGCAGGAGGTGAGTTTTCCAGTAGGTTTTGATACATTTCCTGCCAGCTACATCATCTCCATAAAACAGGAAAACACTTTCATCACTATTTGAAGCTTTGTTAGAAAAGTGGGGTTTTGTCAGCCCATTTTTACAACAAGGACATTCAGAGTACCTCCAAGTACTGGACTAAGCGAAGGGGAGCACTGGCACTCATTTTGATTTTAGAACGGTTTACAGTTACAGGAGATACCTGCAGATCACCATCACACAGAATTCAAAACCAAAACCCAATCACTGTCTCAGCAATAAAACTTCTCACTGTGAAGTTCTGTATCTCAGCTCTGAAGTGGTCACGGCCAAACAAGGAACCAAGCAGAATCGCCCATACTGTGGTTGCAACTAATCCCCCACTATAAACTAGCTGTAGCGGTTTATGTGGCTGATCTAGTTACTGGAGACACAAAACAAATCATGTTGCTCCTGCTAGTGAAAGACAGCAGAGGGTTTCGTTTGTTGGTTTAATGATACTTTAGAATCATACAGTTTCCAACAGTAAGTAGTGAGACACATCCGTGCCATCAGACACGGCTACACCGCAGCCTGCGCACTCTTGGATAACGCCTTCAGGTCCAAAATGCACTTTGAGATGCTCTCCTTCTGCTGCAAAAGGAAGGAAAACAGCTTTCAGAACAGAGACTTTATGGAAGACATTTAAACAAACAAAACACACATTCTAGTGCGCTCTAGATACTCCTTTTTGGATCCACAAAATGAGTTACAGATTGAAAGGGATGTAATTACAGCTGATGAAGTCAGAGACTCAAATCCAAACAATGACCTGCATTAAAGCACTTGCATGCAGTGCTAGGAACATGTTTTCTTTTTTTGTTCTCAGTGCCATTCCTTAAAAGAAAGGACATCTGCAGATCTTAACCTGCCATGGTCTTGCACAGAGAATTTGACAAGTGAGTTCCCTGACCCTTTACAGGGTCCCTATAGACCTTAGCTCAACCTCAGCTCTACGCTGCAACAACCACCACAGGTGATTCTAGTTTAAATCACCAGCCACAGACACTTCTGGTACCTCGTAACTGGCTGCGTTAGGTCTTACTTGGCAGTAGGAATGCATTGCAGTCACGCCTGGAAGGCGCCCTAGCACCAGAATTACTGGACAGCAAACATTCATGCAGACTAAAACATAAAGCAGAGTAAAACAAAGTACCTGTTGAGGTGTGATGCTCTGAACAACATTTTTCTCCACCCACTGAATCATGTGATCTTGTTCTTTCTGACGCTTTAAATTCTGCATAGCCACTTGGTAGTCCAACCTTTTCTTTACTTCGTTGTAGACTGTCAGTAATCTCTCTCGATAATTAGTCTCCAGCAACATTGCAATATTGTTCTAAACACAGAAGATAAAATCAAAGGGTTAATGTTTGGCAAGAACACAGAACAGAACACCCTTTACAGCCAAAGTCGCTGGAGTCTGTCTGCACCACAGAGGGAAAACAGTTTGCCACTTGTTAGCAATTTAAGAGGCACCCGGACTATGCAGCGCAGGCTGCAGTGGAAGTGAACAGCAGAGCTGCAACTACTCACCCGCTTAGCGTCGAAGAGGTAACTGCGGCCTTCAACCCGCCATTGCTCCTTCTTCTCCTGTTCAATAGCAGTCTCAAGATCTTTAATCGTCTCATTTTTCACCTCTAAAGCTTTAGCAACTTTCTCCTGAAAGAAGAAACAAAAAAATATGCTTCAGAATGAAAGGAAGATGCAAGGAAAACAAGTGATCGGTAATGAACTTCCAAAATTCTGCATTAAGATCTGAGAAATGTCTGCATAAACAGGATTGTGCCAGGGCTGATGTTAAAGGATTGCAAAACAGAGGACTCAGGGTTCACAATCAATCGTACTTTAAAAAAATCGTTTGTGCTGGTATGAAGTGTTCTGTTTTTGAAGACTTATCTAACAATACCAAGACAAGATGTAAACCATACCTTACGTAAGCACCATTCTGAGCACTCAGATTTTTCTGACAGCCTGGACACAGTATTCTTTTAAATATTTAAGCAGCATGTTCGACCAGTTATTAACTACTACAAACTTAGATTATGGTTTCTTTTGTTACCTCATTCAGTTTGTCAGCAAAAGCTGCTACATCAGACCCGTATTTTTTTACGCCATAAATGATGACTGATAATATGCAGGCAGCTGCAACCGTCTCATGGTTAATTACATAGATTTCCTTAGAGAGCAAGTAAAGCAGGAGTCCAGTTCCCAACATGTAAGGCCCTACAGAAAAAATAAAGCAGTGTTACTTGTACCAAGCATAAAGAGGCCAACTAAAGTCAAACATCTAAGAGGGAGCTAGCGTCTTACAAGAAGATCAGGAAGTGCTCTCTTTTACCACAACAAAAAAGAGAAGTCCAATACCACGAAGGCGAAGGGTGCCATGAGGACACTCACCAGAAATGAAAACAATTTGCGCCTCACACAGGACCTGCTGCTACTGCGCATTCACAAACAGGCAAAAAAATTGTGTTTAAAGGTTTTGAGGGTCATCAGGCAAATAGATCTTCCTGCGAGATCAAGCTCATGACATTCTTTCAACATTTAATAAAACACAAATGCCCAGCTTTAATGCCAGAAGTGCTACACTGCCTCAGTCTTCACAACCTCCTTCTGCATGTGCAAAAAAATAATTTTCCCTAATATTTTATATTTTCAGCAGCCAGAAGTAGTGGACAGAACTAAACGAGCATAACTAAACACACATTTAAAAAGAAGTAAAATAAAAGCATATATTAACCTGTAACTCCTGTTTTAGGATAGAGAAACTGGAAAAACTCCTCAGGGATCAAACCAAGACGTACTTCTCCTCCTTTCTCTGGCAGAGGTGGCAAAGGAGCCGAACACTGCTGAGTCGTATGCAGCAGTCTTGCGGTGTGCAACACACTGTAAATCATTAAAAAGTTTCCATTAAGCTGCTTATTTTTCAAAACAGACCTGCCCTTAGATGAAGCCCAAACATATTTCCAATTAAATCGGCGGGCATGCACTGGACACGCCTCCTCCGAGGAAGTGGGTGGGACTGGGTAACCTCCAGCGGCTCCTTCCCACCCTACCTACCTCATACCCCTTCAACGTTAATCAGAAAGATAAAGGCAAAACCCAGGAATAACGTTATTTTAACACAACGACTGGCGGGTTTCTGAGGTGCCTCCTCAGGCAGCCGGTCGGGGCGGGGGGGACACGGCAGCCGGCCCGCACACCGGAGGCGCCGCTAGGCCCCAGCCGGAGGTCACAGCCCTCAGCGCTACCTGCCGAGGCCCCCGGGCCGCCCGCCCCCCGCAGCACTCACCCCACGGTGACGGGAGGCGGCAGGCTCCTCAGCGCGGCCGGGGCTGAGGGAAGAAGAGGGGCAGAGAGCGCGTCAGGACAGAGCTCAGCTAGGACACCCCCCCC
>VWZZ01001028.1:65121-87953 GCA_013399095.1 Psophia crepitans | reverse complement strand
GAGGTGGGTGCCCCCCCTGAGGTGGGTGCCCCCTCCCACTTCCCCCCAGGCGCTGTGGAGCTGTGGGAGCTGGACGAGAATGAAACCCTCATCGTCAACAAATTCTGTAAATACGAGCACGATGACATCGTGATGAAGGTGGCCGTCCTGGCCAACAGCACCCAGGCTGTCAGTGGCGGCGGGGATTTCTGGTGAGTGTCCCCAGCCCGGCTGCCCTGCGCCAGGGCCGGCGCTGGGTGCTGACTGCTCGCTCTTGTCCGCAGCGTGAAGGTCTGGGACCTCCCTCAGCAAACCGTGCTGCACTCCTACAGAGGTGAGTGCCGTGCCGGCCCCGTCGCCCAGCTCCTCCTGGCTCCTGGCAGGTTGCCACAGGCAGAACTCAGTCCTGCAACATCACGGGTTATCTTCCATCTGCCAAACCACGTTTGGGGCCGTGATCTAATGTTTGCCAGTCTGTGAAGTTTCTGCCACAGTCTTATTTCTTTGTCTGTTGTTCGTTTCTCCCCACAGAATTAATGCTGTAAGGCTCAGTTTGCCTTGCCTCTCTAAGCATCTCTTAGAGTGTTTCTTTTGCACTGAAATCTTTCTTCCAGCTGCACACAACAGTGTGATCACCTAACCCATATTTGTTTTGAACAGCAGCTCCTTGGACATGCCGATCTGTGGTGATCGGTATTGTGATCTCTGGCCACAGCAGAGACCGTACGTTGTTTGGTCCTCTCCCCTCAGCCCCCTTCTCGCTGACTGTTTGCCCGGAGAGGCTTCCTCAAGGTTGGGCACGTCGCAGGGATCTGACTGCAGCGGCTCCGGTTGGGTTTGGCAGCTCGTCAGTTTGGCAGGAGGCAGCTGGCTATTGCTGAGTAGAAGTTACCGTGTATCTGGGCATAAACTATTCTTTGTTATACTGCTGTGCCATCAGAGGTCCTTAGGAATACATGGGAAAGTAGGATACAATCTTTGAGGCTTTTTATCCTTTTGTGCTTTTGGTAGCTCACTCCGGTTCGGTGGCGTGTGTGGCTTCCTGTCCTGGTAAGGACACTGTGTTCCTGTCCTGTGCTGAGGTAAAGCTCGCTCTCTGTCTAAACCTACCTGATAAAAATTACGTTTAACTTTAGTTATTTACAGATAAATGCATTTATTGAGAAACAACTTACTGTGTTAAAAGCTGCATACCTGTGTTATTTCAGTGTTTCGGTTTAACACATTGCCAGTCAGCTTACTGACCTGATTTCCACAGGTTTGTATTAAAATACTGGAATTCCTGTCTGTCCCGGGGATGACAGGAGGAGTTAACTTGCAGTTAATGGCAGCATCGTTTAAACACAGAGGAAGAGGTGGTGTGGGTTTGAATGTGGGTCAGTAGCAGTTCTGCAGTGAATCTGTGAGTTTATGCCTATACCCTGCCACAAAGAAATTGTAAAAACCTTCTCCTTCCTTTTGGATTCACAGGACAACAGAACTTTACTCTGGGACACCAGATGCCCCAAACCAGCTACTCGAATTGGTATGTTTCTGTATGCAGTCACTGCTTGTGGAAGCTGGAAGTTTTGTTGGAAGAAATAAATTGTTTTATGTCTAACTTCAAATCTAGCGATGTGACTGTTTCGGCAGAAAAGCCCAGTAAAACGAAGTCTCATGTGCAGAAGTACATTAAGCTTTTAAAGATCTGTCTCAGTGCAGTGGCAGTGCTAAATGAGGTAGTGTCTTTGCATTGACTCTTTTCACACTCATCCCAATTTATTTACTCGCAGTTTGCAGTGCCTGTAATCACCTCCCTACCTCAGTCATGTGGCATCCACAGAAAAGTGACATCTTTGCTTTGGGTAAGACGTGATCTTATTATTTGACTTTCACTGTACAATCAAGGTCTTCCTTTTCACGTGACAATTTTGCTAATAACCTCTTTCTCCCTTCCTCTCTTAAAGGTGATGAAAATGGAACAGTTGCATTAGTAGACACAAAGAACCCCGATTCTGCCCTCAGCTCCACTGTGCACGCCCGAAGTATCACGGGATTTGCATTTTCTACACATAGGTACGGTCTGATACACTGGCATAGACCGTGTGACTACATATACTTGAAAACCTTACTTGATTTTAGAGTAAAAACCCATGAGTACTAGTTCATGTCATGTTATTGAGGAGATCGATAGTGAAGAACAAACCAAATGCCGTCTCACTTTGACAAGAAGCGTGTGAATGTAGATGAGAATACTTGTGCAGTGTTCAGAATTATTGACCCACTCACTGTGGGGGGTTTTTCTAATTACAGTCACCCCTGCTCAAGGAAGGATTACTTTCTGAAGCTAACAGAATATCCTTGCTTAGTGTGCTGGCAACCTGCCACATGATGATGAAAATGTTTTTGTAAGATTTAGTGTCTGTTAATTCATTGTACCTGGGTCAGGCTCACTAAGAAATGTGCTTTTCACAAGGAGCTTGTTTGTGTTTGATTGTTCTAACCCTGGTCTCATCTCTGTCCTCTAGTTCACCCTTACTGGCCACAATCAGTGAAGACTGTTCAGTAGCTGTTCTTGACTCAGACCTCTCAGAGGTGTAAGTACTAGACAGAATGTATTTACTGCTGTAGCTCTTTGTCTTGTTGACTTCTCATTAAGTTAACTGTTTATCCTTATGGTGGGTGTAAAGATGAAAATACTCCTTACATAAGGGAGCATCATCCTAACAAACTAGCAGTTAGGAATGGCACAAGCCTGTAAACTCTTAGAATGCTTTATGGCTAATGGAGTGTTCATGTTTTCCAGGTTCAGAAACCGTTCTCATCGAGATTTTGTAAAAGGCTTATCGTGGTCTCCTTCAGACAATGCCTTGCTCACTACAGTTGGATGGGATCATCAGGTTTTACATCACACTGTCCCCATACCAACCGGTGAAACTTCTGGAGTCAACTGTGTAAAAGAGTAGTTTTATAAACTCACGGTCCAAATTCCTTCCTGGCATTACTTTGATTCTGCTGAAGTCAAAGCTGTGTGTGAACTGGAGCGAGTATGGTCTGTTTGCCTTGAACCTTGTACTAAGAAGGTTCCTGTAGTAATTTTGAATTAGGCATAAATTAGTTACAAACCAAGCTTTGTATTCTCCTGAGGAGTTGGCTCCACCTGTGATGATACTTCAGTGTTTTACCTAGGAAAAAATTGACTTCAGGCACAGAGGAGACTTAGAAACAGGAAATTTGGTATAAGTAATAAAAATAAAGACTTGATTCCTCCCTCAGTTCTTCAAACTATCCATGGAATTAATAGAAACATTTGGGGGGAAGTTAAAAACATCCACCTCTTGTTAGCTGGAAAGAACCTTACCCTTGAGGGAAAGTTCTTCGCTATATAAATCAATTCTTCCAACTGAAGGGGAAGACACGGCGTTGGCATTTAGAGGCCAGAAGGGTTCCACAGTTGTCCGTAATGCAGCACATGGATTAGAGCATTGGTCTGCAGTATCTACTAGCGTGGCTCCTGTGGTGAGCACTGTTCGTGCACTGGTTGGGAGAACCAGCGCTTGGTGTGAGGAGTCTTGTACAAGGATCCCAGCTGTAGTGCTGTCAGGAAACACCGTCGTGCTCGTGCATGACATGCTGAAATGCCAGGACCCGTGATGCTCGCCCGTGGCTTGCAGCTGAAAGGGGCTGTTACTGTAGCGTGCCGAAAGCCGAGAAGTTAGCAGTTGCTGTGCTGTTTGATACCACATTTCATCTCCTCTGTGCTGAAGACAACTTACTCAAAAATAAGATCTGTGAACAACAGTTTATGTAAGGGAAAAACTGGACTAAGGACTTCAGCTTCCATTTGCTTGCTCATATAGACAGTCTCTGCTTGGTAATAAAGGAGACTCCTTAATGCACTTGTGATGAGTGACTTTGTGCCAGAGACTGAAGGGACTGAGCATTCCTGTAACCCTCAGAACAGACACCCCGTAATCCTTAGAGATGTTTTTTGTAATATACCAGTCTTTTCAAACTGGACTGTTTCCCTGGAACATATTTAACTGAAAAAAAAAATAATCATTGCTCTGCATGCATTGTCACTGCTCTACACGTGGCCTGGTCTGGTTTAGTATTTCCGAGACAGAACAAAGCAGGTCCTGACTAATGAAACAAAAAGTACTACTGAAAGGAATGCTACCCCTGTTTCTTTAGCACGATAGCAACACTAGGCTGTACACTGCTTCCAGTGGACTTAACCCTGCATAAACATAGGTTTAGTTGATCCAATTAGTTTTTAGGCAGACTAGACTTTCCCAGGCTCTGTATTTCTCTCGTACTCTTCTTAAACCTCATTTGCTGCTTTAATTCCCGTGTCATGCAGGTGTTTACAGAGCAGACTGCCTGATCTAGAGCAGTGTATGACAAGGAAAAAGTAAATGATTATAAAAACTGACAAGTTTCCTCAAAAGGACCCTCAAACAACCAAAAGAGTTACCTGTCCCAGACCTCTGATGGTGCGTGGAAGAGTGAAACATGTCTTGTGCTGTTTGGGAAAAAGTTGTCTTGGAAAAAGCAGAAGGCAGTTTTTAAATAAATGGTAGTTTTCATTTGTAACTGTGTATAAGTTTCGCCAGACTGATGCTGTAGTATCAAAGAGCCAGCTGAGATTTTTTACACTTAAAGTTTGTGGTTTCAGTCCCTGAAATTAAAACTGTTTTTAACTGTGCGCCGTATTACTGTTCAACACCAGGGCACTGTGATTCTCCAGCACTAGTGCAAGGCAGGCTGTAAGTCCTCCTGCTTTTCAGGAAGCTTTTCTTTCCGAAACAAAGTAGGGTTTCCTTTGTGCTTAGCTAAAAAGGAGGACAGTTTCAACTGTCAAATATTGGAAAAAATAAACGCTTGCTATCTGGCAAGTCTGGGTGAAGCTTTATGTGCTGCCACAGGAGGGCAGAAGCTGCCAGCCTGACAATGGCAAGGCCACATCCCCCAAACATCCACACGGTCTGAAGAGTATCTACTCACTTTGTACCATGTACACTTGGGGTTTCTCCACCATCACGAGAGGAGCCCTGAAGGGTGGCAGTTTATCTGGAGTCACTGTGGTGTGCTGGCCTGGCTCCTGGCTGATCGTGCCATCGCTAGCAAGGCTACAGTAAATAGTTGCGCCAACGCGCGGGCAGCGTGGCTGAAACACTGGCGATGCCACATCAATGGTTGTTGAGATTGTAGCTGTCTGCCAAGGAACTGGAGAATTCCCCAGGTTTTGTGGTATGCTCACACTCTGGCCCGCTTTACATGCCGTTCAGGTTTGGGGATGTTTCTATAAATACACTGTGGCTAGAGTGAAAGCTTCAAGCTTTCATTGCACACTTCCCTCGTGAAAAGCTGGTTCTGTAGCCAGAGCTGGATTAAAGAGATGAGAAGGCAAATAAACGTGATTTTAAGGAGTGGAGAGAGTAAGCCACTTCGAAGACAAGCCTGCCTTTTATGTTGCTGCTCACATTGCTCATGCTGCGTTCTCGATTTTAAGTACAACATTCTAGTTGGGACTTGCCACTAAGAGTTTCATTACTAATGAAAAGCTCAAACCCCAGAGCTATTTATAGAAGCAGCACAGGCTGAGCTGCACCAGCGCCCTTGCCAGCCTGCCTAACCAGCTGGGCGTGGGGTGATGGGCAGCGAGGGCTAGCTGCCCGTTCATCCTTCATCGGGCTTCTAAAAGACATGCTTGAATTGCCACAGGGTTGATATCGACAGGTAGTGAGAGGGAACTGGAGCGAGCCGCAGGTACGCTGACATTCAGCCTGTTGCCGAGGCCAGTTTGAGCTGTTTTCCTGTGCTTTTAATCTTCCAGGCAAGTAGACAGACCACTTCAGCAATACTAAAAAGAGTCAGACCACACATGTAATAAACCAATACATCCAGACATATTTAATGCAAGAAGGTGGAGTTCAAGGCACTCATAAATAAGAGACTTTGTTCAACACTTTACAAGCTATCAGGTACACTACATTAGCAGGTACTTTTGTGGAAGAGACATCTGCAGGGGATAATTTAAATTGTGTCAAGACTGGAATGACCGAACTCTGCTAGAGAGTTGACATGGGAAGGATTCCGCTGTCAGGCTTCGCGATTGCCTTCAGCGCTAAGACCGGGCCATAAGGCAGGTCGCTTTGCTCCATTACTGCCCCTCACTTTCTTTCTCTATTCCTAAATTTATACAGTGAAACACCTGGGGAGAAGGAGCAGAAATAGGACTCACATGCTGTCCTGACAGTTACCTGGCCAGGGAAGAGGGAGCTCTTCCCCATCGCCGCAACCAAGAGGTCTCACTCTTTGTTAACGGATTTAATTTTCTCCCTAGGTGCCTTGGCTGCCAGCAGCTCTGACAGTGGTTTCTTTGTAACACAAACAGTTCCCAGTGGCCCCGGCATAAACATCTAGTTGTTACTGAAATACTAGAATTTTGCTTAATGCGTTCCAAAGGAGGGACAGCCCAAAGTGTTTAAAGAACAGACTAGTTCCACTGCTTCAGACATTCGCGCCAACCAGTTTTACAACTGCGAGCAGAGTCCGACCTGACGTAGCTGCAGCTTAGTCCACTAGGCATTCCCAGAATGAGGCTTCTTTGAATGAATAATGGCTATTTCATACAACTGACCTACATTATCGTGCTTCTAATGTTTCATATGAACAGATACACCTCTGCTAGAAACAAGCCACTCCACACTGTGTAACACCATTTTACAGCTGCACCCGAACCGCGTGTCTGGGTGGAATAGCAAGTGCAGAACTCAGAGCAAGTGCCACCATTGGAGTTTCACATCTTGTGCTAAAAAACCCCCAAAATGAAACTCGTGTTGGGGATACACCCAAATTTAGGAGAATTCTCAAGGGGGAAAGTTGCACGTGCCCACCTCCCTTATTTCTGGGCAAAGTCAGTCCTCAAGGCGGAAGTTCCCCAACAAGTCTGTAAATTTAAAACTGCTCTTGTGAATTAATTTGTAGTTACAACTTATTATTTTGAGAAAAGTATCAGGAAATAAAAACGATTGGGTTGCAACATTACCAGAGAGGCTTCTTTGGTTTTTTTTTCAAGTTAAGCTGGTAAAACTTCATCCAATACTAAAAAGTGACCCTGAAGCCACTCAAACAAGATGAGTTTTACTTCTGTAGATAAATAAGAATCCTTAAGATGCCCCTCACATGGAGAAGCTGCTATATATTAAGGCAGGGAAATATTCTACATGACACCAGCACACTTAAATACCCAGATAGTCACTCCATAGTCAAAGTTTTTTAGAAACCAACACCCAGATATTTAAGATGTTATTTCAATACTGGCTGAGATGAACATGGCCAGAGGTCTTCCAAGTCACTGCGACTCGCTGGCATAAAAACGCCATTTGAATTAGCTATCAGACCCATTATGATACTTGCTTTTCCATTTTATTCACAGCAAAGTAAATTCAGAATACTTTGAAGCTGCTGCAATATTTGAAACAGCTGTTAAATTATTAAAGTTGGAAATAACACAAAACATAGAATGCCAGAGACATGACATTAATATCATGATAACTCTTGAAAATTCCACCGTGAACGAAGATTTATCACTGAATTTTTGAGTTGAATTGTAGAGCAAAGTCTGCTTACGTGCACACACACACATGCACGCAACGCAGGATGAGCTGGAGTGGAACGAATGATGTTGTATGAATTGAAAATAGAAAGTGCTTCCTATAAAAGTAGACTAATGTCTCAAAGTGCTTCTCGTTTGTCAGCGATAAGACAACATTCTCTACAAGTTTTTACACTTATCTTACAGAGACTTGCAGCAAGTTTACTTATGAGGAAAGTTACATATTTCTAATTCCAGGCACTTGTCAAAGCTTTGCTTGGCTATCGCGGGACTGTATTGCTCACTCCGTAGTACAAAATACCCCCTTTAAGGCTGCTCATCTCTCCTGCCCCACCGCACAGCAGCGACGTGCTCGCACACACACCCAGCACCCAGACAAGTGCTTATGGAACCAGCGGGAGCCAGGTCCCTTAGGTATGTCACCGCAGACTTGCCACACACCCAGAGCATCGAATACTCTACAAATCACACCCAAATTTAGCTGCTTATTCCCCCAAATGAGAAGGATTAAAGCCAAGCCTCACTATAATAGTTTAAGGACTCTGTGACTTAGCTTTTAGAGGTGGGGGTTTAAGCGGGTCCAAAGTAGCAAGAGAGCCCTAGAGGAAAGCACCACCAGCACAGCACCATGGGGAGTGGCTGACACCCCCCCAGCTGACACAGAAAAAGAGGGATTGCTCCATGTCTTAACTCTCCAAAGTGCTTTAGAGCCACCCATCCAGGGCTCACAGCCATTTATCCATGAGGAATAATTACCAAACATTTGCAGTGACCAAAAGGAGCAGGAAAGGGTCTGCCCTCCCAAAGCTGCTGCCCCCCACGGTCACTCCCTGGAGAAGGGGGCTCGGACTTCGCAATGGAGCTGCCTGCAGCTCAGCGGGACAGGCGTGAGCTGGTTTTAAGGCACTGGCATAACTGATTTGCTCAAGGCTCTTGAAGAAGGCTGGGACAGAAGAGGTCAGGATCTAGACATCCTAAACTATTTCTGTCCCATTGGCCTCACATTCTTATTTGAATTCCCCTGCATTTAGCTATACACCAGACTGCTTCCATTATGCACATCTCCCAGCTAATTTCTCCCTACTCCCAAGCATGTTGGATTTAAACCAAATAAAATCAACTGAAAACAATCTCTCTAGTGGTGATGCTCTTTCAAGAGAGCTAAGGATGCTTTCTGACTTTCTTAGAAGGCCTATCAGGCTGCAATTTTCAAACTAATATGAGGGAGGAAATAAAGGAAAACTCTGTTTGCTCACGTAACAAGACAGCAGCTGGTCCTCTGTAGTAACTATGCTCCATGACAGTCTTTTGAGAAGACTCCAAGCCCCAGGTTTGCTCCCCACCTTCTCCATCAGTAGTTTCAAGCAGGGTTGGGACTGTCCCTGGTGCCTGTGGAGAAGGACTCTACCAACCCAGGCGCCTCCTCATCCCTTCCCAGCCGGACAAAGGCGATGGAGCAGCCCTGCAGACAAGACTATCGGTGGCCACTCTGGTAGGCATAGGAGATGGGCTGCCGTGTCCCAGGCCTGACAGTGAAGGTGTTGGTGGGTCCGCCGTACTGCGAGCTGCCGGGGGTAGGTCTGGAGGGAAAACAGTAGAAAGTCACTGAAAGGTGAGGAAACTCTTTGGGATTTTTTTGTGGTTTGGTTGGGGTTGTTTTTTTTTTCTCTCTAGTGGAGCAGGGCAACTTCTGTCACCTCATGTCTCCATCCAGTGATGAGGGGAGGAGGGCACTGGGCACCAGCGTTAGGGCTGGGAAGACCCCCAGCCTGGAGCAAGCACAGCCAGGTGTCCAGCAGCACTGCCACGGGGCAATGACTGCTCCGGGGCCAGCCCAGCCCTCCTCCTCTTCAAATCAAAGGGACACAGACAGGGAAGGGGTCAGCTCAGGGGGACACGTACCTGCTGGCTGCCACCACGCCAGTGGGCGAGAACTCCCCATTCTGCCCCTTGTACTTGGTGTCAGCCGCAGCGCTGCCGTACAGCCCGGCTTTCCCAGCAGCATCGATGGACGTCCGCCTGCCCTGCGTGCTCGCGGGGCCATTCCTCTGGGCAGAGCTGAGGCGACGGACGCCCTCCCCGGCCGGGGAGCTGTATCCCCCGGGGCTGTAGGCAGAGAGGGTGCCCGTGCCCCGGGGAGCTGCAGCCGCCCGGGGGTAGGAACTGTCAGGCTCAGAGACATACAGGCGCTTCTTGATCAGCGGGCGAGGGTTTGGGCAGCGGCTGAAGTAACCGGCAGAGCTGCTGTGGTCTGGATACTGGGGTGTGAAGTCACTATTCCTCCGGCTCTTCTCCGAGGGCAGCGGGGCTGGCGGCTCACGGCTGCCCCCATAGCCGCGGCCATAGCCAGGCCACCTGAAGTACCGTGGTGCCTCCGAGCCCCGGCTGCAGTCAGGGAAGCTGGGGCACTTGCAGTTCTCCTCCCGACTTGGGAGGGGCCCCTTGGCCTCATCCACCTCATCATTGCTGAATTCAGGGGGTGGGGGGATAATCCCGTAGTCCAGCGCTGTCTCCTGGTTCTCTTCCTCCTCAGGCACGCCATGGCGGGGCGGCCCAGGCTGGTTCTGCTGCCCAGATTCGAGGAGGCCCCGCAGCAGGCTGGAGGCAGCAGCCCGCCGGTGCGTGGGGAGGCTCGGGGCCTGCGCCTCGCCCACCGCCCGCACATCCCGGCCCTGCTCTGAGGAGCTGGAGAACGATGGAGGTTTGCTCCATCCTGACCTTGCCGTACCTGCCCCAGGCGGCCGGGGCACCACAGTGAAGGAGTGCGGTTTGGACTCGTGGCGGTAGAAGCTGGTGGAGGTAGTGTCTGATGAGGCACTGCCAAGTTTCAGGGGCGGCTTTGCCCGCAGTACGGCTCCCACCTCACCACCCTGCCGGCCCCGCTGGGCACGCTGCCGGGCCGCCAGGAGCAGCGCCATGGGGGAGCCCCGCTCCACCCGCTCGCCTGTCACAGGGTGGATCAGCACCTCCTCTTGCCCCACTCCTGAGGTGCCTGGCGGGCTCCTGGCCAAGCTTGTGGAGCAGGGCGGCTCGGCCGAGCTCAAGGCACTGGGCGGTTCAACTGAGCTGGCCCCAGCCCGATGCACTTTGTACTGGAAGATGGCCGTGTTGGGCTGCGGTGCTGGGCTCTGCGCGGGAGCAGTGGGGGGCAAGGGGGAAGTAGGAGCAGGGGACTCCTCCACTTGTCCCTGAGATGTGTCTGGGGGGCTCACATTGCTGTCTAGAGACCCAGGAGCAGGGGTCAAGTTCTCCATGGCCTTCCTAGTAGCAGGAGTAGACTGGTCTTCATGCCCTGTATCATCCTTCTCCACCGCAGCCACTGGTACTGGGAGCAGACTTGGGGCTGGTTTTGGCAGCACCAATTCACCTGCGTCAGGGGGGCTCTTCCTCGCGTCAGGGGGGCTCTTCCTCGCGTATGAGTTGCTGCCACCACCCTCAGTGCCCTGTTTCTGGCTGCTGAGCCCCAGGGCGAGTTTCCCTTCTTTCTTCAGGGACAGCACAGCCTCCAGCTCGTTCCTGATTTTCATCACACTGCGGGTCTGCACAGCAGGACTGTTCTCCAGAGCAGGGAGCGCCGTGCTGGGAGAGCTCTGCTTGGCAGTAGGGGGGCTGCTGGGCACCTCTTTCTCCTCACTCTCCCCTCCTGCAGGTAACTGTCCATCATTGCCAGCAGGTCCAGCAAGTTGGGGCTCACCGAGATCGGGCTCATGACTGCCAGCACAGCTGGTACCACCATCTGCTGGCCGGGGGGCAGCTGGCTTCTCCAGTGGCCTCTCCTCCCTCCGTGGGGAGCGCAGGAGGGCCGAGAGCTCATGCCGCAGCCTGCTCAGGTTGCTGGCGTCCCTCCAGTCATTCTCACAGGTCGGGTAGTCTGGAGGAGGGAGGTCCAGGTCATTCGCAGAGAGAGATTCCAATTTTGGAGGAGAGTCTCTCTCAGCTGTATTTGGCTGGGGAAGCTTCTCCATCTCAGAGCCTGGCAGTTGGGACTGGCAACTGGCAGGATTCATCCCATGGCTGAGCCCTGGGCCTGCCTTGGGGCTCAGCAGCGGAGGTGTTGGCACAGCCAGCTTGGTGACAGCCTGTCTCAGTGGGGAATTTCTTTGCTCAGCTTCTCCTGCTGCACGAGCCTTGGCTGCGGGTCTTATGGTGAAGCAGGGCGGGAGGGGAGGCCGGGCGTGAGGCTGCCTGAGGAAGGGCTCTTGCTGGGTGGGCTGGCTCTCCTGCACGGGGATGGAGGAGGAGCGGGCTGGGGCCGGGGGGGGCACCTTGAAGGACCTGGGGAAGGTAAGGTGGGGCTCGGGACAGTGCTTGGGTGGCAGGCTCTCCTTTGGGGCAGCTGGCACCCCAGCCTCGGCAGGGCAAACCGGCCCCTCATCATCTGCCTGCCTTGTGTTCAGCACTGTCTCAGACTTCCACTTGGAGATGCCGGTGACGAAGGGTGCCGGGGCCCGGCTGAGCGGCGAGGCACCTGGTGGGGCTGGTGGGATGAAGTCTGGAGGAGCCGGTGTGCTGGGGGAGGACAGGGCAGAGGCTGGAGGTGGCGGAGGTGCCATGGCAGGGGGTGGCGGCACTATCTCAGGTGGTGGCAGTGGTGGTGGCAGCATTTCAGGTGGAGGAGGGACCAGCAAGGCTGGAGGTGATGGTGCAGGTGCCGTTGGAGGGGGTGGGGGGGGTACTGATGGTGGCGGAGGGATGTCTTCATCCAGGTCATCCCCCTCAAGAGCCTGTGGGCGCAGGTCCCCCACTGAGCTGTACATTCGGTAGTTCCCATTGATCTGGGAGCCAGAGCCTGCAAGGAAGAGCGAGAGCACAGTGGCATGAGCACCTCCTGGCAGCCCTGCAACAGCCAGCGTTGCTGCTGGCCAGCTCTCCTCCTAGGAAGCATGTTTATTTTGCTCAGCAGCTGTTGAAAGCTTGCTGAACTGTAACAGCCACTATGCCTCACCCCTTAGAAAAAAAATTATTTTCAATGACTTCAGAAAATAATTAATAGTAGACTATTTTAGCATGAAAGTCTCACGATCAGACTGTCTGCTCCAGAGCTCAGTACACGCATTCTTCCTTCCCCAAGGGCACAGCACTGCTGAGCACTTAGCACCATCCCGGACTCAGCAGAGAAGATCCCTTACCAAGAGTTGCCTTTTCCTCAAAGTCTTCTGGCACTGACGGTGTTGGCACAGCCACCCCGTGGGATTCTTGGGCATTCTGCAATAGTCGTGAAGACAGAGCTGTTAGTTTTACAGCCAGGGTATCAGAGAAAAGCGCTGACAAGCAGGTCCTGGCCTGCATAGCTGGTAATTTGTCTACACAAACAGGAGCCAAAGGGATCCAGAGCTGTTTCTGAGACATGGAGGTCCCTGTGGTAGCTGCTGTTGACAGTCTTTAGGGGAACAAATGAAGCGATCAAGGTTGCACAAGCCACAGACACAACTCGCCCATGCTAGTCAGGTGCAGAGGGGCTGGAGAGGAGCACGGCTATTGCACAGCCCAGCATCGGGCTCCCCAGCCCACAATCAGCAGCTCCAGTTTCTCACCATTCACGTACCAAGCAAATTCATTAGCTCCCACGGGTGTTGTGGGTATTGCTCTCCAGCAGGCACTGCCAGCTCATGCCACAGTCACGTACACACCGCGCTGAAGTCACAGACACTTCCAGCTTTTTGGGAAACTGGCACCAGCATATCTGAACGCTCTGGGGAAAACAGCTACTTGTGTGGTTTGTGTTTCACTGCCAATTACTCCCTTCGCATTCATGCTGAAAACTCAGCAGTGCACTTACCTGGTACAGGACCGTGCAATTTAGCAGCCTACACATTTGGGAAGACGCTTACAGCTAGGGCACTTTGAATAATCACAGCCACCCACCACGAGATATTCATGGCACGTTGACTCACCGAGGGTGCTGACCAGGACTCCTGCCCCGTCCACCTGCCAGAAGCAGAGAGCCTCTCGTTTCCTCCAGTGACTCACTGCCGAGATTGCTCTGCAGAGGGACTGGAACCGCTCACAGAACATACACTAACACACCCATGTCCAAAACACAAATGTATGCTGAATCAGGACATCAGCACAGATGCGAGTGAGGCCGCAGACTGGGTTTTCACATACCAATGTTGGGAAACCCAGAGTAAGGAAGCAACGCTCCATGAGCGGCAGAAGTCTGCAGACCCTGTGGGTAGGGGTCAGGGACACAGCACTCCCTTCCCAGGCTCCAGGTCCATCCTGCTGCACTCCTACCCACCCCAAGTAGCTGTTTGCATTACCTGTTAACAGCCCCTTGTGCAAAGGAACCCTTATCCTACCATCAGCCCGCACTGCTCAGCCCAGTGGTTCTCGCATACAAAAGCCCAGGTAATGGCTGTGCCATGCCCTTTGCCTTTCACTGGCATTATCACTATTTTTACAAGAGATTGCTATAAGATTCCAAAGTCTCCTTGATCAAAGGTCAGGCTGGGTTGATGCTGCCCGCCCCATCCAGGGCTCAGACAGCACATTAACACACTGCCCTGGGTGTAGGGAGTTCAGGAACACAGGAGCTGCTGGGGCAGAGCCGGCTTTAACAGGGGCAGTCTGGGCTCCTTCAGAAGAGCCCTGGAATCCCCCAGCTTTTGGCAAAAAAAGAAGAAAAGGCACGTTTTTCTTGCAAAGTCCTTCACCCTGCAGATGACCAAAGATCCTCTATAACCACAAGGGAATGAGCCAGTTATTGGTGAGCCAGGAGAGAGTGAGTGGGCATTTACATTCCTGGGATTGTAATCTCCCAGATGGAGAAGCCAAGGTCTGCTAAGGCACCAGGACAGATCTGTTAGTGCCAGAACATCAGACTAGGTGAGCTTTAGAGCCTCACCTAAGAGCTCTTCACTTGTCCCAAAGATACAGTACAAGACAGAACATCATAGAATCATAGAATCTTTAAGGCTGGAAAAGACTTCTAAGATCATCAAGTGCAACCATCAACCCAACACCACCATGTTTACTAAACCACATCCTGAAGTGCCACATTGGCACACTTTTTGAACGCCTCCAGGGACGAGGACTCTGCTGCCTCTCTGGGTAGCCTGTTCCAAGGCCTGACCACTCTTCTGGTGAAGAAATTTTGCCTAATACCGAATCTAAAACTCCCCTGGAGCAATTGGAGGCTGTTTCCTCTTGTCCTATCACTTGTTATGTGGGAGAAGAGCCCAACCCCCACCTGGCTGCAACCTCCTTTGAGGTAGTTGTAGAGGGCAATAAGGTCTCCCCTCAGCCTCCTCTTCTCCAGACTGAACGCCCCAGTTCCCTCAGCCGCTCCTCATAAGACTTGTGCTCCAGCCCCTTCACCACCTTTGCTGCCCTTCTCTGAACATACTCCAGCACTTCAACGTCCTTCTTGTACTCCTTAACTTCAGCTGAACGCCAGAGGCAAGACAAAGACTAACAAGATGCACTTCAAGAGCCAGTAATGAAATTGTCCAGAGCAATGAGATACCAAAAACCCAAGGAAAAGAAACCCCAGCAGTTCCCATTTGCTATGGAAATTCATGGCCGCCTGTCTCCAGAGCACACTGAGGAGATCTGCTCCTTTACAGGGAGACAAAGGTATGTGAGCACTGAATTAAAAGCAACATACGCATAACATGTTTGGATATGAGTAGAAAGGGAATGACAGCTAGAAAAGATCTATGCAAAGTTGGAGGAAACAGTCCACATTTCAAACAAGTAGTAATTTTGGACTTGTCATTTCAACAGGTCCTAAGAACTGGGCAAGCCTGTTTCACATCAAGAACTTCTGTTAATGCTCAGCATCTCTCCAAACCCACCCAATCCTCACGTCATGAGCTGGCTTCTAAAATGGAAAGCATCTCCAGTACGCTGCCAGTCTGCGGAGATGACTAGAAAGATTGCTTCCCTCTGCTGTGTGTGCTGGGGGTGTGACAGCCCAGCCAACCTCCCGCTGATTCAGAGCGGGCTGCTTGGGGTGGTGTGCCAGGAACCTGCCTTTCCAGTTTGTGGGACCTGCACCAGATTTGTGTGCGCTGAGGATCCCACTGGGGGAAACTTTCACTGTAACCACCAGGAATTGCTTTTCAGGGCTGGAAGAGCTAGAGATCCCCTGTGCCCAGTGAAGGGCAGCCTGCCTGTCCTCACAGTCCCCAGCTCCCTCAGTCTCTCGGGAGCCCACGCTTCCCACCCATTAAACGAGCCAGGTTTGAAGCTACCTCTTACATAAAAGGCACCAAAACACAACTTTTTAGCATCTTGGGGTCTCAAAGAGACCAAGGATTTCTCCTAATATGAAGCACTACCCCCAAACTCCTCATTTTGAAGCAGAGCTAAGGAAGTTGGGCAGTTAACTAAAGGAATTTACCACCCCCACCCACCAAAGCTCTGCCTGCGCCTGCAGTGCCCGGGAAGCTGGGTGGGCAGGGGCACAAGGTGGTACCCAAGAGGCAGGCAGTGACACCCCCTCTCCTGCAGTCCCTGCTGCGACTCAGCTCGGGGTGGCCAAGGACGGGGGTCTGGGGAGAAGGAAGCCGCTCGGTGTGGGGAGAGCTGCCAGGCACATGAAGCCTGGCGGGTCGGCTGCCGGGCAGGGTGTGTGCATCCTCCTGACTCACAGCTACGCAGGCAGCTACTTCTCAGCTTCCCCCCCCCCCGGCATGGGAGAGCAGGTGGGTGGAAAGAAAGGGTTAAGGCAGGAGGTGCAGAACAGCCCAGTGCAAATATGTATGAGGCAGCAGAAGTGTCTGTGCCAAATCAAATCATAATCAAACCTAATCAAAATAATGCAAATATCCAACACAGACTAGTCCTTAGAAATGTTGCTTATTCCTGCTAATTTTTTCAGTTAAACCTGTTACTTTTGGAAGAGAAGCACAGTGAGAGGGACCCTCACAAGGAAAATTGAGGGGACAACAGCCCCAGGGCTGGCTGTGCTTCCATGGGCAGCAGGAGAGCACCATGACTAAGGTGATAGCCCTCAGTATTTATCCCAGGGGAATTTGTGCTGTTTATTCCTCTGCCACATACACTTCCACCAGCAAAACATTTGAAAGCTCAAAAACTATGCAAAAGGCCAGTTACACCCTAAAAACCTCAGAATATGGGGTGCCAGCTGTGGTCATGCACCCAAGCCTGCGCTACCAGAGAGTTTCTCAGGCACCAGTCCTACGGTTACTCAACTGGAAGCCTGGGTGAGATTTTTCACCCACTGTGATCTTTCATAAGGCAGAGGGCACAGCCCCTGTGGAACCCCATAACTTCCTAATTATGCTCCCAAACAGATGAACTCCCTCTCCCACCCCAGCTGTCCTCCAGCTGACACTGCATAACCCCACCGAGTCCTAACTGCACCCTGGTGACAGCAGACCAGCCCATTTTCTGCTGAAGATGAAGGCTGCTCTAAAAGACAAGGATGTACGAGGGAAAACATCCCTTGCTCTCAGAGAGTTTCCTTGTCAAGACCAAAGGCATTTAAGTGTTTTACTGTCTTCCTGACCTGCATGTATCACTTCAGATCTAGCTACTGCCATCTCCAAAATCTCTCTGAGCAATCACGCACTCTGCTGCACTCCTTCACAGTTAAGACCTTTGGAAAGGTGCGTTACCAGGGGGAGGAAAGCTTCCTCAGCACACACAGCATCGTATGTGGCTTCTGGAGTCCCAGCTGGGCTAAAGCCATCTCCAGGCCCTTTGGGTCCAGCTGCACCAGCACTTGCTGCCTCAGGGCCTGCATGCAGCCGCTGCTGGAGCACTGGCAGCTCTGCAGGGGATGGTTTCCCTCTTACAGAGGTGGAAGGATCAGCCTCTGCACGGACACTTGCTTGCATCGCCTCCTCGCTCCTCTGCTGCAAACAGGGCACGGTTCTGCTGTTGCTGTCTCCAGCAACACGCCTGATCCAGAGATACTGCCAGCAGCGGTTAGATGAAATGCAGTGCACGTCAGATCTATCATCTACATGCTCAGCAATTTTTTTTTAAATTGAGAATACAAGCCTGCTGATACTTATGCCTCTTGTCTGAGCATCTTGCCTATGTCCAACAGAAACCTTGAACTCGGATCACCTCCTAATCCCTCGCAGCCAGCGTTATTATAGAGTGGTTTTGCTTTTCATTTATTTGCTTCCCTCGGGTAGGGGATGAGAGCAGCAGCCAGCCCAACTGGTTCTGGGCACCAGTTACGCACACCGCCGTAACAAATCCCAGCAGCGAGCTGGATACTCACAAGGGGTAAGAAAGTCAGCAGCGGCCGGACTCTCGGACGAGGTTTAAGCGTTGCTGTGCCAGAGTCGGTCACTGTCCCAAAGCGATTGTCACCATAATACACTTCAATCACATCACCTGCAGGGAAGAGAAGACTGTTAGCAGCAGCACTGTGTTTGAGGCAACAGGACAAAACAGCATTGGGCACTAACAATTTTAAAAAGTGCTGTGAAGAATTGGCCGTATAAGCTCCCGGGAATGGGCCAAACCCATCAGATTCTGAGAAGTATCTGGGTGTTTTGGAGCTGAGCTGGAGGTGGGGGAGAAAGGTCTCAGGGGAGCTGGACCCCTGGGTAGGTGCTGGCAATACTGGCACACATCTGCAAGGCGCAGAGAGCCTTCCCAGAGCTCCAGACACTGGAGTTCAGTGATCACAGATGCCAGAGTCTGTTCCGAGAGGCTTATTTCTAACGGCAGCTAACTTAAATTGACCTCAGGAAGGTCCAAAGTTAGCACAAGCACTCAGTTTGCTCCCCACCCAGATTACATTTAGGACAGGAGAATGCTTCAGGAGCAACTGGAATGTCTGTAGCGCTGCAAGGCTCCGACCCCAGGAGAGCAGGAGCGGGTCAGGGCAGGTGCCCAGCGGTGACACAAACCAGCCGTAAGCGCGGGCAGGACCTGGTCCTGGCCGCTGTCAGCAGCTGGGCTCGAGGGGGAGGCAGCCGCAGAGCCTGACCACCAGCCACCCCGGCTGGAGCGCTCCCGGCCTGCTGACCGCTCTGCGGGCAGCGCGGAGTTAATCACAGGTTCTTCGCTCAGCCCTATCACAACACCAGGTCCTCGTCACTTCACAGCCGAGAGGGACGGCGGAGGCACCCCGACCCCTGGCTGCCCACTGGAAGGGACCGGGAGGAGCGGAGGGGAACGCCTCGCTGCACCGCTCGGACACAGCGACGGAAACGGGACACGCAGGGGCTCCCAGCGAGGCTCTTCCCCCTCCACGCCTTGCTGCCAGCGGCGGAGGCAGCGGGAGGGAGGTGCCACAGCCGCTCTCCCTGCTGTGGGCAGACACCCCCAGCGCCCGCAGCATCCTTCTGCTCGCTGCTGGAACCATGCGTGTCTGACCCCGATGCCACTGGCACTTGAGGGCAAATCGTGCTTGCCGCCACTCTCACACTTCGGCCTGCCTCATGGAGCAAGGCTCCGAATGTCTTCCCACGGAATGCTACTGCGAATGGAGACGCTGGGGCAGCAAGCGGTCGCAGAGCTACCGGCAGGAGAAGCCATCAGGTACTCCCAGTTCCCAGCCCTGCGCTTTTACCTCGAACCACACCTTTTGGGCAGGTTTATTTCTGACAGTGAATAAAGCTCATAAAATTAGTTTAATTACATTCTTTGTGTCTGATTAACAGCATGAATTAACAAGCAGAAGCACTGAAGCATGTAAACCCCACCTTGGCTGGAAGGAGATACACAAATAACACGTAGCCAAGGAGACCAACATTAAAGAAAATACAAAGGTTTGAGGAAGGAGGGGGGAAAGTGAGCGAAACGGCTGCGATCGGAGAGAACACCCTGCAGGAGTGCTCCCACCTGACAGACTTCAATAGTGGTTTCAGTGAGAAGGAGGAGGCAAACAACCTTCCCCTCTGCCCCAAAACAAACACCAAAATGTAAATGGTTTTAGGTTTTTTGCCCCCACTAAAAAGTTTAGTGGCAGTCCCCAAAGCTGACCCCACGCTGGAGTGTGAAGCACAGAAACAGTTTCTGTCAAGTATCACACCGCAATTAAAAGTGAACGAGCAGAGGGGTGAAGGTTGTGTAAGCTCCGCAGGCACAGAAAGGGGCTGGGCGGCGTTTGTAAGCCACCGAAACCCACGGGCAGCGCTCGCTGAAGCGGGACTGCCCGGCCGAGGAGCCGGCTGGGTGCTGGAGTCCCTGACAGAGCCTGGGCCAGCAACTGGTTGCTGCCACAGCCCCAGGCAGTGTCCCCGCTCTCCCCTGCACATCTTTCATGGGATCATGGAATGGTTTGGGTGGGAAGGGAGCTCCCAGCCAACCCAGTGCCACCCCCTGCCATGGGCAGGGACACCCCCCACCAGCCCAGGCTGCCCAAAGCCCCATCCAACCTGGCCTTGGGCACTGACAGGGAGCCAGGGGCAGCCACAGCTTCTCGGGGCACCCTGTGCCAGGGCCTCAGCACCCTCCCAGGGAAGGATTGCTGCCTCCCAGCTCAGCTCCAGCTCCCCTCTGTCAGTTCAAACCCTTCCCCTTGGCCTGGCCCCCCCTGCCCTGCAACCAGCCCCTCTCCAGCTTCCCTGCAGCCCCTGCAGGCCCTGGGCGGGGCTCCAAGGGCTCCCCGCAGCCTTCTCTGCCCCCGGCTGGACAACCCCCGCTCCCTCCGCCTGGCTCCAGAGCAGAGGGGCTCCAGCCCTCGCAGCATCTCCGGGGCCTCCTCTGGACTCGCTCCAGCAGCTCCATGTCCTTCCTGCCCTGGGGCCCCCCGAGCTGGAGGCAGCACTGCAGGGGGGTCTCAGCAGAGCGGGGCAGAGGGGCAGAATCCTCCCCCTTGCCCTGCTGCCCACACTGGGTTGGATGCAGCCCAGGACACGGGGGGCTTGCTGGGCTGCCAGCACACACTGCCGGCTCATGTTGAGCTTTTCATCAACCAGCACCCCCAAGTCCTTCTTCTCGGGGCTGCTATCGATGTCTTTGCTCCCACACAGCCCCTCCCTGGTCCGAGGCACAGCCTGTGCCCACCATACACTGCCAGACCTGATGGCTGGGGTCCCAAACCCATCACAGACTGCCACAGCACGTAGTGTGATTGTCAAAGTCTCTGCCCTCCTTGGACAGGCAGTTATCAAGCAAGAAGCTCCCAAGGAAACAGAGCTTTACACCGAGTTTAGTGAAAGAGAGGAGGGGAAATGCTTGTGTGTGTATTCCCACAGAAGAAAAGCACTTGTATGAACACCTGGAATGAAGAACCTGACCACGCCAGAGGCTGGGCATGAGCTACCACAGCCTCAGCCAAGTTACAGGTTTGGAGGCAGATGAATTCCACACAACCTTGAAACATGCCACTGAAGCCAGCAGGCACGTAAGCTTTGCCTTTCTCCCAGAAGTGACCCTGGGATCCACCCAGGAGGACCCATCATGCTATCACTGTCCTTACAGCCAGTCATGACTTCCTCTGCCTTGTCCCAAACTTCTCCCACTACAAGAGATTCTTTACAGAAAGGACATTATTTTTTCAGCTTTCAAAACACTAATCAGCTTCCACTTCAGTTAGCCTGGTCCTACTGACAGGTTAACACTTCCCTGCCTGTGAGGGGCCCAAGGGCAAAGAGGAGCTGCTGGAGTCCCACGGACAGCAGAGATACCAGCAAATTATTGTTATTTTTGCATAACCCCCTGGGTGACCCCCACATTCTGTGAGTAAGCTGCAAGAATTGAGGCCAGGGCAATGTGAGGGTTTGGATTCAGACAGCTTTGTGGAGCAGCGGTGGAGTAGTTCAGAGACTTGAAATGATGAGAGTTTTATATTAAACAAGACAGTAGGTAAACTCAGTGAGAAACTGGATTAAAGATCACAAGGTCTTTGATCCTAGATTACTAAGCATCGCTAACCTGAATGCATTTAATTAAAGTAAAATGAAATGCTTGTAGTTGTGTTTTCTTTGCTCGATAAACAGGATTTGCCTGCTAAGAGCCTGTCACTGGTGAGACCTGAGCTCTGCCAGCTGCGTTTCCTGGAAGGAGGGATCGGGAAACACGCCTTTGGAGCCTGCCGGAAGCGGCTGGCCCCAACCATGCTTTGGCCACTTTTTGACATTCAGCCTGTCCTGGAGATATTCGTGTCCTCGCAGTCATGGGAAATAAAATAAGCCATCTGCAAGAGACGTCATGGAACTTCCCCCCAGTCCAGGGTTGCATCACCTGGAGTAGGCGTAGCAGGTTTGGTGCTGGGGTATCCACAGCGCCCAGCGAGGAGGCGGCATCAGTCACTACATTCAGGAATCTCTGAGTCAGTGACATGCAAAACTACACCCATTCCACATTGCTTAACTTGTGTTTACTTTGTATGAAGAACTAAGGTGGGGATCAGCAGGAGCGGTGGACTCCTTTTGGCAGCAGCAATGGCAGGAAGCGATGCAGCAAATATTCAAGGAACAGGGCCAGGGATGGGGCTTTCCTGGGCAAAGCTCGTTCCTCGCAACGAGCCCACCCCTCGGCACACGCTGCTCCGAACACAGGCACTCCGCTTCTGTGTGTCACGCTACCCTACGCAAATCAAATTAATGATATAAACGCCAAGAGGATGCTAAGGAGTGATTCAACAGCTTTTATTTATGCTCAGATTTCAAGGACTCCTGGCTTTTACTTTGCAAACCGACCCGCTCGGCAGTTCCCCACACCTGAAAGGAATGCCTTTGTACTGCAATTGCAGCCACGGAAATCAGCCTTGTCATAAGCAGACACAGCGACTTTTTTTTCCCTTTAAATCCAAACCACATCAGAGAGGAGCCTGAATCCTCCTCGGATTTACGACAGTTAGAAATCAGCAGTTTTCCTTTTGCGTTTAGGAGTTGCACGGAACTCTGCCACGCTTTCATTTTATCTTTGTTTCCCCAGCTTGGCCTGCGGGGTGCAACCACCTTGCAATAGCTTTAATGGACAACCCGCACATGGCGCAGCTCAGCCAGCGACGCTTTTCCTTTCCGAGCCTGGAAACATTTGCCACAATCTTACAGCCACCAAACTTCATCCACAAACTGCTATCTTTTATCTGCCTGGCTCCATTACTATTAATGCAGCTCCCTCCTACATGAGCCTCCAGGGCACAGTATTGCAATTAAAACCACAAAGAAACACAAATAAATCCTGAGGAATATGCAACCCCCAACTCCCCCCCTCGCACACAGCGCTTCAAGAAACAGGTTTACAAGCAAATAACCAAAACCCGCGAAGGCGCAGATCAAGCGTGGCGTGGGAACCGGCCACTGGCAGCAGCAAAGGGAGGGCGCGAAGCCCCTCGCAGCCTGGCCCGGCCAAGGTGAGCGGC
>VWZZ01001028.1:49991-64609 GCA_013399095.1 Psophia crepitans | reverse complement strand
GGCAGGGCCGGGCTGGCGGGCAGCTGCCGCCGGGACAGGACATGGACAGGACATGGACAGGACATGGACAGGACATGGACAGGACATGACATGACATGACATGACATGACATGACATGACATGACATGGTGACCCCGAGGGGCCGCAGGGTAAATGCATCCGAACACCTGATTCCCCTTAAAAAACCCAACGAGCCCAGGTACATGTATATAAAGTGTCCTCAAGTCGGTCACTGAACAAGGTTTGAGAGTTTTGATCTCTCTCCCACCGGCTCCTGTGTTTTCCTCTTCGCTCGCTCCCGCGCCCCACGACTTTGTGCGTCGCCCCTTGCGCGGCGCGTGGGAACCTGGCGGCCCTGTCTGAGACCCGCCGGTGTCCAGGCGGTACACGGAAATGCCAGCCGGAACCAGGGGAAGCTGAAGCGTAATCCTTTCCCTCTGCTGCACGTGTGCTAGGAGGCAAGTTACCGCTGGGCGTCTTACGAAGCATTAACCCCCCCCACGCTCGGTGCATGCGAGCCCCTCCGCAGAGCCCCATGGGCCTCGGTGGGACCATGCACCGCCAGGAACATCTCCCTGCCCAGCGCGACCTGCCCGTCATCAGGGTTTGGGATTTTTTTGATGCAAAACCTTAAAGAGAGTGGGACTTGACCCCCAAATCATCTCTTGTTTCAGGTGCAAATCCGAGTCTAGCATCGCTGACAAGTTTCTGTGCCGTACAAGTGAAAATCGGGAGTTAATAGGTAACATTGGTTATTAATAAGTGCTGAGATTTCTGGAGAACTTTAAACCCAAAATAGCTGTCGAAACATTAACTCTGAAACACAGTGCAGGGTAAGGTCATCCTGTCTGTATCTATCTCTATTTCCACCACGTTTTGAGAATCAAAATTATATAGATTTGATTTTTCAGCGATAAATATTACTTTATTAATCACTTTGAAATTATGCTTTTCACAACCTCTTCTTGCCACGAAGCACAAATTAGGGCAACACATTCAATCACCCATGAACAATGAAAAATGGGTGCTGTTACGGTATTTCAAAAGGAAAATCTGATCATGGCGTGCATTTTCAGGCAGCACTTAAATAAGTGGAATTAACATGAACGGCAAACGGGGAAAGAAAAGGAGAGTTAAAATGTTGTACCATGTGGATTCAACACGGTGGTTGTACATAGGGGTTATGATTATTTAAGAGAGTTTTCAGAGACTTTAGCCTGGTCTGCAGGCGTCCAGCTGGGCAGACACCTTCGCCTGTGCCCGCTCCCGCCGCTGCTCCCGAAATCCGCTCTGGGAGCAGCGAGCGATGCCGAAGGGATGGCTCTGTGCCGTGCACAAGGCCTGCAATTAGTGGGACTCGCACCCTTTCTGACAGTTATCTTAACTGCTGATGGTGTGGCACAGGGAAACAACCCTGCAAATCCTGCAAACATCTGCACGACTGCGACTTCTGCAGGTACCCGCACGAGGGGACACACCGCAAGGACCTGCAGTCGTGCTTCTGCCGAGATTGCAGGAACAGGGACAGTCCTGCCTGCAGGTAAGAGCGGCAATAGGATGGAAACTGGGGAACAACGTCCCTCCTGAGAGAGCGGTGCCGCAGCCAGCTCTTGGCAGAAACCCGTCTGGCAGAGCCCCAGACGTTTAAAGAAAATCCACTGGTGAAGTTCAAAGAAAATTGCACCTCTCGAGAGCAGAAACCAGATGAAATGAGGGACTCACTATGTGAAAGAGCAGTTTCATTTCACCTGCTGAAGGGAAAATAAAAAGTTTGTATGTCACGAGCAAAGGACACGATATCGTTGCACGACAGGCGAGGCGTACGCGCTCGCTGGTACTCAGCCTCTGGCTGGGCAAACTGAACGGGATAAACAAGGAGTCTTCGTCAAGGGAAAGGGGAAGGAGAAGAGGAACTATTTTAAGAAGAGAAGCCAATAAAATCCCATGGAATGAGAAAGCCTGGGCTCCTGCACAAAGCCGTCCCACAAAATGTTGTTACACCAAAGGGACTCCAAAGGTGCTGCCAGGCTGCAGCGGTGCTCTGCGGGAACAGCAAGGTGATTCAGCTCCCTGACCGTGGCTCCTGGGGTGTCCCTCTGCCCAGGGACAGGGGGAACTCCAGAGCAGCCCCCAGGGGGGTGGCCGTCCCCATGCCTCCCCACCAGCAAGGGGTTTGCCTCACCCTGGGTGGTGAGCATAGGAAAACATGCTCCTCACGACATGAAGGGATGTGTGTTTTGATGTGAATTTATTAACCCACAGAACACAACAAGTTCTGCAAGAGCTCGTGTGCACGCTCCCGTATATTCGTTCCAGAGGAAAAATATTTGTTCTTTACCTTCCATCTCCCAGCAAAGCGTGGAGCTTCCCCCAGGAGACCAGAAAAAGCTCAGGATTAGCAAGAAGAGCGTGCTGGCGGTGCTGCTAGGCTGCCTGACTTCTGCAAAGTGCAAACTCAAAAGGCGCCGGAAAGACGCCCAGCTTGGTGGCATGGCTGTGTTTGTAAGGGAGGACGGCTGCCGCTCGCCGCGATCTCCTGCGCGACAGAGGCCACACGGCTGAAGGGACGGGTGGGCCGGGCACAGAGCACGGGAAAGCGCGTGGAAGATTGCCAGCAGATTTTATGGCACAGAAATAGCCATGTGAGCGCTGCTGTGATGTAACACACCGCGTGTGAGGCTGCCTTTGATCCTAACACAGGTAAACACCCCAGAACAATCTGCCTTTGCATCAGCGTGAGGAGCTGCGCCCTGCAGATGCAGATCTTTCCCTGCTGCACTCGGGAGTGTTTCGCAGGGGGGGACGGGAGGAGAAACCCTTGTGTGTGGCTGCAGAACAGCAAGCGGCACCCGCGGAAAGAGGAACAGCTCAAATCTATAGGGGAGAGCAGGTCCGCACTGCCAAGGCTGCATTTCTGCGGGGGTGGCAGGGCCAGCAGAGCAGCTCAGGGCTGCTGACGGGCAGCAGTGGGGGTTCCTGTTGGGGTGGGACTCTTCCCTTCTCCCATTAGCACAGGAGAAACAGCACCCTCCTCATTTCCATGGCTGAGCCCCCACCCTCCTCCACACCCTCTGCCCCAGGAGCCCTCTTCAGCCTGGGCACCGCTGTGACAGCCACCACCCGGTGACAAGCCGGTTGTCACAATGCCCCAAGCAGCCCCGATGTCCCTGCCAGCTGGCACTGCCCACGCTGGTGGCACTGCCCCCAGCCTCCGCTGCAGCCGGCCCCGCATGCCGGGGTCCCCACCAGGAAGACGACCTTGCAGGTGGGAGCCCTGGGCTCGTGGTTTGGCAGGAGGGGCTCCTGCTTGTCCTGTTCCCTTCCTGTGGGCAGGGGGCAAAAGGGTCCCGGTGGTGTCGGTGTGATGCATCGTCCCTCCCCTGATGCACAGATGCACCCGGCTGCGCTGCCATCAGCTGGTTTCGCCCCTGTGCTCGCCAAGGGCTCCAAGCAAACGGCACATGATAGTCCTGGGACGGCTCTACGGGGAGACGAGCGAGGAGCTGCAGGAGCGGGGACTCCCCCCTGCAGAGGGAGGGGGTGTCGGCAGCGCAGGGGCAGGACGGGCAGCGCCGGCCGCCAGGCAGGGCTCCAGCAGCCGCCCGGGGAACACTTCCTCTGCTATGGACATCTGAACCCTTCGTGCTTGCTTGCTTACTGCAGTCAGCTTCTCTCTGTGACCCTACCTGTGAGGAGCTTCTCTGAGAGACAGCAGGCAATTTGGAAGGGATTAGGGATCTCTGAAGGTATGACTGGACGCAATAAGATTATGTGGGACTCTTAATTCAGGCCCAGAGCTCTGGCAGTGCCAGAAATAGCGCTGTGGACACTCAGCTGGTGCTTCCCCTCAAGGACAGTGGTCACGTAAGCAGGTCCACTGACGCAGGCACGAAGGGTGTTTCTGCCAGGCTTTGGATATCCCAGAGGATGAGCAGGAACCCGCGGGGCAGACAAACCCCATCGCAGGAGCAAAGCCCAAAGCTCAGCACTCCCCGGCCCGTCACTGGAGATGACTGTCAGCCCTCTATCGCCGAGCCCATGCAAGGCTCACACATCTCAAAAGCATCTACATGACTTAGCAGTTGGGTTTTCAAAGTAGCTACGGCCTCACCTCCACACCCCAAATGCGCTGCTGGAATAACGTCAGTGCCGCCCCGCTGGGTGCACGCAGCTGCGGCAGAGCAGCCGTGTGCACACTTGTCTCTTTATCTTCCAAAGCGAGAAGGGCCATGAGCACGTACGTGAGCACAGTAATTTCTGAGCAAATCTAAGTGCATTCAGAGCAGGGATTCACAAGCCACACTGAAACGGCTGTCGTGGTGCAAATCCTGCTCTTCAGGAGTCGAAATGCCATTATTTTATCCCTCGTGGAAAAAATGGACTGATGTTTCCTTGCGAGCAACTACTGAAATAAGGCTTGTCCTGAGCTCCAGGACCGGAGCTCTTCAAGCATCTGGCAGGTGGCTGTGCTGGGGAAAGGAGTGACTAGGAGAGGTCACGAACCGGTCAGGATCTGGTCTTTTCCCTCAAAGGCTTTAGGGAGATTTCTAAACAATTTGCGGGTATCCCCCTCCTAATAGGTTTAGGAGGCGGTCAGTGTTCAGAGCCAGCTACAGGGAGCAGAAATAGAGCACCAAGTAAGCCAGGGCGTCATGGAAACTAGGAAACCTCTTTACAAGGTTAAAAATAAAGCCAGACAGCAAAGCGTTTATTTAGGACGCCCAGGAGTAAATCGGATAATTGCTGGGGGAAGAGCCAGTTTCCATTAGCACCGAGGTGTCATCAATGAAAACAAGATAACTGAGTCATGGTTAAATAACAGCAGCAGGGATGCTTTCCCAGTCAAGCACAGCCTTGGAGCAGCCATGGGTGACAAATCAGCCCTGTGTGTGTCTTGGGGACACATCGACACCACCTCCTCTGCAAAGGGTTCATGCAAACGCACAGGCAAAACAGGCCGTTTCTGCGGCCCTTGGTCCCCTGCGCCGTGCGTACGGGTGGTGGCACTGACCTTGCTCCAAGACTTCAGAACTGCGACCCAACCGATGACAAGGAAGAGCTTTGCAAAGGGTGGTGGTACGTTTCTGTCATCGCCCAGACGCCCCACCACACCTTGTGGGTCAGGCTGGGTTGAACCATTTGCATGGCTGCTCTGCCACGGCTGTGGTGTGGGGAAGTCTTTCGAAGGAGTACGGATAGCTGTTCTGATTGAGATTCTGATCTGGGACCAGGGCTCCACTGTGCCAAACTCAGAAGGAAAATGTGGTATGTAGGCAAAAGTGATGAAAGGATGACCCAGGTCAGGCTGACAGCAGGAACATCAGCAGCTGGGTAGCCCTGTGTGTTCACTTCGCCCTTGTACAAATAACCAGCTGAAATACCAGTCCAGAGAGCACCAAGTCCCTCAAGTCTCGCTGGGTGCATTCCCTCAGGATACCTCATTTTACTTGCACTGTCCCTTCCATATTTCCAGTACATCATTAGATTTTAAACTCACTTTCTCTTTAAGTAACATCACCTTAGATTTTTAGCTAAAGAAATCCAAACACCTGACTTCTCAGCATTTCTGCTGTGTGTTGACTGCCCTTGCAGTGAGTAGTGCGGGCTGGCACCCCCTAAGCAATCCTGGTCTGTTTAACTTGCTGGTTTTCTGCTCGCCGGTACACAACTCCTGCACTGGGGCCTTAAGCACTGATGAGGATGGCAAAGTGGGGGGGCAGTTGCAATGCATTTGCCTGGCTCTTCTGCTCCACAGGTGACTAAAACACCAGCAGCCCCTGGCAAAGACCACAGGAGAGCGAAGGGGATGGAGAAGACCAAAGCGGTGCAGGAGGTCCCTCGCACACCGCCCATCCCAACGAGCCAGCAGTCTCCAGCACGTCACCAGTCGTTGGCCACTCGCTTTGTTCCTTTTGTTGCCCATTTTGGGGGCCGTCAGCCCGACTCCTTCAAGTTTCTCTTCTACACACCAAGTTGCTCCAACTCGTACAGCCCCTTCTACACTGCGCAGAGGCCAACCTGCGGGTACCGCTACCACCGTGACACCGATCACACCAGGAAGGTGATGGACATCCCGAGCGCAAACATTGTGAAATGGAGACCCATCCTGGGCACAAAGCCCTAGTCAAGAGCAGTAAAGCTCAAGCAAGGAAACTGGTGACCGGTGTCACTTCAGCTTCCTGTCAGGTGTCTGAGCTACGACCAGCAGCGCACACGTGAGCCGAGGAACGGGTGGTGAGGCTGTGGCACTGCTCCCCAGAAAAACACGCAGTGTGAATTTTGCTCTAAAAACCCGGTCTGACTTGTCCTGTCATTTATTGCCAATTGCTTGCACAGAGGCACTGGGTGTCAGCAGCGCGCGGTGCTGCAGGAGCCCAGCCAGGCTCATCTGCACAAGCCTGGCCTTAGCACAAGCTGTGAAACCTGGGAAGGTTTCACCGGCTTCCTCAGCTGAGCCTAAATTCTGCTCCTTATTTGAAAGGTGTCCTTTCTTCTTCCACTGGGCTTTCCTAGACGTGGGCAAAGTATTGTTCTTAGTGAATGGAAAAGCACTCAGAAATGAGATAGTGACTGGAGTAGGAATCCAGCCGGCACATCCCTGCAGCTCGTCTCCAGAAGGCAGCACAAACCAGTTCAGCTTTTCCATTGCCAGTTCTGGGGAACTGGATGCACCGTTGGCAAATATTTCTGGAAACAGTGAGCCTGTATCCACCTTCAGTATGCAACCTTTCTGCTACTAATGAATGCCTCACTGCTGCAACCCCTCTCTACGCTTCAGGACGGGCTATCGCAGCCGTGTCCCCTTTGGCGGGTGGGTCAGAGCCCGGGGCACCCACTGGTGCTGTGCACAGCGGGGACCTGGGCCTGCTGCTGCTGGCGAGTGCAGGATTAGCACATCCAATTAGCGTTCCTCAATCTCATTCCTTTTTCATAACTGTTTCATGCTTGTGTAACGCCCCCTGCTTTAGCAGAGTTATTCCTAAGTGATATCAAGCTCTGCAACACATAAAAGTTGGGCTCTTTGTCTGAAAGTTGTCAGATATAAAAAAGTAAAGTATTATAGGTCAGACTCTCTGGGGGTAGAGATCCAGTAGTCACATCGATTTCGTTACTAGTGGGGAAGCTGGGCCATGCTGCTTCCTGAGGATATACATTTTTATCTCCCAGACATCCGCAGAGTAAAACCAACATTGGTTTTGGTCATATTTACATGGAGAATTTTTCACGGTAATTAATCACAAATTAAAATTGAAGCCGTACTGAACTCCAGGGGTATCAGCCGAGTTCTGGCAGCGCAGCGGCCGGGGCACGCTGCGTGTGGGGCGATTCTGTGGAAGAAGCACTCGTCTGGCAGGACCAGAGAGACTGAACACGGGGACCCAGCAGCTGGGTGGAGAGGGAGCTTCCCCTGGAGAAGATCATCATAGCATCTGCTGTCTGCATTTAGAGCACTTAAAGCTTTAGCATTCAAAACAATTATGTTTCTATGTTTGTCTCAGACACCAAATTTACCCTCATATATCATCTCCTACAGGAGCTGAAACGGTACTTCCCTCTCCCTGAATTTCAGGCTCCAGCTGACAGCCCCGGCTGGAAATCCTGCAGCCAGAATACGACTAAGGGTGTTCAGAAAGACACTGACAGCACAGGGACTGCCCCGTGGGTTTCCCTCTTTCTTACTCTGATTTTGGTGGAAAAGTTTTGCTCATGTGACCTCACGCAAAATCATAAATGAAGTGGATTAGGAGATTACGCCATCGTGGAGAAAATTCCACCCTCATAATCTCCTGCTGGGCCTGTAATCTGCAAGACTTTCCCATTTTACCTCCTTTCTATTTTAACCCTGAACTCTTAATGCCTGGCAGGAGCCTCATTGGCCGGGGAGGGATTTGCTGGGTACTTAAATGTCACCCCCTTCTCCGAAGAGGGTTTCATGCCTTTGAGTTTTCCTGGGGAGAGGTGCCTTCTGCACCCACCGCCACCAGCACCGAATCGGGACAGCCCACGCACAAGGCAGTTTGGTTTCTCCTGCTACCGTGAGCGCTGCAGCGCTGGGGACGTTTGGACTTTAAAGGCGAGAAGCAGAATTTAAAAGCAAGCCCTCAAATCTCAGAAAACATCCATTTTTGGCTGCAAAAGTGACGAGCGCTTGGTGAGGAGATGGGGAACATGGACGGGAAAGCCGTGGAGGAGCTGAGCACTACCGAGTGCCACCAGTGGTACAAGAAGTTCATGACGGAGTGTCCTTCTGGCCAGCTCACGCTGTACGAGTTCAAACAGTTTTTTGGCTTGAAAAACCTGAGTCCCTCAGCAAACAAATACGTTGAGCAAATGTTTGAGACGTTTGACTTTAATAAGGTAAATATTGGCCTTCCCGCTAAGCCCGCGCGGGGACCGGCTGTGCTCTGCTCCCTGCGGGGGATGGCGCGCGGTGTGTTTGGGTGTACGCAAGTGCAGGTGTGTATCTGAGTGTGTACAGTCTGATTCTCTCCGGGCTTGTAAATTGTAAAATCAGTTATGTAAGCTAGAAAACATCAGCAAAAACCTCCTCATTTGCTGACCATTCTGCGAGAAAATGACTTCTCCCAGAATTGGTATTTCCCTTTTAATTTTAAATTATCAAAATAGTAGGGTTTATCTGCTAGTCCGTGTTCCCTTTAAAATGAAGTGCTCTTTAATCCTTCAATATCAAATGTTGTGACAGTAAGGAACAAGGGAGCAGCGTGAGAACAAGTGCTGCATTCATGCAGAAGCAGCGAGTTCCTGAGCCATGAGCTCTGGCTACAGAGCAGTCACAGAGCAGATCGGGTTTGTTTCTCTATTGTTTTAAATTATAAAGAGATTACAGTTTCATTTATTTTATTGTATGTGCTCAGCCCCATGCGAAATGGAGCTTGGGCCCTTTGTTCCCTGCGGAGACGCTTTGCACCTCGGGCTGTCGCTGCGCCGGACCCCGGTGCGGGGCGGTCCCGGAGCACAGGCGCGTGTCTGGGAGCGCTGTGTCCCCAGCTCAGGAGCAGCGCTGGAGAAGCAGATGGATGCTGTGTCTCTGAAAGGAAATAATACCCTTTTTGACTTTCAAATGATTTGAAATTGCACCTCACGTGAGATGAGGAATATATTTTATGGCAACCCAAAGGGCTTAGTGGGCTTAATCCCACTGAAATAATACAATTTAGGCCCTAAATCCTTTAGGTGCTTTTGTTTGTGCCTTGGCCTTTACCTTGCTTACTGCCCCATGTTTGAATGCATGCCTGGAAAGGGACTTGATGCACAGGAAATCCTGCTGGGAATGGGGCTCAGTAGCTATTTATACCTAATCTGGCTCCTGCAGCAGCGGGATAAAGCAGATGATCTCTTCTTGAACCGGCCCCGTGGTGGCTTTGCTCATTGACAAAAGCCTGGCTTATCCCCTCCCAAAGACTTTCCGTGGTTTATAGTACGCACCGTTTTCCTTCAAAGTGCTTCGTGTCTCAACGGTCCAGGCCAGGGAGATGCTCTGTGGCAGGCACGAGGTATTCAGCGCGTTTTCTAGAACCTGTGAACGTCACGGGGCAGTGTCTGGAAGCAGGTTGGTGGCAGATGAGCTCACCCCAGCGCAGCACCATAGCCCTGGCTGGAGAACGTCTCTAACGCCGTGGTGTGAGCTGGTGGCGGGCAAACAGCAAGGAGGAAAGTCAAAGATAAAACTGTTTGTGCTTTTGACGTGACCAAATGTGAAGCAGATACGGAAATGGAACAGGGACAGAGCAGCGCCTTCCCAGCCGGAGATGTCAGCAACGTGCTGGGTAACTCCTGAGCTTGCTCCTCTCCCGGAGGTTCGCATGCGAGGCCTCCTTGCAGCAGAAAAGAGCTGTAGGTGTGTGCAGACAGAATAGTGTTAGGTAATCCTTTGGGGTTCATCTGCATAAGCCTGCTCCTCTTTGACCTCTGAATTCCCACTGCTTTGCATGAAGAGATTCCTTCAGCACAGGCCAGCTTTCGAGACTTCGTTAGTCCCCAAGCCAGGTACACACGCCGAGTTGGTTCGTTCTCAGCACCTAACGGCTCTGCATGGACCAACGAGGAGCATTGGCTTTAACGGGTGGGCGTGCAGGGGACCCGCACCCGGTGCCTCCGCTGTGCTCCCCAAGACCCTGCTGGCAAGGTGGTCACCACACGCTGAAGTCTTCTGGTGGGGACTTCCAAAAGCGACCAGGAAAACCACTGCCCGCCTGCCTCTTTGCTTTTAATCTCATCCAGCTTCTATCCCTCTGCTTTTAGGATGGCTACATAGATTTTATGGAGTATGTGGCAGCTCTGAGTCTGGTGCTGAAAGGGAAGGTGGATCAGAAGCTGCGGTGGTATTTCAAGCTCTACGATGTGGACGGAAACGGCTGCATTGACCGAGGAGAACTGCTGAACATCATCAAAGTGAGCGGGCTCAGCTGTTTCCGTTTCTTTCGCAGACGATGGTTGTTAAATGCAGGTAGACAGAGGGCTTGTAACAGGAATATTCCAACCCAAAAGCCAACTCCCTGGTAAATTAGTAGGCACTGGCCAGACCTGCTGCTCGTCCTCTGCCAGCCCTCCCACCAGGCTGGCCTCCCCGGCCGGACCTGTCTCGCACACCCCACACCCCCCACGGCACCTGCACGCTCCGACATGCAGCAGCCCCTTGTCTTCTCATTGCAGATTGTTTAACCACGTCCACCGAAACCCAGGCTGAGATAAGCACTTGCATTTAATCTCAGGATTTTCAGAGGTGAACAGCTCCTGGCTTATCCCAGTATGCCCACTTAATCTTTTAATGCACCGATTGCCTTTTTAAGTGATTTAAATCTCCGGTTTTTTAGAAAGGACTTAGTCCTTTCAGAACATAACTGCCTGCAAAGAAAGTTTGGCCTCTCATGTCCAGTCACCTAGCTGCTTGTACTGCTGGATACGCAAATCTGCACGAGACCCAGTAATTGTCCTCTGTCCTCTCCCTCCAGGCTATTCGAGCTATCAACCGGTGCAATGAAACGATGACGGCCGAGGAATTCACAAACATGGTGTTTGACAAAATTGATATAAACGGAGATGGTGAGGAACTTCCTTATGCAATGCCAGGCACTGCTCCTGCTTCCCCCTCACCGGCAGTTTGTTCTGCCAGAGCAGGTCCAGATGCTGGATGTCCCAAAGCACCAGGACATCAGGAGAGCTGGGCAGAGAGCAGCTCTCCGTGAAGGTTTCGCTCCCAGTGCCCTCTGCGGGCTGCAGCCAGGCCAAGGGGACTCTGCACACTGTCCCTTATCATTCTGGCAGGGTGGGGACCCGCGCGGGGTTCCGCTGCAGTGGGGTGTGGGGTGTGCCATACACAGACCCGGGACCTCGGGAAGGGTCCCCCTTTCACAGTCTGTGCCGCTCCTGGGGGCTGTTCCGAGGCTGCCGGCGGAGGGAGGAGAAAGGCCGCGGGGTGTAACCGACCTGTTCTCACGTGCTCTCGCAGGTGAGCTCTCCCTGGAAGAGTTCATGGAGGGTGTGCAAAAGGACGAAGTGCTGCTCGACATCCTCACCCGCAGCCTGGACCTGACACACATCGTCCAGCTCATCCAGAACGATGGGAAGAACCCGCACGAGCCGGAGCAGGCGGAGGAGGCAGCCCAGTAGGCTCCCGGGACGCGTTTCCCTCGTCTCTACTTTCCCCCCCTTGCATTGTTAAAAGAGGTCGGGCCGTGGGGCTGGTGAGCTGTCCCAGCGCCAGTGTGAAAAGCGACAGACTATCCCGCTAGCGCAGGGACCAGGATTTGCTCCGAAGGCACCACTGCCCTGGCAGACAGTTTGGGGGAGCCTGGAGCTCACGGGCTGCCTGCCGCAGCCACGCAGGCTGGCAAAGGGAAAGGCTGCCGCGAAGAGGGGGTGCTGGGAGCACAGGGTCACCCCCGGGACTGCCGTCGGGGCCGTGGGGCCCTTCGCTGCGCGGGTGCCTCTGGATATTGCTGCTGAGCAGCGAGGGGGCAGAGGCTCATCTCCCCGGGAAGGGGGAGCAGCACCACGCGATGCAGTAGGTGACGCACCGAGAGCGCCTCGAAATTCACCCTGAGGCCGTGGCCAACGCCAGCGCCTGCAGGCTCTGTGGGGGGCGAGCCCCAGGGCTGCACGGCACTTGGCCCCGGTGAGAGGGGTCCCCCAAGGACACATGTACGAAACCTAGAAAGCAAACCTGAACCTTCTCTTTCCATATCTGTTTCCAGAGCATGAGATCAGTGGATTTGGCCACTTGGTCTTTTATTTGTTATTATTACGTTAGCAATCACTAGTGATAATGTAAGATCAAAACCTCTATGAGCTAGAAAAAGGAGAGTGGTGGAGTGGTAAATACTGTGGCTTTTTTTTGTTTAAAAGCATTTAAAAAACAGAATGGTGCCTTTTTTTAACAACCACCTGAACTTTAAGGGCATGTTTCTCCTTGAAATACCTGGAAGGGCTGCAATGGCAGTAACCTGAGAGGGAAACGTTTTGAATGATTGTAGGAATATTCCTGCATGTCTTATTACCTGTACAACAAACTCAAACTCTCCTGCAAGTTACACTCCATCACACCCTCGAGCATCACATGGTTTTAACTACAACGGCAGCGAATTGTCTGCCTGCAGTTCGGAGGGGTGTGCTGCTGGAGACCGGCTACATGCCGTGTCTGCACCACAAGCATCCGCAAGGACCCGAGTATTCCTGGGCAGCCAACGGGTACCATCACCGCCATGGTACCGTGGGCTCAAGTACCATCCCCTGTGGAATAAAATAACCCCAGTCACCGCTTAGTACAGCACCCTGGGCACAGCGACCTCGTCTGCCAGTGCTAATTACCAGTGCCACGGGCAGGGGCTGCACGCAGGACCTGGCGCGCGCGCAAGGGAGGCTGCGAGAGCAGCAGCCTCGGCCCCGCAGCGCCTGCTGTCCCCGTGCCGGCCGGGGCTGCACCTCGGCCGCTCCTCCTGAGGAGTTTCCTCATCTGATGGGAATAAGTTTCAGGCGTGGTGTGGCAATGCAGGACACCAGGAAGGATTTCTTACCTAGCTGAAAGACTTGTTATTTAGCACTGGATACTTGCAATTCACAAGCAGCTTTCTGACCATTTTCCCTGTGCATCTTTTTCATCTGGCAGTGTTTTACCTTGAAAATTTTATACTTCCGAACTTATAGTGAACTAATAAAGATATTTTCCAAGATTATTTCTGTTTGTGCTTTTTCTCTCTTTCACTCAATCGTTGTTTCCAGCAGGAGGGATGAACTGTCTCACGCAAGTGCAGAAACCTTTGTGTTGGCTTCATTAAAGCAGTTCTTTTCCAAGAACAGCGTGAGCACAGGGAGAAGCCTGTTTTCTTCAGAATCAGCGTACAGAAGGGGCTGCTCCCAGGTTCTCACATCCCGTGGGCACTGCCTGCTCTTCTGAACCTCGTCTGCGTAATTAATAAAACCTCACCCCCCTGAGTAGTCCTACACCTCTTTCTTCTAGAGCCACATTTACCCACCCACATTTCTAGGCACCTCCTGCTTTCCTCCCCCCCACCTCTGTTTTCCACCCAGATGGAAGGTGAGCACGGAATGCACGGCCGCAGCCCCCGGGCAGCTGCCCTGGGTCCTGGCTGTCCCCAACAGCCTGGTTCGTGCTCTGGTGCCACGGACGGGCACACAAACCGAAGGCCACAGAGGGGAATTCTCATGGGCCAGCTTGTCCAGCCGCCCCACTACCACCAGTGCAAGCGAGAACAGGCTGCAGCTGTCCTACTGGAGCTGGGCTGAGCTGTTTACCCCATGTGTAACGCTCGTCCTTGCAGGAGAATGAGCTTCCCCACAAACGACCCGCACAGCACTTGCTGTGCTTCATCTTTACAGCAGCGACGAGGAGGGAGCCAAGTTCAGCGTGGGCTTTCTGGGCACACTCCCTGCACAGGGACACATCCAGTCCCGCCCGTGCTCCTCCAGCCTCCCTCCTCTGGTGCCCCGGCAGACGCAAGCAGCAGCCCTGACAAGCCCAAATGCTATTTATAAAAACAAAGTTGTTCTAAAAAGGCTGTCTCAGAATTGCTGCCTGGCCGAAGGCACCTTTCAAACCTCAGCGTCTCTCTCCAAAGGAAGTTTTTTCAGCCTCTGAGAAAGCAAATTAAAAATAATTTAAAACTAATATTGTGACTCTCTTTGCCCTAACTCATGCATAATTAATTTATTTCAAAACAGTGGCAGCCGTTCAGGTGCCGGCCACGGGCGCATCACTGGCTGTCGTGACGCTGTCAGTGGTGGACGAAGGGCAGCACGGCCTCTCCGGCGAGCGGGGGGAGCCCGTTTTGGGGAGCTGCCATCGCGGGGCGATGGGCCTGGGAGGCCGCATGGCCGTGCGGGAGCTCTGAGGCCAGGTCCGAGCTCTGTCCCCCTTGGCGGTGACCTGGGACAAGACCCTGGCGCCAGGTCTGTTAAGAAACGTTGCAGTTACGGTAAAAGCACCCAGCGAGGGACTCTCGGCAGCTCCGTGCCGTTTATCTCAGGGGGCTCTGGGTGCCAAAACCCCCTGAGAGCTGCCACGCACGTGGCAGAAAGGGAAGCAGAAATCGGAGATCCATGGACCACCTGAGCTTGGGAGGGATCTTGGGCGCTGCGCC
>VWZZ01001028.1:37098-49948 GCA_013399095.1 Psophia crepitans | reverse complement strand
CGGGCACCGGCGGCCCCCGCGGGGAGAGCTCAGCGCTCGGGAGCCCCGGGGACTGAGCCGGTGGGCGCCCAGACAGAAGAGTCACCCAGAAGAGAGATGCTGAGCTCGGGAACAGACGGTGGCAAATGGCAAAACCGTCTCTTTGTTCATCCCCACGCTTTGGGCTGGGAGGGGTAAAAGTTCCAAAAATGAGACAGAACAGGTTCTCAGCCGGGTGCTTCCAAAGGTCCCTTATCCCCAGGGGATGCGACTGCCCTACAGCACGGCCGGTGTTCCCTTGGCATGCAGCAGGTCCCACAACACTATGAGTTACCTTAAATACGAGGTCTTTAAGGGTAATCGGTTTGAGATACTTCCTAAACTTCTGAGGTGCACTTTCTTAAAGAGGAGGAAAGGAAAAAAAATAAAATTCCTATTCTCCCATCCTGCCAGAGCTGAGCATAGGTGCTGTGAGGAAACCATGGAGTGTGGGGAGAGCAGAAAGCAGCCCCTACAGCGAGAGCACGGGGCTGCGTGAGTCCTGGCACGGCCACTCTGTGTCTCAACGCTCCGTTTTCAAGGGGAAGCGGCACACGGGCGCTCCGGGAACCACCTGGACACAAACCTTTCCTCCGGGCAGCCACCAAACCCTGGCTACCCATGGGTGAACCTCCCCCCTCAGAACATCGGGTGCAGAGACAAATAAAGAGCATGGCTAAGCACAGTTAGGTGTAATTATCCTCTTCCCTTCTCAGCCTCGTCATTTCTACTGCTCAGCGCTTTCCCTGGGAACACACCTTCCCAAGTATTTTAAGATGCTGTGCCTCCTCAGACCCTGTTCCCTGGTGCCTCTCCCCATCAGCCACCTACAGCACCAGCCTCACCTTCAGCTTCCTAACCTTCTTATATCACCTTCAATCCCACCCAACTTCAGAGGCATCAAACATCAGAGCAGATGGTAGAAGCTCAGAAAAAAAAAAAAAATCACATGGCTTTTGTCTTTTCCAAGCCATCCTGTTTCCCAATTTAGACTTAAAAGAAATCCGATCAGTTAAATCCAATTCTAGCCGGGCTGTAAGTCTGGAAAAATGGATTATGCAAAACATGTGACATCAACAGCTCGATGTGAATGTTGAATTGAGTCTGGGAGGAGATCAAAGTGTTCATAGCTATGGATTTAAAAATAGGACTAAGACTAAAGCACCTTGCGATTTCTTGACAAAAGATTACCCAATTGATCAGAGGGCCAATTTTCCACTGGGCTCTGCCAGCACCAACACAAGCGTTACCTGCCGTGTGCACCGCTACCACCACCAGTCTGCCCTGGCCAGAGGAGGTGGCAGCGTCCTGCCATCCAACACTGTGCTTGGAGCCCCAAATTCATCAAGGGTGCTGTTTCAGTGCTGACACAATAAAACAGGGTCATCTCGTGGCAGCACTGTCAGCTCACTTCGCTGTGAGCAACTATTTCAAATTCCATTCAGTATTTTTTTTCATACACACATGCTTTCCACTGTCATTCCATGGAAGTTAAGCAGGAGACACCCCTTTCCTACTCCGCACCCACAATAGCATCACTATCTGCCGTCTATTTGTCTTCTCTAGATCCAGTGTTACACTCAACACCTCCCTTAAATTTGTTATTCCAATCTTAAAGACCGCAGTGCTGGTCAGATACTCAGGTGCTTACACAAGCCTTCGCCTTCATTCCAAGTGAAAAATAAATACTACAAACCAGAGAGAATTAATAAATAATTCTTTATTAAATTCATGTGTTACAAAATGTCTACCAACAACTGCACCAGCGTTCAGAGTTGGGGTGCCCCCTCCCACCCCAGCAGGGGACACCAAACAGCTCCTACCTGACTTGACCAGGTGAACAGAATAAGAAAATATAAAGCATTTAAGTAAACCTGCAGTATGTAACTACAGTAACTAAACACCCACTTAAATTTTGCAAGAAAGTGTGTTTTGTTGGTTGGGATGTTGAAATTTAAGGAATTAAGATTTGTATCCTAGCATGAAAGCATTCATCCACAAGTTGGAAAAAAAATCAGTAAAGCAACTCTTCTTTCAGGCCCTCAAGTCAGAAGTAAGATTTTTCTTTCAGATCTTTGGCTGATAAGTTATTGACTTGAATGAGCTTTAATTAGCTGCTGTATATAGCAGCATAAAGTAGAAGTCTAATCTGCTCTGATAAGCACCACGCCACAAGCTAGTGTGTATTTACAGAGAGCTCTTAGAAAGGCTGGTTAGAAGTGGAAAGGTATATGGGTTTGAACTCTAGCACTGGTTGTTTTATCCTGGATACTTCCTCACCTTCCTGAATTTAAACATTGGCTAAATTGTGCAAGTTTGCACACCAGCAAACTAATCAACTAATGAGAGACACTACAGTCATAATTAAAGGCCACAAGAAAGGGATTACAAATCTTTCCATGGCTGTGACTTGGCCCACTGATCCAATGCGAAATTTAAAATAAACTCATGTTGTTTTCCTGGGGAAGTTTTTCTTGCAAATAAATGAATAAATCAGTCCAAAGGTGAACCAAAATATTACTTCAATCCAAATTCTTTCCACATACATATATATGTATGTGGGAATATGGGTTAGAACAGCAGAGCTCAGCCTACAGCCTGTGCAGGTTTCATATCTATCACCTGTGGCTAAATTAAGTCCAGTGTAAAACCACTGTACTACTTCAGTAACTCGGATTTTCTGTCACTTGTTCTGTTCTGTGGTCCTGCCAATACAGCAGCACTAACCGTCCCGTGGCGGGACGCTGCCGAGCAGGACTCTGCTCTTCCCTTCCCCCTCCTTCCACATAAATCTTCAGCAAAAGTTCTGGAGCTCCTTGAGCTCAGTCAGTCCTCACAGGGCAAGAAGAGCTGTTCTAGGGGGATTATTAGATAAGAAAAAGGGGCTCAAAAGTAGCAGAATCGCTTGTGCAAACCTGCCCTCTGTACCTGGCTGTTAAGAGGTACAACTCCTGCTGCTGCTCGGCGTCTGGAAACAGCCCTTTCCCAGCCCCACAGAAATCCAGGTCTCTGAACAGGTAGGAGCAGACTCTGGTCCCCAGGAGGGAGATGCAGAGTTACTGCTCCACCTGTCCAGCCACACATTAGGTTTTCCTCACCTCTGTGCACTGTCTTGGCTATTGCTTATAACCCAATTCTCTTTCCTGACCGCGATACATTGGTGTTCAGTCGTTCCACGTTAGCAGTAGCGCAGTCTGTTAAACACGCATACAGACATCCTGAATGTACAAAGCCTGCCAGAGCACCTCTGATTGCCACTTTTGGTTTGATGCATTGGAATCTCTGCAGGTATGAATGATGCAGACACTAGACTGCACAGGAGACAGTGCCACATGTCAGGATTTCTCACTTCCCGATCCCATCTGCCAGACTGCCCAGGATCCGCCGCAGGAAGCCACGAAAAGTTTGTTCCTTGGGGTGTAACCAAAAACCAGAGCTGGCAAACATGGTATTGTGTACACAGGAAGACTTATTCATGGGCCAAAAATAGTCTCTGGGTACCAGCAGTATGCAGCACATGGGTTTTAGATTGAGATATGGCTTCTTAAACCACTGAAGTTTTCACCTGGATGCTGAGATTGTATTTAAAAGGAAAGGTACTACCACTCTGGAGTAAGAGAGCCACAGCTGTAGTCAGCATCACATTTTCAGCTGTATCAAAACGGAATCTTCTCAAAACAAAGCACTCTTTCTTCTCTGCTCAGAGATCCATCCCCCAGGGTTCACATCCATTTGCAACATCTTCATCACCCACTTGTCTTTCCTGGCCCCATCAATGAACTCATCAAGAGACAACTGCCCTGTGTAAGAGGAGACAAAACATGACAGATAGGAGGAAGGCAGGAAGTAACACACATCTATGTTCCAGAAAATACTTTTGTCATAAGACAAAAGCTGGACTTCATTCCCTCTCAGTTTAGGCCAGCTAGCTGAAAGAAACCGTTGGGCTGTAACCCAAAGCATTCACACCCACCTCATCCGCTAAGGTGAGATGTTGCATTAGCTTACACGTGCTCCTCCAGGAGGATTGCAAGTCTGATCCTGCAAGCTTCAGTTTGACTGGAGCCACTGTCTCTAACCCAGGCCATTTGTGCTGGGACTGGGACCTGCACCCTGGCTACTGGGGGCTTTCAGAGGCTGAGATCTGTGTGGCATCAAAATCCAGACTGAATCGTGACCACTCTGTATTCTACATTAAAATAACAATGAAAAATATTTCTTCCTGCTGCACCAAGTTGCTTTTGATTCTAACAAACATATGAGAACCAAACCCAATGTGTCTCATGAGTAATATGATAGTCCTAAATGATTTCTTGATAGACCTAATTGAAGCTAGCCTGCCCAGCACAGAGAACTTCTCATTACCCATGAATGCAATCTGAGCCATCGATCACTTACCATCCCCATTTTCATCCACTAACTGAAATATCCTGTCCACAACCTCCTCCGGTGTGAGCAATGGAGTCCTCTCCTCCACCTCTGACCGACACACCTTCTTCAGCTTGTAGATAGACTGAAAAGAAGTTCATAGATTAGAACTGGAAAATGAAAAGCAGTGGTGAACTCCGTTGTCTTCCCAACAGTGTAAAGGTCTTTTGCCAAGGCTGTGGTTTTAACCTTTCTAGAAAGATTTGCCACTCAACAGCCTCGGACCTCTAATGAAACCTCTGACCTTATACTCACACACTGCAGATTACTTCATTTGCTCTTTGAAGCTGCTGCCCTCCTATCTTCCTTACACATACTGGTCAGACCTCAGGGTTCCTTTGCAAAGAACAAGGCAAGAGTTTCATAGATGGAAAAACCATCTGACTTCTGAATATGGTTTTCCCCAACATCTGAGGCCAGGTACAGCCCTCTCTCCCAGGGCACTTGTGCCCAAGCTGCAAGATCAAACCTGTATTGGCATATATTTGGACTCAGTTTCTGTTCCACTTTGTCACTGTAAAGGGGCAGATTTTATCTATTCCTGCCATGACAACCACCTGTTCATTACCACCTTTACTCCTTAGGCTTCCCAGAGAGGGGATTAGCAAGGGCCTGACACAGCTCTGGCCAATTCCTGGCTGACCTCAAAGCTATAATTGAACCTGCCCCAGACATTCCCCGGGCGCTCCCACACCTGCTGCAGCAGGTACCAGGCTGGCCACACTTCCCAGCCAGGAGGACCTGCTTTCCAGATGCAATTTCCAGTGTTTTCTTGATACAGCCTTTATCCTAAGATCCTAAAATGTTTGCTAACCATTGATTAAGCCTCACAAGTACTGCTTGTGCAAGAGTAACAGCACCCATGGCGCAGAGGTGACTAGCACTATCACCAGGATATTTACCTGAAGAACCCAGGTACTGTCTGCTCAGCCCCATGCCTCCTCTCACACCTTCGCACAGTCCCTAATTAAAACTCAGTGCAGAACATAGACCCAGAAATAATTACAAAAGGGATTTCTGCATTAACTTGTGTTTCAGTGTATCCTCACCAGCTACTCAGGCAGGAAACTTGGCTCCTGTAAGGGGCACGGGGCAAAACCTCCCTCCACTGGCCAGTGCGATGAACCTCGGTGTAAAAGCACCGAAGGGAAAGGCAGAGCAGAGACACAGGCACTCCACAGCAGCACACGGATGCTGCATTTCTGGCCAGCTTCAGCAGGGGCCAGGCTGCCCACAGTGGGTTTAACTGATCCCTCAGCCACCTCATCAGGCTCCAAACCACGGAGCACATGACCCTTCCACCAAGGTCAGGCATTCTCACTTCATCACTGCCCACAGCTGCCTTGAAACCCGATTATCACAAAAACCATATACATCATTACATTGCCAAAGAACTGCGATTGCTTAAATAAGTGATTAGGCAATGTCTACTTACCTCAACAATTTCCAGCAGCTCAGGTTTATCTATGCAGCCATTCCCATCCTTGTCATATACTTTGAACGTCCACCTCAGTTTGTGTTCCAGTTTTCCTCGTAAAACAAGATTCAAGGCAGCTACATATTCCAGAAAATCAATGGTATTATCCTGTAGAAACAGAAAAGCAGCTGAATGTCACTTAACTGATTGGTAGAAAACTGCCCATGAAACCTAGATAAAAAACCACCAAGATACTCCATGGGACAGCTATTTATTTTCCACTTTAGAGAAGACTTGTGCCAGTCCAAGGCCATTGGTAAGTACAACCATACCCCTCTGGCCAAGGATAGGTTCCCAAGGAGTGACAGTGGACAGCAAAGACATTTTTCTACCGTGCAGTAAGGGGGAAACACCTGCCAGGACTCCAGAAATAAGCAATTTAAATACCCCAGACAACAGAGATTCCATGGAGAATGAGGAGGCAGACAAGGATCTGTGCAGGAGGCACTGACTTTGGGAAGGGATTGCCATTCTCATCTCAGCTGCTTCACCAATGAGACCAACATCCAACCATTACCCCTTTCTCCCATCCTTCCCCTTTGTTTGATCTTTATTTATCCAAGACAGACAGACAATGAAAATGTCACCATCCAGGAGGAGGCAGCAAGAACCCCTCCAATAACAGATCCACATCATATGTTCATCCTCCTAAAAACTTCAGATGGGGAAGGGATGCAGGGCACCCTCAGCAGCCTCCAGCAGATGGCCCTCATGCAGATCAACACCATGCCCAGGGCTAAGCCTGGCCCCATGTCACCTTACAGCCCTCCCCACCCAGGCAGCAAACCCCCCTGCAGATCTGGGCTCTGCACCTCGTCCCGCACTCTGCTGCGGGCACTGACACGCTCGGCAGGATCCGTGCGTGAGAACTGCTACTGCCGGACTGCAAAGGCCAGCAAGCACGAAAAGGCAATTCAGAAATTATTTGTATTTTCTTACCATATTACTGATAAACTTTTAGATCCTTAGGTCCTGCTCAGCTGATTATATACCATGGGCATATTTCAGCAAACACATGAACCTAGGCTTAGTTTAGCATTCTTAATATATGCAAGCACCAGCATCCCTTAAATACAGATTTTCAGTCTTACTAGGAGAATTCCTACAAACTAGGAATGGGACTTCACCTTCCCTGTGCGCCATTTCCTCCGCAACCCTTTTTGCACAGCTTTCATGGCAGAATTGACCTGAACCTCCCTCCAGTTTTTCTGCAGAAATTTGGATTTGGCCAACTTCAAATTCTGAGACCAGTCTGCCCTGCCCACATCTCCTGTAGCTTCTTTTATCCTTTCTCACAAACTGACTTTTGTTGGCACCTCAATACGGTTTTGCCACTGCTTTCAAAGGACACTTAAGGGAAATAGGTGTATCTGCGAGATGACAGACTTGTCTTCCCTTTTCTTGTGTTAATAGGCAGCAACAAACACCTCCATACTTTGAAGATGATCAAGAGCTTCAGGAAAAAACCCCGAACCATTTGGCAAGCATTGCTAACCATTTCAAGATTAGAAAGGCAACCGTATTGCATTTCTGTTGCCTATTTACAATATCACAGGCAGTATCATGCTATCTTTTGCGCCAACACACGGGTATGTGTGCACTGCTACTAAACCAGAAAGCCCACTTTTCCCAGGTGTCTGATGACAAATACAGCAAAGGGAATCAAAACCTGAATATCTGAATTGCTCAGCATTCCTTAGCTTTTGAGCAGATAAAATCAATATTTTGTTACATGCCACCTGCTCACACACTTCCCCCAGTGCGTAGCAAGCACGAGTAGGACTATTCGAATCCCCCCTCTATCATAACAGGGTGGGGTTTTTTCCATGTAGCAACCTTGGCTATTTGATGATCTTTCAACAATCCTGTCTCAAAATGTGACTGCCTAAACTCCAAGCTTTTATTCTGGGAACATTCTGTCCTTAATTTGTGTACAGATTTATGAGAGGATAAATCCATACCAGCCCAGAGTGGTGCAGCTTCTTCTCCTGCCCTAGTGGGTCCATCACCCTTGCCCAAGTCTCACAAAGCACAGTCCAAGGGTGGAAACTGCACCAAAACCCCTCCAAATTACTTTATCTCAGCCAAAACCAGCACAATGAGGAAGAGGTCCAAATTATTAGACAAAAAACTGTAAAAATTCCTCACCACTTACCCCGTTCTTATCAAAAGCTCTGAACATGTTTTCAATGTACTCTGCTGCTTCACGGTTATCCTGGACCCCGAAGAACCGCTTGAATTCGTGCATGAAGAGGGTCCCACTGGGACATTCGACCACAAATTTCTTATACCATTCCTGCAATTCGGCAACATCAATCTCCGCTTGCTCCCCTTCGGCGTTGGTGAACTGCTGTCCCATTCTGCTCCGTAAGGCAAGTTCACTGAAAGAAGGAAAAGCCTGACAAAGTCCTTCGCTTGTATTGTCCTTTTATCACCTTTAGTTGCTTTTCCTTTGCACTTTTTCTTGTTGCTATCTCGTGCCTTTAGCTGCTGTTACTATTGTGTCTTACTACTTCACTGCCTTATGCTTTATTTTCTTCTTCCTCTCCTACAGGTTTCACAGCCAGTTTCATGTGCCCGCTTGGTGATCCTACAGTTGCCTCTCTGCATTAGGGCAGCATAACACACGGTATCAGGCGCATGTAAAAATAGCTAAGATCATTAGGAGATTCCCACCTATGAGTCACAGAGACCTTCAGATGTTCTGAGCTGTGCCCTATTTAGGAACAGACTCCAGAGGCTCAGGGTCCTTCTGCACATCAATATCTTCACATCAAAGGATTGGGGAGCCGAGCATCCCTTTACACAAGGTACAGCCCCATTCACTGTTCTGCAGTTTTCCTAGGAAAAAAGGGATGATAAGTGAACTTCCCTAACAACAGTTTTTCACCACTGGCACATACAGACTGCCCACTTGTGGGTACACACAACGCTTCAGTGAAATAGGGCACATTACCAAACAACAGTTACAGAGAGCAAATCCTGACAGAATTAGCACATACACATAAACCTCTGCTGACTCAAAGTTAATTGAATGCCTGCTATAGGCTTTACTCTACACAAAATGTTTGTGAGAACTAGTAAATGCACAGGGCTCCAAATACACTTATTTCTATCATTTCCATCATTCATTCTCAAAGCTCTCACTTAAAAATAATAGGAACACTTTAACATTTTATTTCCATATTCTGTTAAAGAACTGAGCTCTCCTTATTCCACCTTCACATGTGCTTTATTTTCCCCATTGAAATATTCCCCCTGCTTATCCTTTTTAATCACAGACACCACACACAGCTCTATCTCCAGCCTCTTACTGTTCTGCAGTCACCCAGCACAGCCTGGGAGCAGGCACCCCACAGACAACCCCCCCATGCTTCCCCTTCCTCACTGGGGCCACCAGCTTTTATCCATATCAACCAGGTGTTCTGAACCCAACCATTATCTGTGTCAGCTGGAAAGAAATGACCTGTAGCTATAAACGTGTCTGAGCCAGCCTGACATCCAGGTAGGATTCTTCTTTTAAGAGGATTGGAGCAGTATTAATAGGAAACAATAGATTCCTCATTATAATAATGCTATAGGCCCAGAAGGAGTTAAGAAGTTCATTTTTTTGGAGGTTTTTTTTTTTTTCCTTCTCAGTAGCTTGGAAAGAATAGTTTTTCCCATGGAAAATGCTGGTCAAGATTCAATCTAAACTTTGATACTGCAAAAGAAGAGTATGGCTGTCAATACACCACTGCAGAAGCAGAGTTTGCTCTGAACCTGCTCACGTTGGTGGCTAACCCATCAAAGGTAGCTGACAGTAAGTAACCCGTCAGTGGCATTGTGTGTATAGATGCCTATTGAGACAACTTTGCAGGAGCATAACACAACTTTGCACTTGTGTACGTCAGGGTGCCTGGGCAATGCGTGGCTTTATTTGAAAGTCTTAAGCAAGAAAGCAGTACAGCAGAAGTATGGAGATGGATGGGAAGGAGCAGAGGGTTGCCAGACTGGTTAAGACTGCTCTCCTTGGATGAAAAGGTGTATTTTTAATGATGTAGAGGAATCCTGTTTGTCTGTATGTCTAGAAGAATGCAGGAGGATTAATAAACACTCCTTCCCTCTGTAAATGCTTTAGTTAAACTTCAGCCCCTGGCTCTCGGAGAGCTCATTTGCAGCAGGGCAGCCCGAGGTCTGGCTTGTCAGAGTTACACAGTTAATATGGGATCTACCCCCAGGATTTGCCTTGTAGCTTGAAAGAAGTCTCTAACAGTCACTGTGGTATTTGAAATAGTTCTGTTGCATTCTCTGTTTCCCCACGCTCTGCTACACATGGCCATGCAAAGAAATAGCTTTTTCCCTTCAATGATATTTCTGGAATCATCTTGGCTAATACCTGGTGAGGGCACGGCCTCCCCCTGGGTCACCAACTGCTCTCCAGGAGCAGAGGTGCTGCTGCTGGGACAGGGTGGACAGGGCTCACTGCAGCTTTTCCTGCGGCACAACTGGGGAGTTTTGCACGCGCTGGTGCAAAGCCGTCCCCCATTTTGTGTTGCTCTCCTGCACCGAGGCTGCATGCTGGAATGTGAGTGCTGAGAGCACCCAACAAGACTCCACATGCCCAGGACGATGTCTTGCCTCATTGCATAATTTTGTTTTGCCTTATGGGAACTTAGTGATCTGTTCCCAGGAGAGAAAATGGTTCCCCTTTGTTGTGATGACTGCAATCTTTTCCAGCTAGGAACAAAGGACTGCAGGAGAGCTGCGTTACAAAGCCTAGCTGGTGCTATTGCAGGTATCATGACATACAATCGTGTTGATAAAAGTACTGATGTTAATTTGGTGCTGAAATAAATTAAATCCTGTAGCTCCTGGTATGAAAATTCCTCTGTGTATGCTCTCATTGTCCAAAGCGTGTGCTCTGCAGGCTGTGCTGACAGAGCTGATGTCTCCCAGCCAGCAGAACATCACTTCATGAAGTACAGTTTATCAGCCAAATGATTTCTTCATTCTGTTTGAAAAAAATATGCAGGTAGAGGTAAATATAAGCAGAAAGAACAAAAAATAAAAAGAATTATTTTGATAAAACACTAAAGAAAGGTCAGTGCTAGTTAGGCTGCCTGAAGGGTTAGGACCGATGATTTATATGTCAGTGAGGCCTTTGGATGATTAGCTGCGAACAGGTAACATCTGATTACGTGTCCTGCCTGATGCGCTGTCCCTAGATCATCACCTACACAGCTCAAAAGCTGCAGAGCTTCCCCGCCAGGAGCATGGAAAAAGGCAGCTTGCTTCCCGTCAGTTCGCTCACACAGCGTGCTGCCACACGCTTCAGCAGCAGCTTGGTAGAAACTCAAGAAGAAAAAAACCCCAAAGCAAACAAAACCCGAACCCTGCAGAGGGCTGGGAAGACTCATTTGTTTGGCATCTGTGTTACCGCTCCGTGAAGGCAGTGGCGGCTGTAGCCAGGGTGCCGGCAGCCACGGCTGCCTGGCCTGAGGACCAGCTTCAGTGAAACTGGAGGCAAGACTAGATTCTCGGCCCACACCCAGCCGTTTGGCCACATCGCTCTGTTATTTTAAGTACCCCAGCCCTGACCTGCCCTCAGACCCTCTCGAGTGTCCTTACAGGGGGCCTAGAAAGAGCAAAGCTCCGCCCAGGGCTGCCCACAGCCCAGCATGTGAGGGTGGGTGAACAGCATCACTTGTTGGACTCCTCGAGATCCTTGAGGTCTCTTCCAACCTTAGTGATTCTATGTGTCTGTCCAGAGCTATCAGAGCCAGAGGGAAGCAAACCTGAAGCATCCCTAAATTCACCCGTTGCCAGGCAGGACGGACGCCTGGGCAGGAGGATGAAGGGCAGCGCTGGTGTTGACCTGTTTGAGGGGACATCACAGATGTCCTCTTACTTCGGCTGGGAGTTCAGCCCAAGGTCTCTGTGCATCTCCTCCCAGCTGCCCACCAACCTGGCTGTACTGCTGCACGTTTTCATATGGCAGGAATGACAGCATGGCAGGGGGTGTTATTACAGGAGCAGCTGTCCCTTGTTTTGCATATCAAAAAAGGTCAGGTACAGCAAACCAAACACACCTAAACCCCACCACGGCAGTGCTCTCCCACAAAGAACCCCACTCGCCTTTGAGTGTCACCTATTGTCTGTTGTTGATCGCCAGAAAGATTTTATGATGTGCTGACAAACTGCTAAACGTGCCAGCGATGCGCGAAGCCTGAAACACTTATCTTACGAGGGAAGCTCTCCAAGAAAAATGCAGAATTACGTTTTCTCTGTGTGTGAAGATTTTTAAACTTTTGCACAGTTCCAAAGTCTTGGCATAGGACCGACTGTCGGCCAGCAGACACTTGGGTGTCCGTCAGCCTTTCCAAAGTCAGGATTCAGCACTCTCCGTAGAGTTCGTGCTGGGAAGGAGAAGGGAAATTCCCACTGTTTTTTTTTTCCTGCTTCACTGAAACTGAATAATAAAGTATTGTATGATCACTTGAAACCAGGATTCACCACTGAGTCACGTTCTCCACCTACGAGGAAAAGCAATGAGCGGCGAGGCGGGCAGGGAGTGCGGCCGGAGGCTGCGGCCGGGCGGGGGGCAGATGCCGTGGAGCCTCCCCGCAGCCCACGGTAGGTGCGCGAGTGGGGGTAGAGACGGGGAGGAACATTTTCATGCTTTTCAGAGACAACCGCGTGCCCGTGGCTTTGCGGCGATCACAGCTCACTCTAAGTTTTGCCTTTGCTCCGCGCTGCGGATCGGCTGCGCCAAATACTCTTGGAGCTGCGAAAATCCCGGGAACTCGGGTTTGTTTTATTTTTTCCCCGGAGTATTTGGGAAAGAGATGGGGCAAAACGACAGGGCGCGGGCGCGCCGCTTGCCGTGAGACCTCCCCGGGGGGACCCTCGGGCGCGGAGCGGAGCCCCCCCGCGGCCGTGGGCGGA
>VWZZ01001028.1:1676-28951 GCA_013399095.1 Psophia crepitans | reverse complement strand
GGCGGTACCTGGCCCGGCTGCGGGAGGCCGGGCTGGCCCCGCACCGGTTGCACTTGCTGGGTGTGGAAGGCTCGGCCCTGCTGCTGCACCCGGGACTCGCTCAGCAGAGGCTGGCGGCAGTGCTGCGTGCCCACCCCGCGCCCTTCGTGGATGTCTCAGCGGGGCGGCAGTGCCCGACTCTGTGTGGGCCAGTGGAGGCCGAAGCCATCAAGGGCCACCTCGCTGCCCTCCTCGCCCACCTAGGTGCTGCCGAGGCTGCTGCCACTGGTCCTGTGTCCTCCAGTGAGGTTGTCCCCATGGGCTGGAACCTCTGCACCATTTTCGGGGTGCTGCTGGGCTACCCAGCAGCGTACACCTTCGCCGTGGAGGAGGACACTGAGAACTGCCTGGCGCTGACGCCGCTGAGGGTGTTCACGGTCCAGGCCTCCTGCCCCAGGATAAAGGACGGTCTCACCATCCAGATCTACTCCTTCAGCGTCCCGGAGAGCCTCTGTGCGGAGCTGAAGGAGGTGCTGGATGCCTGGTGTGATGAGCTGAAGGAGGCCTTCGGTGCACAGAGTGACTTTGTCAATCTCCACGTTTCGAGTGAGGTGTTGTCTCTGCCAGCAGTTGCCTTGTAAAACACAAACTCAGACTTTTTGGCCAATTTCTTACTTGCATCAGGGACTGAGGCAAGAGATCCAGTTCCCATGTGGGTGGCCTGCTGAGGCTGTCGAGAGGTCCCTGAGCACCAAAGGCTGAATGGTGACGATCTGGGGCCCCAGACCTCATGGGCTGGCTGCAGGTCGGGTGCGTGTGCTTCCCACCACAGGGTGTGGATGTGCTCGCTCACAGCTGCTCTGCTTTCCGTCCTGACTGCAGAGCGTGCCCTGTAGAGTCAGGGTGTATTTGCTGCCAACAGCTGAAGATTTAATAAAAGAAATTAACCCCACAGTATTTTGAATTTGTGAAGTTTATTGTAGGCTCCGTATTGTATTTAGTACTTGTGTGAGGTGGTGTCACGCACTGTCTCGTAGCTGAGCCTGTGCTTGAACGAGGGATAAGTGCTGCCATAAAACCTGCACAGCGCAGCTCTGAAAAGGGCTTAATACCTCCGTGTCTGTTGAATTAACGTGGTGCTGGCAGTGAAGGGGAAGCGGCTGTGGGGATGCTTGGCCACAACACAGGCCCACAGAATCGTGGGCTGAACTGGGCAGATTGCTCAGGACAGGCAGTGCGCGGCGGGTGCGAGGGGACTGTGCTAAGCAGCCTCCCTGAGCTGGGTTTCTTTGTCACGTACCAGTAGAGATGGGCCGGGCTGATGTACCTCCCGTTTTGGGGAAGCAATAAATAGAGAAAGAGAATTGTGTAGTCCTCTCAGCTGCCGGGCATGAAAACCGTGGAGGCTGGATCCTGAGGGCATGGGATGCCTCGTCCCTCTCGCCTGGTGCAAACCCCAGCAGTGGTGGCTGCAGCAGCTATCTCCCTCGGTGCCGCAGGACTGGGCAACACAACCTTCCGCTGACACAATAACCAAAGCAGCCAAGGGAAGGAGCAATCTCCCAGCTTTTATTTGAGCCACTGGAGTTTGTCTGGAGTGACACCAGCTCAGGTTATGAACCAAACAGGTTAAGTACAAATCAGCAGATGTGCACTGCAACAAGGGCGTTGCTGCTGCTGAAGTCGAAGTCAGTTCCTGCAGTGAGATGGGTCATCGAGAAGGCCCTTCATGGTCTGTAACTTGTGAGGAAGGTGGCTATGGCCATTGCTATCACTGCCACCAGGAGAGGGACCCAGTGACTGTGCTGTCTCTGCAAGGAGAAGTGAGCGTTACTAGGAAATTGGTAGGGAGAAGAAACTTCTCATCTCATCCCCAGCAAACATGTCATTCATCTTTCTGCAACGCACAAATAAATGGGAGAATTTTTCCCAGACTGATCTGCAGCCTTGGTCTGAAAGCATGGGGACTCAGGGCGAGGAACGCCTCCCACCTTTGCCTGCTTGCTCTGGAAGTGGTTGAGCTCGTCCCGGCACTGGCGCAGCCTGGTCAGGCAGGAGTGGTACTCCTCGCTCAGGGCCTCCAGCTCCGAGCGCAGCTCGGTGCACTGCAAGCAGAGCAAGGGGCCGTTAGCAGGAGGGATCCCCTCACTTGTGTACGCACCCAGAGCAACAGGGTTCCCGCAGCGGCTGCAGTGCTTCGCCCGTGCATGGGCACTGCAGAGATGGGCGATTTTCACGTCTGCTCCCTGTACGCCCACGTGTACCTACAGGGGACAGAGCAGGACTCAGTGTTACTGGGAACGCGGTGGCAGAGGCAATGCCCGGTCAGTTATTGCCCAGTGACCTGCTTGGCTTCGCTGCCATCTTTCACATCGCACAGAAGAAGCAATAGTTATTTTTATGACCATAAAAGCATGCAGGTCAGAAAGATGTAGAAGTGCAAACTCGTGGCAGGGTTTGCTTCTCATTCTGAAATTGTCTGCATTTCACTGACTCGAGCAATTGCAGAGTCCTTTAAACCCTCTTCGACACAGAACACAAAGGTACCTTTGTTGCACTGTGTAACCCCAAAACCCAGGGGCCATCTTTGGTCCAAACAGCCCCACGTCGTGAGACCCTGCTGCCTTCCCGGTGAGCGGCACGTTAGCAGCTGCAGGAGGAGGCTGCCTGTGCCCAGGGGCTGCAAGAGCCCCCGTGGGGGCAGCTGGGCCCTACAACTGTTCCCTTTCACTGTGATTGCTTTTTAGAAAACCCTTCCCCAGGTGGTGCTGAGTGATGCCCGGTGCTGTGCTTGACAGCGTGGGTCAGTAGGATAAGCTCTTTTCCTGCATACCTCTAAGCTCTGCTGTGGTAAGTTATAAATCCTTTTTTATAAATCCTTGCTATCTAAGTACTGTTGTAAGAACCGTGGGGAAGTTGCTTGGCAGAGGGCACAGTTTGGGCTACAGGTCTTGTGACCTGAAACAGTATTTTAGATTGGAAAGAGCATGCAAGAGGTCAGAAATCTTTGAAGGTTTTTTGCAACCTAGTTGTAAGGGCGTTGCTTTTGTTAACAGACCCTTCCTGCCGTTTGCAAGCCTTCTTTCCTCCTCTCCTTCCTTCATGCTTAGAATTTCAGTTCTTAAGAGCATGGCTTTGGCTTTTCCCTGTCCGACTGTTGAGACTCTCCTGCCCAGGAGAGCAGAAGTGGGTTTGTACAGAGAGGGCTGTGCTGTTACCGCCCCGGGTGCCAGGCTGCTGGTGCCCTGCCCATGGAGACTGCATCTGGGGTTCAGCTGAGGCTGGTATTGGGATAAAAATTCAGCACAGACAATCCTTACAGGAGACATGAAGCTCTGGTTACTGCCAAGAGCTTTGGTGCTTTGTGTTGTGCTGCTGCTGGAGCGCGAGTGCTGGTGTAAGTAACTTGGTCCCAGCCTGGATTCAGTGACCTCCTCACCTCATTTTCCTTTGCTGTAAGCTGGGATGTCCTTTTCTGCATCTCCTCCTTCAGACTTTCTTCTCCCTCCTCCTCCTCCGGGTGCTCTAAGGGAGTGCTTTGTTTCTCCTTGGCAGGAGTGAGAGGTGGGGTCTGTGTGGTGAAAACCTGGTCTAGAAAACAGTCAGGCTTCTGATGAGAAACAGGTCCAGGCTTTCAGTTTGCTTTAGATCTTGTTTACTCAGCACAGTTGAAAGATAATATTTGCGTGTTATCACACAGCAGAGGACACAGGAGCCGAGTTAGTTATCGTGGGCCTGCCTCTGCTGTAGCTGCAAGTTAACCGTCTTTAGAGGAATATTTATACTAAGTTGCAGAAATGGAAGGGAGGGAGAGTTAAAATGCCTTTTATTACTCTTTTTCGAGTACAGCTGTAGTTGCAATTATAATCTGGAATTTATTTTGCTTGGGGAACAAATGGCATAGCCACTGAAGTAGAATTTGCAATGAGAACCATTTATTTTTTTAAAGTGTTTGCCATCATATATACACTTACTGTATTTTTCTAGTTAACATTAAATATAACTCGCTTTGTACAGCTTTAAAATAATCCTTTATTCTAAGGAACAGTCAGTGGAGACTTCTGCTAGAGTCAGGTCTAACGTTCCCGTATCCAGCGAGAGGAGCCCTAGGTGGGAGTTAGAAAGTTTGCTGACCTTTCCTCTGTACCGTGGCCTCCTGGCTCTTCTGGTCGTTGGCCTGGTTCTGTATCAAGTCTGTGAACACGAAAAGCCACCGTCACCGTCCACAGCGCTTACGCAGAGCTCTGACTTTGCACTTCTTTGTGTTACTTACTGTGCAAATAGTTGATTGTTGCCTCCAGTGTCACCTTCTGATTTTGTTCTGTTTGCAATTTACCTGAAACGATGGTAAGAAGAAAGCCGAGGGTGCTGGACATCTCTGTGCATCTTTCCGCAAGGATGGCAACTTTCCCCTTCTCCACGTGTGTTAAGTGGAGTGGGTATCGTTGGCTATGCTGAACTTTCTTCTCTGATGGGACATGATTTTTAGCTGATAATTGCCTTTTCACCTGCAGTAGCTTTTTCTAGTGTGCCTTACATTCTATCTGTGTGTGAAAATAGATCTGCCAGCCATGCACTCTTCTTTAGTTGTGTTTTAAAATAGCTATATGAAGCATGTGCGAGTTTCCTTGCCTCCGCCTGAACTGGTACTTTAAGACACTATTAGCTCATAGTTATACACTGGTAACATCCAGCACCACCACACAGCACCACCTCAGACGGCAGCAGGCGATGCCCCACCACCCTCGCAGGCTTGCACTGCTGTGCTTGATGGTTCCGACAAGGATGTAAAAGACCTCATCAAAGCTGAGGATTCATCTTTCATTATTTTTTTTTCAGTCTCTCATTCCATCCCTTCTTCTAGAAAAGTCATTTCACTGCCCTGAACTCCTTTAATCTAGTTGGAAATGGCGTCAGGAGCCCTTTGGAAATTAGAAGTTTTCTGAGGAGGCCGAGAGGTGCAGCACATTTTGTGTATGTATGTGCTTGGCTTTAAGGACCAAGATTGTAAGACTGTTCTCCTTATATCCTCCATTCGTTTGGAGGACAGGCACCCCACCCCCCCCATCCCCCTGCATGTAATACCTTCGATGGTGCTGATCTGCTCTGCCTTCAGGTCGTTGTCCTCCCGCCAGGCGCTGGCTTGTCGGTGGAGCGCTGCGTGCTCGCCCTGCAGCCTGCGCAGGGCCTGCTGGAGCTCCTCGTTCTGCGCGTCCGCTTGCTGGGGGTGAGAAGAGCCCCGGCATCAGCCCGGCCCCGTGCCGTGGGCAGCCTGCGAGCACGCAGCGTTGGCCAGTTTTGTGGCAACCAAAGGCAGCCCCGAGCTGAGAACTGACTTGCCAGTGTGGTTGCTGTGCTTCATCCAACTGGGTTTATGATATAGCGATCTCAACCCGGGGGCTTCCCAGCTTGCGAACTGGGAAATGCAAACGCCCGTGGATACTGTTCCTGCAGGGAACTAACGTACCTGCAGTTTGCTTTGCAAAATGTGGAAGCTGTTCTCGAGCTCGGTGTGTGCCGTGGTCATCTTGGTCATCTCTGCTTTGAGTGCGGTGTAGTGCTCCTTCCAGAAGGCAAGATCCTCTCTCGTCGCTGCCAGGCTCCTCTGTGGAGGAGACAAGGACCTCAGGGTGGGCTGTGACCCACGGCCTGACCACCGTCCATGGGCCCTGCGTGGGGCTGGGGCAGCGCTGCCGCCTCCTGCGCCGGGGTTACAGTAACCTGCGTGGGTCTGATGCCATCTGATGGAGAGAGCGAACATGGGCACAGGGCTTGCTGTGCTCCTCTGCTACGGGGAGGGTTTGGGTAAGCCTGGTGGTATCTGGGATAAGACTGACTTGTTTTTCTGAAAATACCATTTATCTTGTGGGTCAAAGCAACTTTCTACCTCTTGGGGAAAATCCATTTTCACATAAAAGAGCAACTCCGGAAAAAGCATCTCTGGAGACCTCGTGCCCTGGATATCTGAGCGTGCGGCTTGTTGCTCTGTGTGTGCAGAACAGGGAATGGGAAGAAGGATCGGTGGAGGAGAAGGGATTACATTTAAAATTGCCAAACAGCAGGATGTTTTCCCAGGTATGTGCTGTTTTTCATCACCTGATGCATGGCTCATAACATGAGGACAAGTTGCTGCTCAACTGCTTTGGACTTCACTCAGTAGCAAAAAAAAAAGATATTTTTGCACCTTTGTTACTGATGGTAAGCTGGTCCTGGCCTTTCCCTGAAACGTGGGGCCTCTTCGTCACAGTTGGACCAGATTAAAGCAAAGCTAGGTGTAAAACGTTGCTTACTTGAGAGTTTTGCAGCTGCTGCTCTGTTTGGAGTTTGTCCTCCAGCATCTTCTGAAGAGCCTCTTTTGCCTTCTGCTCGTAGGTCTGCTTCTGGTCCTCCATCTCTATCAGGATCTTCTTCACACCCTCCTTTGAGTAACTCTTTAAAGGAAGAATTAAGGTGCTCAAAGGACCTTGTCTGACACATTCCTAATCTCAGAGTGTGTAAATGCTACTGCTAATTTGCTGTGGGGCATTGCTTCAGCAAAGAGGAAAAATAATTTTCAGATCTGTATCTAATCGGATTGCTCTAGAAACTGAGATCTGACCTAATTACGTATTTTGTTTTCATGCCTTTCTTCACTCGTGTTTGTTTCTGAGCGATCGGACGTTACCTGGGTGCAGGCCTGCAGCTGATTTTCAAGTGCCCTTAGTTTACACTTCAGTTTATCTTCGTTCAGCTGACCCTGGGGAAAAAACAATTGAACTGAGGTGTGCAATCACGAACGATACAGTATGCCCCCAGTGTTTTGTTAGCTCGTGCACTGATTCACTTTCTCCCTTTTCTTCGTCTGTAATATTGTGGCGAAATTTGGTCAAAGTCTTTTCAATGCTCAGAGTTCAAGCAAACCCTTCACTGTCTCAGAGTAAGAGATGTGGGGGAAGTAAAGCTTTCAGGCACTGAAAAACTCTCTGAGGCAGTTCCACGTTACGGAGGGCAGGTCGGTGCAGCGAGAAGTGAAGGGCAAGGGGATTTCGGGTTAGCCTGGATGGGTCTGGCAGAAGGGTAGCTGCCGCCTGTCCCCGCGTGCAGCCCCGTTCCCTGGCTGATGGTTCCTCCCCGCAGCGCTCCTTGCCTGAAGCTCTGGCTGGCGCTAGGGTCTTGTCCTGCTGGTTCCCTTAGGAAACAGGTTGGGTCTGCATTGCAACATCTAGCAGTTGGGCAGGGGCATGGAGGGCAGCAGTGATGATTCATTTTCCTTATTACACTGTCCTCTCGGGGTTAGTCAGGCTTCTTAGGTTTTGTGAAACCAGACTGCATGCAAATTCAGATAAAATTTCTAGAAAAGAGTTCACGTAGGCTGTTTTTCCACCACCGATACCGAGAGCTGCTGGTATCCTCTCTGCTCACTGCTGTTTGAAGGCAAGCCTCTGCAAAACAGCTCCTTGATGTTACAGGAATAGCTGTTAGACCCAAGCAAAACCAGGTTCTCTGGTGTCCAGGCACTGTTTAAATTTGCACAGAAGTAAGTTTACAGTCCCAAAGACTAAATCTTCCCAGTTCAGTTGTTGGTACAAAGAACTAAAGGCTCTATTGCCTTGGAAAGTAAGTGAAATTTAGAAAAGCATCATAATATGTGAAGTATTATGCCTAGTTTTCCCCTGCAGATAGCAGACTAAAATAAACTGCAGAGGTTCACGTTGGAGGGTGGTGGTGTTACAGCCGTTGTGTACAGATTTAAATGACTGTGCAAAGTACAAGCAACCCAGCACCGGGCCCTTCCTACGCTTCAGAGCAGGGGTGTGCTGGCAAACTGCTTTTGTGGAGATGCAGCTTATAAATTAGCAAAAGAACACAGAGTATAAAGATTTCCCTAACCGGAATAAGGTGTCTGTTAGGGCCGTTACCAGAACAGCGTGGCAGTGAGGGGTGAGTGCACATACGTGGGAGGCCATAATTTCTTGTGCTTCTGACCAGAAGCGTTATGTGCGCAAGTCCTTGTGTTGAAGATTATTATCTACATGAAAGGGGATGCTTTAAAAAACAAACCAACCCCCCAAAACCAACCCCAAACCCTACCCACAACTAAAGAAAACAACCACCCTTCCCGTAGCCACCGTCCATCAGGGGTGGCTTTTCTTCTCGTCACCGTGTCTCTGGTGACGCTGTTACAAACACCGCCCGGGGGTCCTTGCACTGGGTCCTGCTAGAGCCTGGGACAGCCGCTGCGGAGGGAAGGGTTACAGCCAGCGAGTTCAAAATACATCCGCTTCTGCAAACATCAGATCTGAACCCTTGGTAGCTCCCTTCTTCAGGGACCCTGAGATCACCCAAATGGGCAACTCCAAAACCTCTCTCTAACTCTTCTGCAGTTCTTGACCACTGTCATTTAAGTTCCATCTAAGTGTTTTAAACTGGTTTTGGCTGCCAGCTGTAGTATTTTGCTTGTACTGTGTTCAGCGAATCTGATACTCCTTTCCCTTAGTAATTTTAAATAGCTCGTTCAAAGCGATAATAATAATAATAAATGGTGTTTCTGGAAGGCTTCCAGCTTGCCCAAACACAATGCTTGCACCAGAGAGCTAAGTCCGTACCATAGTAGTAATGCACATGACAAAGAGCTTAACCTCAGCAGAGCTGTGAGCTCCTTCCAAAAGCCAGGTTTGACTTCAGAGGTCAGGTGGGAAGAAAATACATTGAAGTTGCAATTTTCCTCTTTAAGAAGAGTACAACTTAAAATTAATTACTTTTAATAACCGTAACTAGAGACTTCCTTCATCCGGCAGCATTTTTGAATCAACTAAGCTGGTTTTACAACAGATGGGGCATTGAAGGTACAGACCCGTGTTAGGAAGGTGTCTCTAACCCAGAAGTAAAATCCTGTTTAACAACACCCCCATCAACCTGCAGGGTATTCACTTGCTCCATCAAGGCAGAAGCACCCACGAGCATGAGCAGCACCTCAAAAGTGACTGTGGCTGTTTGGAGAGCTACTGCCGTAGTGTTCATGTGTATGCAATAGCATCTCTGAACCCTGAAATATTTGAAAGGATTAAAAAGCTGCTGCAACAAGCACTTGGTATCTCACCTGGGCCTGGAAACGGGCAAGCAGCCATCACTTTCCATGGCATGGTGTTACGGTATGGGACCTGTCCGTACGTCCCAGAGAAGCCCCTCGCCCCAGCCTCCCTCTGTGCCTGGTCCCCGGGGATGGATCCCCTCCGAGCAGGGGGACAAACATCTGCCTTGTTTGTCCTGTTGGCTCCAGTGCCAGCGGTGAGTTAATTTTTAGTCTGATGAAAGGCAAGAGGCAGCAGCAAAGTCTCTCTCCTGAAGCAGAGATAGTAAGAAGCAAAGTGCACCCACCTGGTTTTAATCTGAGGTTTCATGGCTGCTTCCTGCACAGTCTGTCAGGGTGTTTTTTCCTGCTCATATTATATTTAAAGCCGCAAGCAAAGGCGGAAGCCGCTAACCACAGGACATCTGACACGGGGGGTTTATACCATCTCACCCAATCGCTTGTTTTTCTGCACTGACAGACCTTTCAAAGCACTTTTTTAATGGCACAATGAACTGTAAATTAAGATCGGATTTAATCATACTACATAAAACACTTCATATGTCACATAAAGTTCATTGCCTTAATTTTACCTTCTGATAGCAAAAAAAATGAAGGGCCCTGGTTCAGGGCTGCCCCGAGCGTGGGGTCATGGTTTGATGCAGGGCCATGAGTTGGCAGCGCACGTAAGGTGCTGGAGCATCACGGTATTGGGTCCTCTGACCTGTGTGGGGCCCAGAATACTGCCCCCCCCAAAGGAACCGGCGCAGTGCTGTGTTTGCAGGATGTCCCCACGCACCCTAGAGAGGAGCAGACGGGGTGGCCGGGAGCTCGGCAGGAAGGCTGCGTGCCCTGGCTGGGGTTTGTAGCCACTGCGTTCCCAGATAAAGCAGCAGCCTGGCGTTCCCCCATCCAGTGCGGTGTTTGTCAGTACCGGGGTGCACCAGCTTGGTGCGTCCAAAATTTTAGGGGGGTTTTTTGGGAGGGAGAATTGGTTCTAAATACTTGAAACTTGTTTTGACTTGGAAAAAACCTTGGTGGAAGGTGGTTGGTTGGGTTTGTTCCATTTTTTCGCCCACTTATACATTTCTGTTTGCTTCTTATTTAAGAAAAAGCAGGAAAGGCAAGTATAAAAAAACCCCAAAACCTTGCAGAAGAAAAAGGTTTTACGCTTCCTGTTGATCTGAAAGTAAAGTACGTTCTGTAACAATCTTTGGTGGGACAAAAGGGAAAAACTTCAGGCAAAGTAGCCCCCTAATCTCGGAGGTTGTGTTCGACCCTACCTAAAAGGAAAGGTGACAGCAAGGAAAGAGGCAGGGCAAGCAGCTAGTGCTGGTGAACGATTCTGCCCGACGTCTCGCCTGCTAGGTGACAGCGCTGACCTGTAACATCTCCGTGCCCGTAAAGCACCGAAGCCAGGCAGAGCTAGAGCTTAGCTCCGCGAAGGGAAGCGAGATCTGGGCTGTTCCTACTTCTGCACACCAGCCCGGTCCCACCAAGGCAGAACCTCCCCCAGCCCCAGCAGGAATCGTCGCTTGCGGTTCTGGTACCTGCCAGGATTTTTCTGATGCTTGCAGCAGTGTGGAGAAAAGCTCCTGCAAAATGACCATCTTCTGCTTGAGCAGCAGCTCGCGGTGCAGGGCCTCCTGCAGGGAAGGGGAGAGCGGGTCAGCAGGGACCCCCTGAGCTGGCAGGGACCCCCCCGGCTCAGGGTCACGGTCAGGTTTTCTGCTGCTCCAGGGGGTTCAGACAGGTCTTTGAGTTCAGTGGCTTATCTGGAGTTTTTCTCGATCACATTAAAATTTGGCATGTAAAGTAATAATTGGGCATTTAATAATAATTAATTTTAAAAGAATTTTGCTACTTGCCGAAGACCCGCTGTCCCCACGGGTACGTCAGGATACTTGGTACCTACCTTCAGGTAGTTGGACAGCTGCACCATTTCCTGAAAGGGGAAGGGCAAATGTTTAACAACGTAGAATTGTTTCGGTTTATAAACAGTGTACGAACTTGCTAGAAAATCCAAATATTTTGAAATAAAATGGAAGTTAGCAGCCTGTGTTTGGGTGGGGGGTGGAGAGCCTGTTAGGGTTGGTTTGGGTCGGTTTTCCAGGGAAGAGAAAATATTTTCTGCTGCAACTTACAGCATTGGAGCTGTGGCATCTTTGCCGTGCAGTGTCTGAAATGGGGCAGCTACCGAGTGAGAGCAGCAGATACCCCTGGGACAGAAGTGCCTTTCTCTCCTACAGGAGCAGTGCCATCATTCTTCAAACTAGAAATTTGGCATCAGTCAGTGTCCCAGTCAGGCATTTCTGATACTGGTTTAATTCACAGGAGTCAGTTATTATCTGTGTTTCGCTTACCTTGTTTAACACCGCTATGCCACAACTAAAACAAAAAAGAAAGCGTGTTACTGAGGCGCGCGCCGCGTGGGGGCTGCAGCAGTCCGTGCCGCCGGCCGCCCCCCGGCCAGCCCAAGCAGGCTGTGGGTACAGTGAAGGCTTTGCTGAAACGTGCCTGGGCTCGGGCGCCGGCGGTGGCTGCCCTGCGGTACCCGAATCCACAGCCCGTGGAGGGAGGGGAGCACTGACTTACTCTGTCTGCTGGCTCGAGTCTTTCACTCCTGCGCTTGGATGGGTCAGGGTCTGGGTTCCTGTGAAAGCGAAGCGAAAGGGTGTGAGTGATCGCCCCGTCCGAGGGGCTGTGAAGTTCCATTTGGGCGTCCGTCTCAGCTCCCAGGGACGGCATCGCTTCCAGGATGAAGACCAGCTGATTAAACAGCGCCCAGTAACACAACTCGGGAGGGGCAAGATGCAAAGAGTCCTGCTCAGATGGACAGAGAGGTAGGAGTGAGACAACCCTGCAGGCTGAAGGTAGCCCCCAGGCCCCTGGGTAATCTGGGGCACTTACAGGGAAGTTGTAGGGCTGAGCAAAAGTGTCCTTAACACCTGCAGTTTGTGGGGGAAACTCAGGCTGGGACAGTAAAACTCAGTGCGGGTTTGGGGCTGCTGGCAGGAGAGCTCGGTCGGGTTAGAGGGGAGCTACCAGCTCACATCCCAAACCGCTCCAGGGAGGCTTAGAGGTGGGAGGGAAACGTCACGGCTGCTGTTATGGTGGGAAACCCGGGCATCCCTCACCTACCTTGAGTGTTCACGGAGGCACCTTGTCTGGGCACGGCTTCTGCCGAAAAGCCGAGAGGGTCGCTGATGCCGAGCAGAGAGCGTGCAGGGGAGAACGTGGGGCAGCTCTGTGCGTGCTGGAACGAGAGGGCAGCTCGAGTCAGTATCTCTCCAAAATGGGCTGTGAGGAATGGAGGGGAAGGGGCTGTGGCTGAGTCAGGCTTTGTCCTTGCGGTGACTGGGTGAAGAGCCTCAAAGAGATGCTGAGAAACCATGGCAAACCCACACGGGTCTGCTGCTTTGGCTGCAGCAGCTCCAGAGCTCTGCAGGGAAGTGGGGGAAAACCTGCTGGCTTCTGAGGGGGGTACCAGAACAGGACAAGGAACCCCAAAATATCTAGAGATTCTTTTTGAAAAAAATGAGGACTTTTGGTGGCAGGGAGCTGGGTCCTGGCTTAGGTCTCTGCTGCCACTTGGCTGCGTTGGAGCAGAGGTACCTGCCCTGAGCTGGCTTCTCCCCCTGGGGCTGGAGGAGCAGAGTGCTTGCCCATCACCCCCCTGCCCCCCTGCAGCCTCCTGCCCCTCGTTACCTCTGCAGAAGCAAGCAGGGGAGGGCACTGTGCAGGGGCTGTGTGCGTGTAAATGCTTGTCCAGATTCCTGCTGCCTAGCAGGTTGATTAAAGCCAGTGAACCAAAGGGCAGAGGGAGGCGGGTAATTGCTCTGCACGCCCTGGCACTGCAAAGGGACCTTGAAGGTGTGCCTGTCTCTAAGTCATCTCCCGTTCAACTGTCTCTGCTCACGTAGGGCTGTGAAGCCCCTAGGATGAACTTGCAACGTACCAGGGGAATTGTTCATTTTGCACGGGGTGTAAGTTTAGAAGGAAAGCTGTTTGGTGCTCAGACTGGGGTGCTTTGCACTGCATCCTTCTACAGACGTTCTTCGAGGCAGTGTCTCCTCGGGGCTGCTGTCAGCTGTGCAGCACTGGGTAGGTGATGGGTGCCAGGGAGCCTGCTAATTCCTGCACCCTTCCTGCTAACAGTGATGGAGGGAAGCCAGGTGCCTAGAACTGGGGTTTCAAGGGTGAAAACAATCTGTGTAAGTGCAAAACCATAGTCCGGCAGCCGGGCCGTGGGGTTGTACTTGGGGGAATGGCAGAGAATCTCCGTCTGGTTCAGGGTGCGGAAAGCAGGAGAGGAGGGCGCTGGGAGGGGGGTGACAGTGTTTACCTGTCCCTGACTCTGCAGTTCGTACGGAAATGCACATTTTTGTCTATGCGTTCTCACTTTTTGGCTGCACTTTGATTTGAATCCCGACGCTGTTGCAATGGGTGGACGAGCTGTGGTTGGTTTCATGGGCGCTAGCCGGAGAGGGCAGAGCACTGCGCTGCGCTCCAGGCACGGCGGCTGGCATTACCTGGGGCAGGACGGGCGATCTCAGCTCCACCCGTGAGGAGGGGTCCAGGGGGACGCGTGCTTCAGGCTCCAGGCCCAGCGGCACGCTTCCAGCATCGCTCGCCAGGTTTCTCCTCCTCAGGAACTCCCTTTGCCGGGGACTCTGCGACGGCTCCTCTGCTCCCCTCGCGGGGCGGCGGCAGGTTGTCACGTTGTTTCGGCGCCGCAGGTTCTCCCGCATCTCGTGCCGCCGCTCACACTTCTCGTCGTAGCTCTCGTTCACGCGCCTGCGCTGCAGCCGCGCCTTCTCGGGCTGGCCGATGGGGTTGGGCACAGCTCTGCTGGCCTGTGACCGCCCCATCCGCTCTCGGGTCTCCTGTCCTGATGAAACCAAGGGAAAAGACACGATTTGAGTGAAAACTAATTACTTCTAAAATTAAATGAATGTGGGGTATTGGACACTGATTCTGAAGTCCTCGCGCAATGGATGCGGGTGGTGTTCCTGCAGAAATCTGCTGCCCATGAACCCGCGTGTGTTGGCCACGTTAAACGCTGCGCTGTTCGTGCTCCTCTGTCAGGTGGTGCTGACCCAGGGCATGCTCAGAACAGAATTTCAAACGATTGATGCAACCTCATGAAGTTGGCCTCACTACCAAGTAATGATGCTTCCAGTGCTTCCTGTGGGGGAATTCCTTTCCTGATAAAATACAATACTTCTGTCACTCAGACTGACTCTTTTGTGCATGCTGTTACAGCTCTTTAGCCAACCTAAAGAAAGCAATGAAAGCACAGGAGGGGCAATGGCTGCTGCTTCTGCAGCAAACTTCTTTTTAGTTTGCATTTCTTTTGCCATTTTCTTTTTTTTATAGGTCCAAACGTCACGGTGCTGTGGTGTGACTTGGTCTTCAAGCAGTCGCATTGCATTTCCTAGTGGTGGCTGCCTCTGTGCACAGAGAGGTCTGCAGCAGCGAAAACCTTGCGGTGTTGTAAGGGTTTGGTTTTCTTTCAGTGGGACATCTGGCAAAGTCCCTGCAGGCCTGAGCACCCCCACTCCCTGAAGAATACAGCTACTGAGTGCTGCTTGCTTTTACCTCCTGCTCGCTCCCTGCCGCCCCGGCTCTTGGCTCGGGTGCTGGGCAGCGCGTTGCCCTTTCCTTGTTCACCCTCACTTGTCCTCCCACAGCCTCACGGCGGCAGCCCTGGGTCTGTGTGCTGCCGAGCTGCGGCTTGGTTCCTTCACTGCAAATACAAGTGTAGTGATTGTTACGCTTCGGAATTAATTAAGTGTTAAGCCATGGTACCAGTTTGCTTCAAGCACGAATTCTGCCTTCGCCTCTGGGGATTTTGTGGCCCAAACAGGGCAGTGGCCTGGCTGAGGGAGGAGCTCCTCCATTTCAGCCCTACCGCACCGTCGACATGTGCGTGCAGGGCGTGGATGTGAAACCTCCTCCGGTGTGCTGACTTCTCTGCACAGTTGCAAGCCCCACTGGTGCATTGTTTTTCACTGGACTTTGGTTGTATCGAGTGTTTTGGGGCCTTTGCCTCTGCATCAGTTAAAAAAGATGAGCAATAGCTACCCACAACTGCTCCCCTTCCTTCCTCCCCTCGCATGACAGCTCCGTCCCCCTCTCCTTTCCCCTCTCCTCCCAGTGAAGAGGCTCATCATCCCCGTGTGCATCCCACAAATGAGGCTTGGAGGGTGCCCCTTCCCAAGGGCGTAGTTGGCAGGGGGGCTCAGCCCGGGAGCTGCTGTGGCTGTGTCTGGTGTGGGGTCTTCTTATATTCAGTAAATCACATTAACGTAGGAAAGAGAGAAGGAAAAAGGATTTTAGACTCTGAAAATTCTGGTTAAATGTTCTTCGGTGTCAAACAAAACCACCAGAACTTCATTGGTTTCATTCTGTCTCGAGCAATTAGGAAGTTGTTGAGTCTAATGAAAAAAAAAATAAATGGGAACGCGTAAACCCCATTTCCATGTATAATACTTCTGTGCTTTTTAGTCTGCATTAAAATCTGCTCCATAAATATTTTTATTGTCCTTGTGCCAGCCGGGGTGTACTCACAGCTCGTTACTAGTGCCGGCTTTTCACTGTAGGAGCTTCCTTTGGGAGGAGAGCGGCGCTTTCGGGGCAGCCAGCCCTTGCCCTGGGCAGGGAAGGTGCCTGCGAACCCACAACCAGCTGCTCCCAACATTGATGCTACCTGGGACGTGGGCGTCCAGGCCCCTGAAATACGGCACTTGCTGAAGGATTAGGCAGCACTCACCTATGTGCTTTGATTAATTTTTATTTGAATATTCTCCTCTTTGAATAGCTTCTGAAGCATATCTATTTTTAGCTTAAATTTACTGAAGGATCCCAACAGTGTTTCACCTTTTGTCTGTTTCCACACCGTAACGACCCACCCAGGGCCTTTCCACTCGGTGCTCGCACGCTTGCTTTCCTTGGCCCAGCCGGCAAGGCAAGGGCTGCCCAACAGCTCCCCGCACAGAAATGCAAGCTGGGTGTACGCCAGCGCCCCGCAACGTGCTGCCTCGCAGCCTGAGGCTGGGTCCGGCCCCGTAGCTTGGGACAAAGCCTGTACCCACAGCCGAACCCGCTCCAAACTCTTCGGGGCAATTTAAAAGCATTTTTCCAACTCATTGTTATCAATAACCCAATTGCTTGTTGAATTTGGGCTTTGGATGTCCTGCTCGGTCCCCGCTCACCTGGCTCTTCCCGTCAGGAATAGCTCGGTCCCTCTCCCACCTGCGCTGCCCCTGGGCTGCCCAGCCTGTCACCCTGCATCCCAACCACAGCTCGCAATACCCTCGGTTAACCAAAAATGCGCTTTAAAGCAAGGTAAAGCTTAAAGAAATTCACGGTTCATTACTCACCGCACACTGAGCAAACTGTTGAGGCCTTCTTGACAAGCTAATACTCTATTTCCTCCCTCTGTTTATCCCCAAATTACCCTCTCTAATTAAACAGACATGTCCTTTATCTTTGCTTTCCAAGCTGTTACACTTCTCGCTTCAAGGAAAACCAAAGGAAAAAAAAAAAGGTGCTTCTTGCTGGTTCATGTTACAGCTTCCTGGTGTCAATCGTGTAGGCTGAGAACGGGGTGAAAAAAGAAGAAAAAAGGTGCATAGTGCTGCTTTCAGCATGGCAGCCTCTGCTCCCCTCCAGCCCTTGCCAGCCCCGGCGCTGCGGGCACTTACCTGGCCTGAGGGTCCCGTCCTACCCCTGAAGTGCCACGGGGCAGCAGGGTGAGCTGGGGGTTATCGGGCACGAACATGCTCCAACTGCCATCTTCGTGCCAGCCACCTCATTTTGCTGCTCTCGCTCTTTTTCTCGCTCTGTAAAACAGGAAATGTTGCAGCCGCAGCCGAGCCCCGGTTCCTGTCCCTGCTCGCAGCTCAGCTGCGGGGCGCGGGCGCCCGGCTCATGACGCGGTTTGGGTTATCTGGGGACCCCAAAGTCTCCAGCTTCTCTCTAAGCAGAGCTAGCAAACATCTTTTGGGCAGTCTCGCTTTATCGGTCTCCAACACACGGAGGTTGAGTGCTGGTTCGTGGCGCTGCTTGTGGCATGCAGAGACTGAGTTTCCCCAAGCTGCTTTGGGGTAAAGAAATCCAGACTTGGGGAAGTACAGTAATGCTATTATTTTAAGGCTTCTTGCAAAGAAAGGAAAGGAAAAAAAGTGTGTATCGGCAGCTGAGGACAGGTCACAAATGGCAGCAATGCATTAAGGTCTTTAGAGAAGTGAAAGCTGCGTTAGTGCGAATCGTGCAGGGAGGTCGGTTTAACCAGCGGGGCGCTGAAAGGGCTCTGTGCCCGTGGGAAAGGGACACAAGTAAAAGCAGAGATCTCGTAAAGTAACGTAGGCTTTATTTTTTACAAAGGCCAGCCTGAAGGGAATACATGACACACAATTTCCCGAGTCAAAGACTCTCTGGTGGCTTTGGGTGGGTTGTGCTGCTTGGCTGAAATCCCCGTTCTGGGGGTGGCTCGGCTTGCTTTCCGCAGCGCTTGGCACCGCGGCCTGTGTGGCTCTCGGTGGGGGAACAGGAGGGTGAGCAGGAGACCTGCTGGAGAGCAGGACGCTGGCAGCAGATCCTGCTGCTAGGAGCATCTCTGGCGTGCCTCTTGGTTGGAAAAAGCCAGTTGCAAGTGTTCATTGCTAAAAAGGACATTTTCGTGCCGCATGTTATACGCTTTTGGTGCGTCTTGGGTTGCCAGGGTGCATCGGTGTGGGGCTGTCCCAGTGGCTTGGAAAAGGGCCCCCGAGTAGCCAGTTTAACACCCACATCCCTGGGGCCTGGCCGGAGTTGTCCCAGCACGCTCACCACCCTGGAGGCTACGTTCTTTTGACGTTTTCCACCTTATAGCTGCTCCTGATGGAGGAGTCAAGGAAGTCGGGGGCTATGGCCTGGAGGAAGAGCAGGCTGCCTATTTTCCAGGGCGGGTAGTGCAGCTCCCGCTGGCGCAGCGCCCCGCTCTTGATGATCTCCAGTGCACACTCCTCCTTCGGCGCTGGCGTCTCCCGGAGGGCATGCGAGACCACTCGCACAGCGTTCTCTGGAGCGATGGGAGGACGAGGAGGGAAAGAGCAGCGTCAGATAGAGGAGCTGCCACAGGTACCACCGCCTCGGTCGGGGTGTCTGTAGCTTCCTCTAATGAACGAACAAGCTCTGGGGTTCAGACCCACTTAACAAGGCTTAGTTAAATAACAATTGTAGCGATGTCCTTCCCTTCCCTTTCCTTTCCACCTCTCGAGTGACCACAGGACAGAATCCCCACCTCTCTGGGTTTACTGCAAGGACAGCAGAGGCAAAGGTCTTAGGCCACCCTTTTTAAAGAGTTGGGGTCCCGTTTCCACAACTGCACAGCTGCTGCAGGCTGAGGGCCCAGCAGCGGTGGTGAAGCAGCGTGCTGAGCAGCCTGGGGCCTGAGAGCGGGTAGAGAACTCGGCTTGGCTCTGCCGGGAAATGCACTGAGTCAGGGGGCCCCAGCGGTGCTGAGCTTACCTGTGTTGATGTACCCCAGGATGCAGAGGGTGATGGAGACGTTGACCTTGTCCACGATGAATTCATGTCGCAAGGAGCTGAAAAATCCATCTAAGGCGAACTTAGTTGCAGAATAGGGAGCAACAAATGGGGAGGCAACTTTACCTGGAGCAGAAACACAAGGTCAGGATTTGTGTGCTGGGCAGACACCAGGCTGCACAGCTCTCCCTTCCTCTTGCCCTTCGAGTAGCTACAATATCGTGGTTTAGGGTGCTGGAGTAAGCTGTCATGAGCGCTTGAGAGAAACAGACAAAGGCAGGAATGTTTAAAATGCAACATCTGGCATGCAATGACATTAAGTACCTGTGGTCGTGGGGGATACTGTTCTTGTACGCCTGTATATATGCCCACGTACAGCAACTGCACAGGTAATATGTGGCCATGCACATAAAACAACCTGCCATGGTGGGCCATTGACTGCAGTGCATGAAGGTGATCAGTTGGTGCACAGAAAGTTGCAGGACAGGGCATAGAGCATAAATCCCCCAGGGGACTTGAATTGTGCATCCAGGATATGAATCGTGCGCTGCTCCAGACTCCCAGGGGGATGGCTCTCTGCCGTATGGCCCTTATTCTGTCTTTGGAAGAAGAGCGACATCAGGGAGCCCCTGTGGGCAGAGGGAGGGATGTGTGCAGGGAGAGCCCCTCGTGTGCTCACCTGCCAAGGATGAAATGACAACGATGCTGCCCTCGTTCTCCTTCAGCATGGGCAGGGCGGACACGGTCATTGCCACATAGCTGAGAAAGTTGGTCTCTAGGAGCTTTCGTACATGCTCAACGTCCCCGTTGAAGTAGTTGAAGTGGCTGTGACCAATGTGATTTAGGATGAGCATATCGAGGCCTCCTGGAAGCAGAGCATCTTTGCTATTAGCAACCAGCATCTCAAACCAAAGTGGCTTCTTGGTGGCTGGGATGGCCCCAAAATGTACCGTGGGGTGTGTTGGGGAGGGAGGAGGGGCAGCTCCCCGCCACCTACCCCAAGTGTTCTCAGCCTCCTTCACCACCACCTCGGGGAACGTGGTGTCCTCCATAGAGCCGCTCACGTAGCGGGCGGATGCGGCGCCCAACTTGAGGCAGCGCTCCACAACCTGTGGCAACAGTGAGAACGGTGTTAGCAATGGACCCCCTCCATGGACCCCCCCGTCCCATGAAGGCTGTTGCAGCATATTTCCACGTCCCACTGGAAACCCTTCTGCCTTCATGGGAGGAGATGTGTTGGCCAGGGAAATGTTTCTGGCTGCAGAGTTAAACCATGGCACATCTGAGCCAAATATTTAGTATTTATAGATAGGGATATGATTGCTTAATTTTGATTCTGTTGTATATGGGATGTGAAAACAGTTCAGACTTTGAGAAAGGGCAAGGGTTGATCAGGCCAGGACTTGGGCAGCCTCGTGTTCTCCTTGGTGGTGGAGATCAGAATTTAGAGCTGAAGACTGTGGAGAAAGAAACGCCGTGCTGTCAGCACAGAAAATGCAATTGGTTGTGGTGAGGGGGGTGTGTGTTAGAACAGGCTCATGCTGGGGAAATGGTGGGGTGGATCTGTAGGGTATCCAGCGTCCCCCTGTGCCTGGGACAGGATGAATATCTGCATTCTGCCTGCCTGTGGGGTTCTGGATTGCAAATGTGTTTTGCCAGCCCGGCGTGCTCTGCTTGCCATTTACTTTCTGCAGCTTGGCCTCCGTCCGTGCCGTGAGCAGTAGGTGGGCCTCCATGCGTGCCAGGTGATACGCCATCTGCTCCCCGATGCCGCTGCTGGCTCCGGTCACGATCACCCGTTTCCCCCGGAGCATCTCTGGAGAGGAGGGCGCAGAGCTCAGAGCCGGCACAGCCCTCGCCATCCCCCTGCCCACGAGCACCGCGGCTCCTCTCTGCCCCCGTGGCCTCTGGCCTTCGGGTGCGGGGAGCTGCAGGCAGCAGCACCCCCCGCTGCAGCATGCGCCACTCGTGCAGACCTCAGCTGGAGTCTGGTCACTAATCCCGGTTTGGTGGGGAGAGCAAGCGAGGCTTGAGCTCTGCAGCCAGACTGGTCTGGGAGCGGCTTTTGGAAATGGTGAGAGTTCACCAATAAAAGGATTAAATGTTTAAAGTGGAAAACTGCATGTTTCCTAAAAAAAAATAATTTACTGAGCTCAGAGAGTTACCGTGTACCCCAGCAGACCAAGGTGGTCCTGTGAGCTTTCCTGTGCGGCACAGGGTGCCGTGACCCCTCGCGCTGGGGGCTGCCTGCACTCCCCCCCGAGCCCCCGGCCCTCCCGCGCTTCGGCGTTTTCAGCTGCGCTTTGCAAGGCCCTTCAAAGGGCCTGTGCTCTGCTGCACAGCCACACGCTGTCACTCCAGCAGCAGCCTTGCCGCTTGTGGTTTTAAAGCCCGTTTTTCCCGTGACTTACCTTCTTTGAAATTCTCAGGTCCTGAATAAAAGTAAAAGGCTAGTGCCAGTCCCAGCAAGGGGGTGAAAACCTTCAGGAGCAGACCCATCCCTCCGCGAAAGTACAGGCAGGAACGAGACAGATTCTGCAGCTCTGCCTGCGGGGAGGTGGACGCGTCCGCAGGTTGCAAACAGGGCTGGGAACGACAGCGGTTTGGAACAGGTTCTTATCTTGCACAAGTGCGCTGGTATCTGTTGGACCTTTCTGTGTGTTTCCTGTGATTTAGCAAACATTAACCTAATGGAGGGAGTTGCTTTGGACTTTAGGCTGTCCCTTTGCACCCTTGTCCTGCCAGGAGTTTCAGGTGTGTTTCCCAAGAGCGTTGCAGGGACACACTGAAAAGCTGCTCCCTCCATAGAGCAGTGGGCGTGTTGTTTGGTGGCTGCCTTTGGGGCCGGGACACCAGTGTCCCCTCAGCGCAGCCCTCCATGGGATGGACATCCCTCTCTCTCGCCACCTCCAAAACGGAGGCAGTGCTTCCTTTCCTCGCTGCCTGCCCCAAGGGTTTATTGGGCAGCAGTATCACTGTGGTACAGGCTCATATGAATGTCTAGAGAGGGCGAGGCTGGCCAGGTTTGTGCTTTTAGACCTTTATTCAGTGCTTCTGCCTCATCCTGCACAGTATCACCACTGGTGTAATACGGACAGTTTGTTGGTGGCTCCTGTACATAAAAAACTGCATTCATGTCTTGAGGAATCCACTGACTGCAAAAGGCAGGAGAAGAGCCAAGGGGGTGAATAATAAAAATCTTCGGCTTTCACAAGCATTGCGTGTCGCACTGCTCAGCACCTGCCTGGGCGTACGGCGAACGGGTTTGCAAGTAATTTTCTGACAGAGAGTTTAAGGGGCAAAACCCATTCTGTGTGCGCTGCTTCGTGTGGGTGATCTCGGGGTAAGAACAGAACTGCCAGTTCCTGATTTCCTTTAGGAAGCGAGAACACTGATGCTGGGGAGTGCTTGGGTGGGAAGGGTTTGGGGAGGTTTTGCATTGCTTTGTCTCAGGACAAGTAACAGTTGATGCTTGAAGGGCCAGAACCGCGTTAGATGTAACTGCATCCCCCTGGGCACTGCTGCCAGGGTCAGGGAAGCAGCGCGGAGCTCGCTGCAGCCTTGTGCGTTGGTTCTGTGTTCAGCATCTGGTGCTCCTGGGGCCCAAGCGCTCAGCTCAGGGCGGTGGTGCAGCAGCTCTGTGCATCTAGACGGTGTCTTCCAGTTAGCACATTTCTGTAAGAAACTGTCTACCAAGTTTGGAAAGTTTTGCTTGGGGTAAGAACCTGCATTTAATTTGGCCGTTAAACTGACAAAAATAGGCTAAATGACAGCAGCGTCTAGTGATGGAGAAAGAGGGGATAAAAAACCCATAGAAGACACAAAACCGTTAGGTTAGTAATATTTAATTATTGGTTTGTTACTACTTTGCCTAGCCCGGGGAAGGGAGTGGGTCTGCCCAGGGGGGTCCCGCAGCCGCAGGGCGCTCCCCTCTCTCAGACCTTGTACCGCGCTACCTGGCCGTCCCGACCAGCCCCCCCAGAGGTGACACGCTCTGCTTAGCAATGAAATAACTGACTCTCTGAAGCCAAAGGAGGGGAGATTGAGATTAGGTATTAGGGAGAAATCCTTCCCTGGGAGGGTGCTGAGGCCCTGGCACAGGGTGCCCCGAGAAGCTGTGGCTGCCCCTGGCTCCCTGGCAGTGCCCAAGGCCAGGTTGGATGGGGCTTTGGGCAGCCTGGGCTGGTGGGGGGTGTCCCTGCCCATGGCAGGGGGTGGCCTTGGGGGGGGCTGGGAGCTCCCTTCCCACCCAAACCATGCCGTGGCTCTGTGACACCTACCGGCCGGGCCCTGGCTGCACGGCCCGTCTCCACCGGCAGAGGAGGGTGTTGGACCGGCGAACCCTCCCGGCTGTGCCACCGGCGGGGTGGGCAGGGGCTGCGGGCGGCGGGCAGCGGCTCTTCTCTCCCCGGGCCGGTACCGCAGCGGGTGCAGCCGTACGGGTGGCAGGGCTCCTGCCGGCGCAGCACCGCACCCTTGGCGGTCGGGCTTGATGACCTTGGGGGTCCTTCCCAACCTGAGGGAGCCCATGACACTGTGATCTCCAGCGCCCGCTCCTCCCGCAGCGCCAGCGACACCGGCCGACCCGCACCGGGAGCAGGGGTGGGGGCTCAGCCCGGGGCCGGGGGAGGCCGTTGCGTTAACGTGAGGCGGGGAGAGCGGGGTTTGCATCGGACGTGTGTCAGTACAGAGGTAGGTTCATGAGGATAAATGCCTCTGCTGCCCACCGTGCGCAGAACTCCGTGAGCTGCCCCGATGGCGCACGGGCGTCCCCATCCCGCACCGTGTCGCGTCGGTAGGTGGGACTGATGGCAGGGGGTGGCTGGCACACCCGTTTGTACTGACGGTGTCAGGCCGTGCCAGCCTGTGCACAGCGGCTAGTTTAATGTCGCAGGGAACAAAAATCGGTCTGAGTTTTGTTTTTCAGCGGAAGAGGGGTAGGATCCCCCTGAGACCAGAGTTTTGCACGCGCTTGTGTTACAGCAGGGCTGGAGGAAAAGCAGCCGCAGAGGTGAACGGGGGGTTGGTGGCAAAGGGAGCTGAGAAGGTGATGCTCGGCTCCTGATGAGCCCGATCAAACAGCACAGATCTTACCAGTGTCGATGAAGCCAAGGACGCAGAATGCGATGGAAACAGTAACGCTCTGAATGCTGAATTCTTGCCTCAGGGAGCTGAAGAATCCATCCAAGGCAAACGCAGTTGCAGAGTAGAGGACCATAAAGGGAAACCTGACTTTACCTGCACGCAGGGTGAAGTTCTGTTACAGCACAGAAAGCCTGTCTGCTCAAACCTCTGGTTTGCCCATCATCAGGTAAAGTATCTTACCCAAAGGGAGGTTACTGTTAGTGAGATGTCATCCTGGCACCTGAACAGCAGCATCACAAATATTCCTGCCAGCTCTTTCAAGGTCTGAAGACCAACGCCATTGCTCATGTCTCTGCTCAGGGTTTGAGCAATCCGCAGGCACTAGGAAACCCTCGGAGGGGAGACATGGAGCAAAGTTTAAAGTCCCGTCTCTGGATCCTGAGCTAAGCTGATCACTAGGAGACTGACTAATACACCGGCGGTGAGTGGGGACATCTGTTAGTCATTTAGTTTCCTGACTTGACAGAAATTTATTAGAGCAGAGTCATGGTTTTGTGAATCAAGTCAGTCAATAACTCACTCCACAAATATTAGCAGGGACTTGACCTACCAAAACAAGATGAAGTGGTGATCTTCAGGGGCTTTGCACGACTAGGCGAGCCCGCAGCCCCAGTGCCATGGGGCTTTGCAAGGGCCACTGGGGCAGGTCTCAGGCCAGCCACACATTTGGGGACTGGCTCCCTTCGCCTGGGCGTAGGCGATGGATACTCGCCGTTTGTTCGAGCCTAGCTGAGGGCAATTTTGATGTAGTTTTGGTCCATGATGGTCACAGTGGGCTGGACCTGAGTGAGGAGGGACAGGTTTTGGCCCTGCAAGCTGATATCCAGCTTGACCACCCTGACACACCCTGTAGCACTCTGTACTAGCTGGCTCCACTCCCCGTCTGCAGAGGCTGGATTTCCAGGACAACAGGAATGCTCCCAGCAGGTACTGCCCATCACTACCATCAGCTGTCTCTCCAGGCCGGGCAGCGCTTGAGACTACTTCTTCTTGAATCATGCAGGAGACAGGCTGTTCCCCAGAGCTACCTAAGCTGATCTCAGATTTGATCTCGACCTTCCCCCCAGCTGAGTGATGCTCGCTTGCTTCATCTTTGATGAACTCAGCCTTCTCCCTTAGGAACTCCCCGATCTCCTGCAGGGTGGGAATGAAGTCCTGCGAGAGGCTGCCGCAGAAGTCAGGCAGCTTGAGGTGAGCCTCACAGACAGCGGCGTGGGGTTTTGCATCTTCCTCCTTTGCACTGGAGAGGGGGAGCAGGGTGCCTTCAGAGTGGCTGGCTCTGCTTGCAAGGCGATGGCCAGAGCCTTCTGGGTGGCCGGACACCCTCTCACTGCTGTGCCCTGGCAGAGGCAGAAGGGACAGCAGCGTGCTGCATTGCAGAGCACTGGCAAAGCTCTCTAGCAGGGAAGAGCTGGTCAAGGAGGGTGGCAGCTCCTGACAACTCACAGAGACCATTTGTTCACTCACATCCTCTACCCACACAAAGCTCTTGTCTCAGCTGGATGAGAAGCCTCTGCAAGAGCTCAGCTGGGGCTCCTGAGGATGGGGAAGTCTTCATGCATCTGCAAGGGAACACCACCAAGGTTATTTCCAAATTAAAAAACAAACCAGAAAACCTCAACCTTTGAATAAATGGACTTTGCATTAGAAAGAAAACATCAAAACTAGTCAGTGGCCTTTGTTTTTTCACAGAGCCTGTTGCTCAAAAAACACATGCTAAGCATTTTCCTATGCAGGGTGCCAACAGGCTGCAAACAGCTGGATTCCCCCCAGAAGCAAACTTCTCTGTGGAGTTTATTAAGGTAAAAATACACAATAAAACACTTCATCCCTCTTTCATCTGTGCCGGAGGGCAGGTATGTGCTGCTGGATGGCAGAGAGCACGACTTGTGGCTTACAACTAGGAGTTAGCTGAGATCAAAGAGAGGGTGCTGGTTTCTCCACACTGCAAACGTTGGTACAACCACAACCTGATGCAGACCTATCACGCCTGGATTAAAACTAACTAGTTAGGGAACAGACGAGAAGACAGCTATGAGAGTGCCTGCTGCCAAACGGCCTGGGGCTCTGTGCGAGCACCGCAGCTGGCGAGTGTTCACCAGCACCCACACTGCTGTGGTTACGCTGGCTATCGGTGCCCGAACAAGCGAGTTTAAAGCCAGTTCGGGCAGGTCTGCCCAAGCTCAACCACACCTCCAGAAAGCATTGGGGACAGACTCTCTGGGGTCAGCTCACAGGGCCCTTGAGGATACAAACACCACGTTACAAAACAGGTGAGAAAGATCACGGTATCTCCAGGTTAGGTCTGTGGGGTCCTCAGGAGGTGATTGGTCTCCAACAGTTCAACACCTCAAACCCCACAGGCCCTGCTGTGGCTCGCAGGGTTGCGAGCGCAGTGCCTGAGCACCCGCTGAGCAGCCTCACAGCATCCCCGTCTCAGCAAGACGGCAGCTTGGAGGCTGCATCCTGCGCCTGCAGCACCTGAGCCACCCAAGAAGGCTGGTACTTCTGACATTTAATGCAGAAAGTGAGTTTCCAAGAGAAAGGAAACCTATGCCAAAGTCCCTTATGAACCTTTTCCAGAGTGAGTCCATGAGATTTCTGCAGAGCTGCAAACCAGTCAAGCCAGTCCTTGTTATCAGTGCTCCTCAGGGTCCTGAGAGCTGGGAAAGAAAGGGAATTTTTGAGCAGTCTGGATGTAATATAAAGGCTTTTCTCCTTAAGAAGAAATAATCCCCACATCATTCAAAATCTGCTAAGCTTAAGGTGCCACATTGCTCGGGGCGCTCTGCAGTGCTGCCCAGTCTGCCTCCAGCACAACTCTGCTTCAACAGGTCATGATGAGCAGAGACCATCGTGGCTCACGTGTGAGGTAAGAAAGGCGTTTGGGGCCAATCATCTCAGGCTTCAGATTTTCATCACAACACAAATTCATGCTCTGAACCATCACCCTCAAGGCAGCACCCAATTCTCCTCCTCCCTCCACACCAATGTTATGATCTCTTTCTGATCTCTGCTTCTCTCACTCGTCTCCTCTTTCTACAACTTCAGAGGCTAGAAAATCCTTCCCCCTTTAGCTACCAAACACTTCTGTTTACCTCTTCTGAAAAATCATAGAAGCCCAGACTGGTTTGGGTTGGAAGGGAGCTTCCAGCCCACCCAGTGCCAGCCCCCTGCCATGGGCAGGGACACCCCCCACCAGCCCACGCTGCCCAAAGCCCCATCCAACCTGGCCTTGGGCACTGCCAGGGAGCCAGGGGCAGCCACAGCTTCTCGGGGCACCCTGTGCCAGGGCCTCAGCACCCTCCCAGGGAAGGATTGCTGCCTCCCAGCTNCTCCCAGGGAAGGATTGCTGCCTCCCAGCTCAGCTCCAGCTCCCCTCCTGCAGCTTCAGGCCCTTCCCCTTGGCCTGGCCCCCCCTGCCCTGCAACCAGCCCCTCTCCAGCTTTCCTGCAGCCCCTGCAGGCACTGGGAGGGGCTCCAAGGGCTCCCTGCAGCCTTCTCTTCTCCAGGCTGGACAAGCCCAGCTCCCTCAGCCTGTCCTCGCAGCAGAGGGGCTCCAGCCCTC
>VWZZ01001027.1:366325-384022 GCA_013399095.1 Psophia crepitans | reverse complement strand
AAAAAGGGGGGGGGGGGGAAGAACTGTTAAATGTTGAGATAATTTCTTTTTTAACTACTGATGTATAATAAAGACAAGAGATAATTGTACATGCTTTAGAATACCATGTGACCATAGAGATTGCCTGGAGGATTACACAGGCCTCCACCACAGCAAATCAATGAAGTATTGCCTTAGTACCATTTTTAAATTTGACTATCAGTGTTCAAAGCATATGCAGGCACAGTCGGCTTTTGTACTTGAAAAAATTTGCACTACATTTTTGCAATGTAGAATAAAAAAAAAAAAGACTTAAAGTGTTAATCTTGCAAAAGCATCCATAGATAGCCTTATAATAAAACGTATAAGTAATGCTACTGTAGTCAGTACAGATACCCACAGAAGAGCTAAATTATTGATGGGATCAAGTTTCTCAGGACTATAGTTTTACGCTTTAACAGAAATACATACTTTAAAATATTTACTTGGAAACTGATTGTTTACACTTTTGAAACAGCATTGGAATATTTTTGTATAAGTAAAAATATTTTCAGGAATTAACAGAGTCTTGTCTGAAAAATAAACAAACTGCACTGGAAAAATTATCAGAAGGATACTGACAGAATTCAACTTTAAGAATCAAGATGAAGCATTTAAGTTAGGAACTCTGACTGCCTTTGCAAGCATGAGTCTCAGGAATTAAATTCAAAACTGCCCAGCCATTAATTACTCTCAAAGTCTCTTTATGTAAGACAGCTCAGGCTCCTCCATGGCATCTCAGAACTTCAGCCTCTCTGCCTTGAGACTTAGAGTCACCTAGATCAATTAAATCATCTCAGTCAAAACAAAAACATCAGGACAGGCTGAAACTGTAACTAGACTTCCAAGTACATAAAGTTAGATAACATTTCCCAAGATTTTTACAATTCTTATAAAAAAAAAATCTGACAAAAAAAAACCCAACCAAACAAAACCTCTTCCTTTTACCAAATCAGAAAATAATAAATTTTCCATGAAGAATTACACATTTTACCCATACTAATTATTGAGAACACTTAAAGTTGCCAGTTGAATTTAAAAAGGAATACAAGTTGCCCTTTAAATAGCAGGTAGAGCAAAAAAGCATCCAAGAAATATCCGAAACATTGGGAAAAAAAAAAAATTAAGTAACGTGATTTTCCCAAGGGAATGGTCTCACTACAGTACAATTTTTGCTACTATTCATAGAATTCCAAGAAAATCACGTTTGTAAGACTCATCATGACAGCCTACACTATTTAAGGCAGACTTAATAGCCAGCGTAATAATAATACAGAAGTTATCATGTGTCTAAATAAATCTTTTACACATAGAATACAGAAAAATGATAATATTCTATAGATTAAAAAATTATTTGGAAGACTACTACAAACCTCTGTGCCACTCAGTAAACTTTGAACAGGATGAAGTAGGGCATTTATCACTGCATCCGTATATAAACATTCAGCAGCACATCCTGTTTGATCACAAAACACTTGCAGAATCTCCATAACAAGACTTGCTGGAGAATAACTGTCTGGTGGACACAAGAAGTATTTGTTTATAATTTAACATACACAAACATATCTACATGGCTTATGTAGATGCTTCTGAATTATAATTCATTAAGCACTAATTTAACATATTTAGAAGGGAAGAAGGAAAGGAAAAGAAAAATCTGCACAAATAACAGACCTAAATTAAAAACTGCAAAAGAAGTTACCACATGTCTCATTATAATTATATATATATATTAGTACATATTAAAACCAAAACATTTACCTGTCTGTGCTGCCACAGCTGTCTTTGGGTAACTTGAAGAGTAATAAATAAACTGAGTAAATAATACCAACAGATCAGTTATGGAGACACTATCTATGAAAAAAAAACAGGGGGGGGGAATATTCTGCAAATTAAACTGCCATTTTAATTTTACAAATAAAACAGATTTTGTAAATATATGTAAACAATGCTATGCTTTATTGAGGAAATCAACATATGTACAACTGATAAAGCAAAGAACATGCACATCCCATGGACTCTATCAAGGTATTTCATGATCAACTTGTAAGTCTTGATCTTGCTCCTAATTTAGCCAATATTAATTTTACCATGACTTCCATTGAAATAAATGGCACCTGAAGTTTGAAAACGCTGAACATACACGGCTGTACAAAAAAGCATTACCTTGCTATTAGATTAAGCGAAAGAAGTGAGAAAGAGAAAAACTGTCAAACAACTCTTCCTCAGGTCTGAAACAGGAACAACAAACATGCAGCTAAATGCAGGTTGGGAACTATTGCTTCAAGTTTAATGTAATTATGTTCATAAATCAGATAATTTGCGAGGAAAGGGTTGCTATCTATGACGCTGAGAACGACACTATTAAGATGACAGATGGTGAAATTGTTACTTTGTAGGGGAGAGAAAAAAAAAGCAACAATCAGCAATGGATCACTGCTTGAATGGTGTTATACAGATAATCCATAAATGACAAAAGCACTTGATTAGTAGATGTTTCTGCCTCACAACTGCTCTACATTGGATCTGTTAAGTCCCAATCCTCAAACACAAGGGACTAAATACCTTCAAAAGATGATTTTCAGAATTAGTATCCAGTCATGTTTTGAATTCTACACTGACTTAATAAAGATATTAACATAACGGACCACTACAATTGTTCTCACACACTTGCATTTGTGAACCCTGCACAATGTATCACCATATGCAGATTTCTCTGCATGCCCAAGGGCTTTTCCATCTTGTATCTTCTGCTGGCATTAAGACCTCTGTTCTACCGGTACTGGTCTTTTCCTCTACCATTGTTTTACCTTACTAATATTAATAGGTTAAGCTCAGAACAATTGTTTTCAATATGCAATTAGCTTGAAATACTGACTTTATTTCACACCTGAAAAAAACCCAACCCAACAACCTGTAAAAAAGATTTTAGTTCCTGGACGTGTCTCTTTGTCAAACCAACTGTATCAATTGGTATCAATATTACTCATACCTAGAAATACTGAATTACTTACACAATGATCCAATTCTCCTCAGGTATTAAATTAATTTGTTAAATGTAAGGATAAAAGTAATCTATTCAACCACATCCATCTAAGATTAAAAAACTGTGTTGATGCTTCAAAATACCTATACCATCTTTTAAGAAAGATTGTTCAGCAGTTCTGTGCCTGAAAGAGTATTGTCCTATAAAGTCCACAGTATTGCAATGGAAATATACACCAAGTATGGATAAAGTGTTGCTCAACAGGTTCCATTTTCCTCAGCCCTGCCCTTACCTTTTTTACCTTTCAGCTGTACTGGAAAGAGATTTCGACCTTGCTTATAGATCAACAATCTTCCTAAAAGGCACAGCGAATGAACAAAATAGATGTACTGCAATTCTGGTCCAGTGTAAGAGAAGTTCTGCTTATCACCTTTAGCAATAAAACAAAAAAATTAGAACTTGACTCTCTCGGTTTACAGTATCTAGCTACAACCTGTAACTTTCACGGATCATTTTGTACATAAAGACAGACTACTTAAGTAACTAACCATTGCTATAAGCGTTCTCTCGAAAGACAGACATGCAATATTTTGGGAAGACCACCACCACACAGAACGTCTTCCTCTTGAGGCAGCACGGTCAAAGATGTCAAGAATGTGGATGTATGTGCATACAAGCAAGACATGCAAAGATACTCACTACAGTGTTGTTGGGAGAAGTCATTGACTGTGGTGTTTTTATGAACAGCTGCCTTGCAAAATTCAAAATAATCAAGACACTGCTGGACAGCTGCATTAATCTGTGGGGGGAAAAAGCACAAAAATAAAACAATACCTGGTATTTTACACTTAAGTCATTTGCTCTTGCATCCAAGTACTGTCCTTTAACACAAGAACTTAAATATCCACTTCACTGCTATTACCCTGTGTTTCAGTGCTTTGGATGGGTTAACCAAAGAGGAGGCAAAATTTTACAGAGCTATTAAAATACATTGCCATTATTATTACATTACCACACTACCAGTTCCATAAGCATCAAGACAACCTATGAAAAGGTGTACAGAGAACATGTAAATATTTTGATAAATTATTACTTCTTATTTGTCATTACTATGGAAGATTTTTATTTTTCAGACATGAAAAAAACCTTTGTCTTGAACACACTTACTAAACTAAGTTTGGTTGTTGGATGGTGTCAGTGCTATTAGTGTTCGCAGACATGTTGTATCATTACCACAGCATTATCACCTAATCAATGTATATAAAATCTTAAAAATTATCAGCACGGATTTAGAAATTAATCACAAATATAGCATATAAACAGAGAAGTACATTTAGATTTAATACAGTTTGAACCTGCTAGGAATTATTCACAAATGTAAGTAAAATACACAGATTAACGTCATAAATAAAAAAAACTACCTTAATCAATTCTTTACTCTATGTTCAGAAATTAGATTAGACTACCCTGCTCATGGACTTCCTATTATAAATTTGTTGTTGTTTGGAACATGCTTTATTCTATGCTCTGTTCTATGCACACAAACAAGACAAATATCTTTTATAGTTGTCTGTATCCTTGTCTCCAATCTTAAGGTTTTAACAAGACAAACATCTTTTATAGTTGTCTGTATCCTTGTCTCCAATCTTAAGGTTTTATCAGTCATATATATTCTAAATTATATTTCATTTGCATTAGAAGATTTTACAAAACACAGTCAAAGTCCTGTCTATATGAATGGATCTCACCTCTATATTGATCTTACTGAAACAATGAAACTTCCTTCCCAGTGAAGAGATCTGCCCATACAGAATATGTGATAGGATTAACAACTACATTACTAAATATGTTTTCCCAGTTTGATTTATTTTGCTGACACTTTGAATCCTTATTGCTTCATATCACAACTTAAGAGAATACAATGGCGTTTTTTTAGTCTCTTTTAATCCAAAATCCAAATTCAGCATAAGAGGTTTTTTTATATTTTTTCATGCACCATTTGCTCTTTTTACACATTGCCAGAAATAATCCTAAATACGAATGCAACATAAGGAATTAATAAATAATAATTCTAATTAAACATCTGCTATAAACCATTCAAATTTCCCCTTACTCAGAGCTGGTCACATACCCTTCTTCACATTTAACAATGATTCATTTAAGCAAAGAGAAATTTTAAAAAAAGAGAAATCAAAAAGACACACCTAGCTAAATAACATGGAACAGATTTGACTAAAGGGGAAAAATGAAAAAAAATACTCAAACCACAATGTGCAAAGCAAGAACAAGTTCCAAGTAAATTTGCCTTGGAAAACACTTACCAAAGATTTGTATTTCTTTTCCAAAAGCCTAAATACCACTGTTCTGCTGTAATACGCATGCTAAAATGAAAAAGAAGACCTAATGTCAACTTCAAACACATAAATTCAATTTTTTAATTAAAAAGTAGAAATTATCTCCCATTCTGTTCTATGACGGAACCTGTGCAGTACATATTCAACGTATTGAACACCCGCTTGTGTAAACCAGTATTACACTCAACTGAGCCTTTTGTTTGCAGTACATTTAAGACAACAACAAAAAAGTTATGTCATTAGAAAAATGTGTAGCAGAACACACAATAAACAGAAAAACATTAACTACACTAAAATGTTAGATGACAAGTTTTGACATTGCCATGTAAATCCTAAATTATAAGTTTACACAGAGTTGGCTGCAAAAAACTCAAATGTACACTGGAGGTTAGCAAGCTGTGAGCAGCATATCATATACATAACTGTACTTTCATGTTCATCAATTCTTCCAGAAAAATAATTCCAGCTCTTGACAGCTGTCCATCAATTATGACAAAGGGACTGAAGCCCCAAAAAATGGTAAGTTCTCAGAAATTTTATGAAAACTAGTACCTGAACAGAAATGGAGGGAGAAAGTAGTGTTAAAAGGGCAAAAGACACTAATGCCTAAAAACCCCCCCAAACCTCCTTAACTACAGTGCTCATTATAGGTTGTTATGAGGTCACAATAGGTTTGTGATAATAACAGTCATAAATCAAACTTTTCAAAATACATGTCAGACATGAACAAGTTATAGGTTGTTGGGTTGGGTTGAAAAAACCTGAAAAGGTTTTTTTGCTTACCGTCCACTTTTTAAACCATACTGCTTTGATATCTAGCAGAGCCAAGAAGTAGACTGGACTCAAAAAGTCTGGAGAAGCAGGATGATTAGGCTTGTATTTTACTGTCAAAAGTGACAAGGTACTCTCCACTACTTCTTCCATGTACCTTATGATACAAATAGGAGAAAACATACAGAAAATGATAATCTTTTAAATATTTCCACCAGTAACACTCAGGAAAAAAATTCTGATAAAACCTCATTGTTTAGATAAATCACAAATATCAACAACATTATCCTTAACTTGATCTTGTAAGGGTATTAATTCTTTGTATTACCATGAATAAAAATAATAACAACACACATGTATTCTCTTACACGATTACATATTTTATTACACTTGTTACTTTGTAGAACATCCAATTATTTTTGTTAAAAAGCACTCAGAACACTTCAAAAACAAAACAAGCATCTTAATATGACCCGTAACTACTCCTATGCAACTTCTCTATTCCACTTTTCCCACCCTCTATTTATATTAGCCCTCACCTTATCACTGACCAATCACCTGTGCATTTTATAATTAACCTTTTGCTAAAGTTACATGCATCTAATTGTATGTCAAAAATCATTAAATTAAAGAAACAGTGACAGATTTTTGAAGGTGATATACTTTTCTGGATGACGAATCCAGGAAGAGGGAGCTTCCTTTTGGTACTCATTTAAAAGACGGACCTGAAAACATAATTATTAAAATTAAAAAAAATAAATGATGCATGATGTTTCAGTAATGACAAAAAGGTAAAGAAAGTTAATTTGTACCTTCTTAAGTAAACGATTTATGTCTGTGTTAGATACATCTAGACCAGCTGAAATACGAAGAGAATATTCTCCAGAAAGAAAGTACAACTCCAAGTGTCTGGCTAAAAAAGAAGAAAAAAAACAAACAAAAAAAAAAAAAAAAAAAAACCAAAAAACCCACAAACATCTCACCTCCACAACAATAATGGCAAAACAGACTGTGTTATACAGCTTCATTATAAAAGCCAACTGATTCTCAGGAAGCACACAGAATCATGAAACCTTAAATGTAACTAAGTACACATACCTAAACTTGTATAGACATCTCTTGTCATATTAAATGGAGAAGATGAAAAGGTTTTTGCATAGAACCTAAGAATTTTCTCCTAAGGGAGAAAAAGTAAGCAACATATTAAACTCTGTATTATTATTGCATAATGATCAATATGTAGTGGCGTTATTCTTAGTACTACATGTTGGTCAGATATCTTTACAGATGTGAAGGATATTTTATAAAAATAGACAGTTTGGGACCATAGAAATCTACAGCCCGAAGGAAATTTTACTCAAGTACTTTAACTGGCAGCACCAATGCAAAGCCTCACTGAGATACAAAGAAGCAGATCAGGAAATATTACTGTACTTTTCCATTAACACTAATGTTTTTATGTTATTAACTGTACCAAGGACTCATAACTAGCACTGTTTCAAAAGAAATTGTAGACCTTCTAAGTTGAGAGAGAAATATATGATAGCAGCTGCAGCAACTTTCATAATTAAAAGAAAAAGAAAACTTCAAAATTAAAAGAAAAAGAAAACAAAGCTTAATTGGCACAATACTTCTTTTTCCTCGTCAATGCCTGTGTATGGAGCATATACTTGACTTAAATAGGAAATATTAACATGACAAGTTTCACTGAAGTTTTCAGGTTGGTTTTTTTTGTTTTTTGTTTTTTTTTTACTCCCGTTTGGTAAAAGCCATTGAAATACCTTCATTCTCATTAGAAGATATGTAATTGAGTACTCTAGTCTCTAAAAAACCTACTGAAATCCTGTCGTAACCCTTTAAATCAAGACCTACTGGAATCATACAGTTCTTTTACTCAAAAAGAGTTTATTTGATACATACATAAATAATGTCTTGGAACCCTGCTGGACTACTACATATCTAACTTCTTACTCCTCTTCAGTACTCTCTACTAAGGCTATAAATCTGATAACGAAATACAGAACATAAGCTTACACTGAATGTTGCATCAGGATCTGACAGAGACATCGTCAGATGCTTACGCAGATTTGGCCAACTCTCAGAGTTCAGTATGTCAGAAGGAGGGGCAAAGCACAGTGTCTGCAACGCTTCTTGGCGAACCTGCAGTGGTCAAAAAGAATAAATGCCACAAATCCACTCACAGCAACCTCTCAAATACATAAATTACAATATAATTTGGAAGAAGGAAGGAACAGAAACTAGCTGTAAAGCAGAAAGGAATTCTAGAATACTTCTGCTATATTTGTATGGTGATTTAGACACACTACATCAGTGAAGAAAAAAACCAACTCAACATGTATTTGAAGAAGGAACAAAACCAGTTTATATAGGTTTTCTGTACTGGACGCAAGGATTATGTTCTACTTTCTGCTTGTAATCAAATATTTTTTTTCCAGGGAATACAGGAAACTATCATCAAATACTATAAATGTGTCCAGCAGCTCTCTAAAAAGTCAGCAAGGGAACATGGAAACAGTTACCAGACACTATGCTTTACTGCTGAATTTTCATCAGCATTATAATCTAAATTAAATTTCTAATAACTTTTTTTTTTGTTTTACTTGTAAACAACTGTAATCTTTAGTACTTTATTTCATATTACTGAAACAAATTGTAGGAAATTTTAACAATATTTAATAGCATCAGACTTTTTACGTGGCTTTTTTTTTTTTTTTTAGAGAACTCAATCACAATGTTTATCCCAGTTCCCATCTACCATGTCTTTTTCAACTGCCAGACAATCCCAAACAAATCTTACTGAGACAGCATTCAAAATGATGTTTCTCCAAGCTTCAAAAATATCAGCAGCTGGTGCTGACTGGTGATTAGAGATCCAAATTAGTACTGCCACCGACAGGAAGGCAAACCTAACTTGGACTTCATATATTCCATCTGGCAGCAGTCTGTTGGCAAATCAGCAGGCATCTCTCTTCCAAAAGGAGTAACACAAAGGATGACATGGAAGTTACCAAGAAGGGCATGGGGTACGGATACAAGAAAGTAAGCTTTAGTAACTTTATTTCTCACAGAACAACTTTTTCCAAACTAAAAATGCCCATCTACAGCACACAGACTCCTAACAAAAAAAAAAGATACTTGCTGAAACACTACCTTTTGAAGCAGATGGTTATGAACAATGAAATACTGCACTGCAGAGCAGTTGCTGCACTGAAGCCAAGATATATGAACGAACAAAGGCAAGATTCCACTTAGGTCCGTATGAACCTTTACGTACATACAGTCTGTTTTCCAATACGTCATAAACATTCATTTGTATTAACATTTTCCTTCTTTGAAACTTACTTCCTTAGGCTGAATAGGGTCAAGCCTTTCTACAAGCAGCTGCAACTGTTCTTGACTCATGAAAGTATAACTCTGTAATACACATTACAGAATTCATTAAAATATTATATTAAACTGAACAGCAGAAGATTAAAATCATCAGTCTTTCTGATATCTAATTTACTTTTAATAATTAGGGCTTCAACATTTATACTAATTTAACATTAAAGTCAACATTCTGAATGTTTTCTGCCGTTTGCCCAAAATTGCATCTACAGCTACAAAATTCTTGTTCCATATTTTGCTTTTCTTTCCTTAAAAGTTTCCTTTATCTTCATAAAATCCCTTCTAATAATTAATTCACCAAGTAATATAGTATAGTGCAGCAGTCTGGAAATTAACTGCACATTACTTGGCTCCTAAGGTAAAATCACAAAAAGATGATATATTGCCTTTACAATTATTTTATCTTTTTCTACCCGGTACTTGCAAAGGTACTTTACAGCATATAGGTATCATATTCATCTCAGCTACCATATGCTGTCTAAAGGCTAGACTACTAGTATAAGCTTAGTACTTCAGAGTGAAAGAAAGGTAATGAATTCAGTTTAGGATGTATCAAAGATAGGAAGGATGAATCTTTTTCTAGGGCTGCTTCGCAATGTCCACTGACAGAAACTTAACAATTTTGCAGTACCACGCTTATTCTGTAACAGAGAGAGAAAACACATTGTACTTGGTTGAATGAGGAGTCACTGTCAGAACAGTTGTCTGTATCATAGCCACTCTGACGTTCTTTCTTTGTTTTACTATCCAGCTCCTTATTATGCATCCGATCTTCTTCAAACTTGTTAATCAAAGATTCTACCACAACCATCATGACATTCTTCATGGCATGCATCATTTCCATGTATCTTCAAAGTAAAGATGATTTTAATATTAAAGAGTGTAAAAACCACAAATTTAAAAAAAAATAAATCACTACATAGTGAATAACTGAATATGGCATCATGTTACTTAGATTCAAACTCACTGAATTTACAGAAATGAATGAAAAATAAATGCAAATCCAAAATGAGCAACAAAACATATACATACCTTAAATGTTTCAGATAACTATATTTTAAAAAAATAATAAAATCCCTTTTTGCCCTTCTAAAACTATTCAGCAAAATACCACTAACATACATAAGCCTGTTCTGGTAAGTTAAGAAAGAAGAGTGTGAATCCAGCAGGAGGGAGAATCTGTCCCCAAGAACACAGGTCAGTTCTCATCCCTGTTACTGTTTGTGTTTCTTGAAGTTCAACATCCAATTTTTTCTTCTGCTATAAGCCTTGAGCAGAATCAATAGAAGAGAACACATCATCCTGATTCAAGATCTTGAGTACAGGTCATGCACACAAAATAATTTTCTTTCAACAACACCAGGGTTTTTCTAAGTTACATAAATTGAATAATATTATCCACAAGGAAGCACTCCAAAATAAAAGCTGCTTCAGAAAAACATCCTACGGTAAAATGTCGATATTTTATTTTAGATTATCCTTTACTTTAAGGCTACTATTATTTTATAGTCACCAAAGATACAGATTACCATATTGTGATTTAACATCCTCCTACCTCACAAATTAAAAATGTAACATAGAGACATATTTATTTCATTGGAGCTTCTTCTACCAACTTTAACGAGCACAAGAACCCTAAGGTCCTGATCCTCGAAACAAAAAGACACAAACAGTATTCTGACACATGTATTCTAATATATTTTTTTTTGTAAGCAAACAACAGTTGTGCAGACTCTCCATGTATATCTAAGGAAATTATCAAACTTTAATACCCTATAAAACCAATTTCTGTAACTTTCATATCACAACTAAATTTAATTTGCAGCCAATGAAATAACATGAAGTAGTTATTCTTCTCTCAAATCTTACATTTCCCAACTCTAGTCCTAGATACCTCAGAAACTTTGTAGATTTGCTACCGATCTTTTTATGCAATAGTTCATAGTCTTAATTCCAGAGTGAGATGAAGCGTGACAAATTGCAGTGCAGGGTGGGAATATCTGAACTGCTAGCACTGATTTTTGAAAGCAAAAAATCATTTTTTTTTACCCATTGGTTCAGAATTTATTTTTTCAAAACAAGTTCTGGAACGGAGAAAGGAAGACAAAGGCCAAAAAAAACCAAAAATGTGAATTACATGTATATACTCACTCTTTCGATTCACGGGTCTTCTTTGTAACATGTTGGACAAGCGTGTCATAGCCAGATACTTCACCCTGACTTTGAGCAGTACATTTTTCTGTTTCTTCTTCAATCACAGATCCCACAGTATTATTTATATATTGTCTAAGGTATTTCACAAACTCATAGCTGCAACAAATATACAAAATTAAAATGTAACAGATTTCCTTGAGCTTAATGCAAACCTTTTCAACATCATATTAACACTCACTATCTTCTCTCCCAGCAGAACTGTTACTTTAAGGTAACCGTTTATGACTTGCAGAGAAATAAACTTCAACAGTGTAAAAAAAAAAAAACCCAAACATAATAAAGTTTGATTTTCTTCAGTATGGTCACTATCCAGCACATTCCAGGAAGAAACAATACCAAACAGTTTCTAATTTCCTTTTATGCTTCTCCTAAACGTAAAAATCTACTCAGACAAAAGGTTAAGCTTTTATAGACAAAAATCATGGAATATCAAAAAATCTCAGATTTTAAATTCCAAAAGAAACATTACATAGAGCACCCCGAAGATAGCACTGTCTTATGGTATATCCATCTATTATTATTATTTATGCAGTATACATACAAAATGAGAAGAAAGACAGAAAACACAATCTATAAATTCTAGCATATGAGCATGTCTAAGGCTTATGGAAGACTGTGTGTTGTGACAGCATGCACAAGATCTCACTCAGACAAACTGACTAACTGTCTGATTACACGTATATGTTAAACATAAGGAAATAGGCACTTTGCACTCTTAATATTAGACACTCACAGAAACTTTTTAAAACATAAGAATAATCAGAGAACGATTTCAAATAAAAGACTGGCTGGGTCCTCAGACTCTGTATTAGCTATAGAAATTTCTACAAAGGGGTGCTTAGAATATATGAACTTTTTTTTGGTTAGTCTCTTGATTTGTATAAAGGACAAGGCAAACAGAAACACACAAAACGTAATCATACATAAACAGTAGACACATTGTTATCTTTTCATTATATCAAATGCAGTGTGCAACTACTTTCTGTTAATTTGGATAAATACAGAGTGAGAAAAATCCAAATAAAAAAATCCAGTTTACCACGTAGGTAGAGTCTAAAGCTATAAAACGCAGAAGTATGTAAATAAAAGCAACTGTTAAAACAGGCAGCAGCTTTTGCCTTTCTTGGATATTTATTTAAAAAAAAATTAAAATCAGGCTATATTCAAGATACCTTAAAAAAAAATAAGCACAGAAATTGTGTCTTGTATCGTGATACATACTTCCTCACTGGACTGCCTACCTCAAGTTCCATCAGGTATAACAGTCTTTCCCTTTTTTTTTTTTAATTTCTCACTTATTTCCAATCCTACATAGCTTTTGCTCTCAACAAAAGTAACAAAAATACATCTCAAGAAAGATGCAACCATGTTTATTTGCATTTTCATTTGTCTTCAAGGCTAGCTTTCTACTTCTGCAATAATGAAACTGTACACGACTTCTAATAAAACTTTCTCCCGTTTGCTTTATGACAGTAACATTTCCAGGGTATACATTTTTGCAGTAACTGCTTTGCTCTGAAATACACAGCGATCACATCATTATTCATGCCACTAAGTTTATGTCTGCTTGATGTCCTAGCCTTGATCTTCTGTATCATTCTTCCCCCTTAAACATGTTTTGTAACAAAGTGTTTCAGCAATGATAGAACTACTTCTTCACATAAAGAATCAAGGCATACTGATCTGCTTGGACTTACGAAGGATGCATCTGGGCCGGAGGAAACAAAGCAGTGTTAAAAAAATCTAGGACAACTTTAAGGAAAAAATACAACAGAACACGTTACTTATATAGTTAAAAATCCTGATTTCTACTACTGCACATACATTTTGAACTTGATTTAATTTTCCTTTTAATTAGATCCTGCATTTCTGTATTGTCTACAACAAAGTGGGAACAAAGGATAAAATAAGGCCCCAAAATCTGATAAAATTACTGAGGCAAAATAACCATGAGGCAGAAACAGGGCTGGATCAAAATGCTGAGCTGAGCTAACCTATTGGACAATCCAAAAACACACACTACTAAAAGGGAGCCTGCAGTCTAGGTGGATGACGTAAGGGTCAAGGAGAAAGTTTCTTAATGGTCTCACTAATAAATCGCCATATGATCTCTCAGACCTTCAATGAAAACCAACCTATACTGCTGTGGATCATGAACAAGACTAGAATACCTGCAGAAATATTCCAGTGCCAGAGAGTAATGCGCCCATCCTGCATTTAAAGCAACATTGGGTTTCCATTAAATATTAAGTTTAAATTTTTCTAAAAAAAATAAAGTATCTCTAGGATCACCAGTTTTTTTAAACAGTGAGTAATGGATACCACGGTTTCGCTGTTCTAAAGGGGAAAGCTATGTATGCATTGTTTCCACCAGCTGTAGACTTTACTTCTTCATTCTGGGTATTCTCCTAGTAAGTCCTCAGAATAAACATCAACGGAAGGAATTTTATAGGTTTTTGGTTGTTTGGGGCTTTCTACTCTATGTACCTTCCTTCAAAGAAAAATGTTTTTCTTCCAAAATGACATGTAATTTTCAACTTTGCTATGTTTATAACCAACTTTTTTACTCTCATGCTTGTCACCTGGTAATCTGGTGCTCAAAATTCACAAGACTGCCAACAAAAGTATTACCTGATACAATCTGTAATACAAACTCAAATTGAGCTAAAATACATCTCAAAGCATTTAGCATCTTCGGAAGATACAAAAGCATGAAAGTTTCAGAATTACAGCGCAATTTTAGACAAACCCTAGTTCCGTTTCACTTATTTACTCTTACCTAACTTCTATCACTGACAAAGCAATGCTAAAAACTAGACAAATTTAAGAGAATTTAGATAGTGCCGCTTCTGAAAAAAATTGGCAGGGAATCAGCTTTCTCAGAAGTCAGGTCACAGAACTCTGGTCCTTATTAAAATGTCTTCAAGGTCATTTCAGCTTGATATTCTCTTGATTTATCATACTAAAAATCTCCCATGTAGTAAAAAAATAAACAAGTTAGAATAGCATGGAAAGGAAAGAGGAATGTGGGCTCCAGAAATCTAGATCACATGTAGGTGAGGTCACGCTGCGAAGTCTGATTTAGTAGAAGTGTGATAGGGATACATTTCTGCTTTATTCAAAACATAAGTTAAAAGAACAAATAACTAGTAAGATATACAAGGGTTCCATAATATAAGCCAGACAGAACAATCAAATATGGAAGCCAATTAGCCTTCTGAAAATTTATGTAATGTTGAAAAACAAAATCATACTGTCTAGCAGATGTCAAAAATACTGCCTGACAGTCTTCAGTGAGGATTTCTTCTAGCTTCTACACATTACATGTACACATGCACCCAAGTCAGCTGTTAGGTAGTTTTGTAAGTTTCTTTCTCAGAAATAGCTCATCAATTACTATTACAGTAAAAATATATTACCAAGAGTGAAAAAAGAAGGAAAAAAACCCCAGAAAAACAGCAACATTAATTTTATTCTTTAAATTAGCATCTTCTGAGCCTTGATTAGTGACCAGAATATCTATATATATAAATACATACACATTCACACAGCAATATAAATTGTAAACACTTCCCAGAAATAACATAGTTCAACACATTTCACCTTCTTCAAAATAGCAAAAACAGCAAAAATATTTTTACTTGTGAAAATTCTCATCTGTTTCCTCCAAATGCAAGAGAATCTCTTCTGCACATTCTACTGATGGGGCTCCAGTGATTTTTTCCTTCACACTCTGCAGCAACTGTCTAAGCATAGACTGTAGCAGAGCTTCATCTTCACTTGTGAAGTGAGACATCTGTATAAAAAAAATAAAACAATAACAAGTTTTCATAGTTTTGGGGTTTCTCCTCCCCTCAAGATGCTAAGAAAAACATAAATCCCTTAAATTGATTCCCCAGCCACGCACCCCTTATCAGCAATATGAGATTTTCTACCAAAAAACATGATCACAGACAGGAAATATTTCATAGAGCTTATCTTCAGACAAACTGGAAACAAAATAACCAAATCAGTTTTACTAAACCTCATTATCTTAATGCAAGATTCTTAAATGAGAGATTGTATTAAGAAAAACCTGCGTATTCTGGTTTGTAGTTACATGAGGGCTTGCCCATCAAATAGGCACAAGACTACACAGTAACTTAAAACAAAGGGGGGGTTTACAGATGTAATGACTTGTATCTTGATAAGAAACCTTTACAAGTTCCTCAGCTGCTTCTCATCCACTATTACTACCCAGTTCTGATTTTTGGATTCCTCTACTCAGAGCTGTTGTGGTGCCCATGATCAAAGGTGCTGGCAGCTTTTGCAAGGGCCAGGTGGAATCATCAAACTGTTTAATTTGTGGTAATCAACTGCAGTGACCTGACAGAGTCCTGTCCATTTAACCCTACAACTACCAGGGAAAACTGGGAGAAGCAGCAGCACTGAGAAACTAGAAACATCCATCAAGTCCAGAAGACAGCATCTTATCAGTTTAATTTTCAAGGGTTGCAAAAAAACAACCAACCAAAAAAAAAAAAAAACCCCAACAAAAGCTCCATTTCTATCGTGATTAACTCATTAACCTAAATACACGGCTTAAACTTCTTTATATGCCAAGGAATACTTCCAGCCCCCAGTGGCAGTTCTATCATATATTTCTAGTCTATTTGAGGAAGAATGATTTAGAGACCTTGACTCTTTTTTTATATTAAAAAGTCAGTCAAAGACTCTCTAAGCACCTGTGAATAAACACTATGCAACTTGGAAGAGACAATATAATAAATCACTTATTCAGACTTAAACACTATTAACTAACAAAAAAAAATCAAAGCCATACAGCACCAGCTGGAGGAGTTACCCTTTATGAAAGGTCCTTGAGTTAGCAGTTCTCTGTGGTAAGTAGCACAGTTGCTGAACATTTTTACTTTGATCAAATGTAAGTCAACATTAACCATCTGAACAGAAATGGCATTAAAATTATATAAAAAACCCCACCAAAAAAAAACCCCACACAAATGCCTTGTAACAGTCTTAACTCCCCAATTTGGAGCCCTCTTTCTTATTAATTAGTCTCAAGATATTTAATCAAAGTGAATGCATTCTAGGTCTATGTAAACCACTCTCGTAAGTCTTATAGTTTGACCTTAACATTGAACACCACCCTAACTCCCTGTGAACACTTGGCGCTATAACTAGCCATTTTCAGAAGTGCAAGTATCTGGATGCTGGTTGGCAATCAGCGCAAAGCCCCACTAAAACGACTCGTAAAGACAAACCACGAGAGTATTGCAGTTTCACCTCCAGATTGCTTTGAAAAGCTTTATTTGACTTATGTAATCACTAAACAGCGATACTTATCTTAAAATTGCTTTGCAAAGGTTTGTGGTTTGTTGTGTTTGGTTTTATGGCGGTGTGGGGATTTTTTTCCCCCAGCAGACATATCCCCCATCCAGTTTCCAAGTAAAATTTAAATGACCGTTTTCTCCTTAAAGAACTTTACCCAAGCCCAGTCTGCGCAGCCCTTTCCAGTTCAAACCCCTTTCCCCAGCACTGTGGCCTGCCCCACACCCAGAACTCACACCAGCCTTCGCTCGAGCAGGGCTTTGAACAACAGAAAGTTACCACTTCGGCAATAAACCAACGGCAGCCGTTACCAGAACTGCGAGGAGTGCTACCCCCTCCCGATTTTTACTGTCAGCCGTTTCAACTGCCTAACACCTCTGGCAGTAACCAGCTTTCTAATGACAACACCCGTCTGAAAGCAGTTTGTCTTTTCTGAGGCATCCAGAGGAGAGCCTACACCTGAGCAGGCCTTCCACGCTATCCCCAAACCACAGCGGGGCTGTGCCAGGGCACCTCAGACGCGCCCGCCCCAGGCACTGCGTTAGCACCGCGGCTGCCGCAGACCCCCGCGCAACCCCTCCAGGAGGTCTCTCTCCCCGCCCGGCCCGGGGACCCCGC